>CAWUFW010003754.1:600000-1065000 GCA_963921515.1 Calotriton arnoldi | reverse complement strand
TTTACTTTGTTCATAATTTAAACCTTTGTATACCGCATATTTTTTTGCTTGTTCTCTATTAAAGTGACCAGATATTTCTGCCTTTTTTAATTGCAGTCCCTTTATAAATTAAATTCTCTGTATTCTACTTATTCAATGTAGCCTGCAGATGTTTCAGCTCCAGTTCTGGGAGGTGCCTGAAGAAAGAAACGAAGATGTGGCTGTTTCTTAATAGTGAAATTCAGTCATCGCCTTAATTGTGGCCTAAAATGTGTCCCGAACGGTGTTCGAATCAGCAGAGCCAATATTTAAATATACTCGGTGATCTACTGTTCCATGTGTTGAATATATTCACTTTTTTTAAGTAAAGACCTCTTATAAGTCTCTATTCATGCAGGTTTGTTCAACCTGCTCTCTTGAACCACAAGTAAAATTGGGTTATGATCTGACAAAGTTTTGCGCAGTTTAAATATTAGGGCATCTAGAAATTTATTAACGGAACTAGGAAGCAGTCGGCTCTAGAAAACTTCTTGCGTGGGCGCATATAAAAAGTGTATCCTGGGTTTGTAGGGTATTAACCAGGCGTCCCGTATATAGTCAGTCCTTAGTAAGGCTTGAATTGCCTGATGTACTTTAGGCTTCTTACCCTGATAGACCTGTGGTGTATTATCTTTTTCACGGTTACAAATAAAATCTCTGCAGACTAAGACTACAAGTCTGTGATGCCACTGAGCTAACTCATGATTTATAAAGTTGTACATCTTGGGTTTTCCTCCGTTTGGGCCATAAATACAGCAAATAATTGAATGGATTATCGCCAATGCTATTTTTATGAGCACCCACCTCCCAAAAGCTGTCAGCCCTTTTCCTTACACAACTGAAAAGCCCTTATTTAATCAGTTTGGCATGCTTTATTAGTCTACTGAGCGCCAGTTATGTTCAATTTATACCAACCAAGCTCTAGTGATAGCTCTTTCCTTCTCCTTTTGTTGAGACCCCTGCCATTCAATGATTCTATGCAAATTTTTCCCAGTTCATTAGTATATCTATATTCACACCTGGCCTATTATTCCAATTGCAAAGTTCTCTGGTATTAAGTGTATAATTCTCAACTTTTTCCTTTGCTTTTATGTTCCCCCTTCTCTTCACCCACCCCACCTCAGTCACCATCTTCCCCTCCCACCCAACGACCTCCCTTCCAACTCTGCCCCCGCCCCCATCCACGTGCCCCATCCCTCTCCACCCACCCCACCGGGGCTCAACCAAAACGGGCCCGCTCCTGTGAGAAGAAGCAATCTGCATGATGAGAGGCGGGGTAGATTGCTCTGAGCCTCCTTGCTCCAGTCCCTTAAATAAAACATCATTATATCATCCTGTCTTCATTGAAGGCCCAGCTTAACCCATTGTCTCAGATGTCTGTCAATAGTCTGTCAGTGTACCAAACCCTTCTGCCACCTTATTTTGAAAAGTAATTTCAGAGAGTTTAAGAATCCCTGGGCATTTATCTCCGAATTGAACATGTAGATTTTACCGTCCTTGATTATTTTGAAGCTTGCTGGAGACCGAAGGTAGACTTGGCATTTGTTTTTGTCTGAAGGTGAGTTATCATTTACCAAAGCTCATGTTCTTTCCACGGTTACATGTCAGAAGTCTGGACGCACAAACAAGTAAGCTCCTATTTTAATTTGGTTCTCTGGTCATGCTTTTTCAAAATTGCCTGGCGAAGAAGGAAATGTTTGATATATACTCTGATAGCTCTGGATTGTTGTGCATGTTCTGCATTTTGTTGCCTGACTCTAAACGTTAATCAATGTGCCTGCTGTACTTGAAGCTCTCAGTCCCAGCAACTTAACTCCGGGAAAGCTTGCTTTAATGTCTTTGGTACATAGGCCCAAGCGTCATTGCCTTTAACCCCCTCTTAGAGCCCAAGGATATGAAGATTATTGCACCATTGCCAGTTATCAGATTTTTAAAGTTTCCATTGTATATCTGTAATCCAGTCCTCATGCCCCCTAACTTGAACATCCATGTGTTTAGTGCTAGTTTCAAGTTCATGAGTGCATTCCTGTAGCTCTTGTAGTAGTTTCCCGATATGCATGCATACTGTAGCTATCTTTGAAACTGCCCCTTGCAGTTTTCTATTTGCAGTATGAACCCTTTGATTCTCTGTCTTGTCTCTTACCTGTGCTCCCATGTTGCATCATAAATCATCTTCAGACTAGTTGTCTACTCTTCTGCTGTCTGCTCAGATTGTTTAACCGTGCTCTATCCCAGTCCCTGTGTCAAGTAAATCCCTGAATATTCCCATTTCTAAGTTTCTGCGGAACCCAGCGGGCCTGTGTCTATGTGCCTCCTTCTTCGGTGTCCTGCCTTATGAACTGTCGGAGCAGGAGTATCAGATTCTTTAGAAGAAGAGCTGTTATGGATATTGGTTTTCTCTGTATCATTGCTTTGTCAATTCTGACTGCGTGAAAATTGCTCAATGACAGCTATTTCTTTACTGTTCTGGTATCTAACTCCTATGGAGCCCTGCTCCTTTTTGGAGCATCAGTAGATTGTATTAGCTGGGTCTAAGTAAAAACCACACTTCCTACTGAAGTGCTTCCCACCTGTATGCTAATAACAGCTAACTGATACTGTTTCCTCATTCACCCTATAGTTAGGATCCTTTGTATGGAGAACAGCTTCACCGCTCCTCATTGAAAAGAGTGAGCTCTCCAAAGAACTACAGGTCCCAGCATGCAAGACTTAGATATTTAAAACCATCTTGTGCCAGCGTCAGCAATGAGGTCCAACCGAGGCTATCCAGACCTATTCTGATCGGGTAGACCACCGATTTGGCCATATTGATAGGCCATTAAATCCACCATAAATTAGCAACATCTGAAAGGCTTGTGTCCCCAATTATGTGGGTTTTGAAGAAATATTGAAAGGCCATCTGCGTAAAGCTACATTCTGTCCAAAGCACCCCCAACCCCTCCAGTCCATCCGCCACCCCAACCACTCTAATCCCTTTGCCAAGGTGTCTATACGGAACCACTCTGAGAGCAGCTCTATGGCTAACGCAAACAGCAAGTAGGGGCCGACATGGGTCTCATCCCCCCCCCCCCCCCTTTCCATAGGGAATTTCTTGTGTACCAAGTTGGACTCTGGCTCTCAGATCAGTGTAGAGAAGATAGACATGGCTTATGAAAGTATTACAAGGTTGGCCTTTTGGAGTATTGCGAATAGGTAGTCCCATGCTACCTAACCAAAGGCCTTTGCAGAGTTGATCATAATATGTGCAAAAGGACCCTAAAGTCTGTCACCCAAGCCAATGCATTACGTCCACGGCTATTATGTAGAGTATAGCGCCCCGGCATAAACTCTCATGGATAGTGAACTGATCACCTTTAGCAATTGGGTCTCCATAACCTTGGCGATAAATATTACCTTTACACTAATAAGGGAAACGGAGCAGTATAATCTGCACCCGTCAAAGGGAGCTCCAGGTTTAGGGATCATTACTGAGTCGGCTAGTCACAGGTTATGTGGTAGACTCCCGCTCTCCAAGGACTCCTCAAGCATTGCCCTAATTGTAAGAATGACATTGGAGACTGTAAGCCTAAAAAAAACTCCACAGACTTTCCTCCCTGGAGCTCCCACAGCGTCTTTGCCAGTTCCTCCTCAGAAATGCGTTCTTCCAACTGGGCTCTCTCCACACAAGAAAGAGTGAGTATAGTTAAGTTCCAGATGAATTCGGCCAATGCCCATGGATCTGAGGGGTTACACTAGACATATGAAGACAAGAGTAATGTGAAGTGAACTCAGTTATGAACTGTTGGCCCACAACCAGCTGGTCGTCTGCAGAACAAATCATGATGGTATGATAAGGGGCTAACCTGTGCTTACATAGCCAGTGTAACAATTTAGAGGCTTTGTTTCCCCATTGGTTAACCCGGCTCTAGGAGGACAACCAACTCCCCCTTGCCTCCACCAACAGTAATTGACAGATTCTGGTCTTCTGGTGGTCAATATTACCATGGAGGTAATCAATCTGGCCAAGTAACTAATGCTCTGCCCCTGCATGTGTGCTCTAAAGGCTTCCCAGTGGTTAGTCTGGGATTGTACCAAGTCAGTGTTTTGTCCAAAGTACCCCTCCGCTTCAGTGAGGAAATGTGCCTTAAACCCATGAACAGTTAACCACCATGCGGACAGTCTTCAGCAACCCCGCTCATGGTGCACCGTCCCTCTTACACTCAGTCTGGCAGCAGAATGATCTGAGAGAGCTCAGACCAATATCTGGATATGCAAAATATGACTTGCATCTAGTTCAGGAATCATGATATAAATCCAGCATGGAGTAAGATCCATGTGGGCTAGATTAGAAGGCGTAACCACTGCCTGCGCCACATTTCGCACAAGCCCATTGCTTTCATGAAACGTGTAAGTGGAATAGTGCCAGACGGCTCACTCCCACGAGTCTGAGGCCTGACTAATTTAAAGTCGGCCACCCCATTAAAGTCTCCACACACCACTAGATGGCCCATCATGAGGTGTGAGATTAGGCAGCTGAGACAGCCCAGTAAAGCGGAACATGGGGGTGCAGGAGCATAAACATTCACACAGACAGTGGGGACTCATTCAGAATCCCTGTGATAGCTATGTAGTGACCGTAAGTGTCATGCCATGTCAGTGTTTGTGCAAATGGGAGCTTATTCTGAAGCATGACAGCAACTCCTCAGGAGCCCTGGGCAAACCCCACATGGTAGACCCAGTTGTAACCAAACCTATGTAAAAAGGGGTAGTAGGTGTTTCGTAGGAGATGCATCTTCTGAAGAAGAATATCCACTTCCTAGCACTTGACCATCCTACGAACGGCACTCCGACTTAGTTTCTTTAAAAAGCTGTTGGCATTCCAGGAACCATGAAAACAGTCAAGGGCAAAAGACTTCTACTTATCTGCCATCATCTATTGAGCATGATTGGCCTGTGCTTCCTATGCCCGTGCAGTAGGGTCACCACAAAAATACCCAATATGAATCGGGAAAGGAATTTCAAAATGAAGTTAACTAACAATAACCAATTCTAATACTTCCCTACCCTCCCAAAACTAGAAGTATCTGTTGTGCAGCTACCCGTGACCGTAACAACTAAAATACATCCCTAAACACAACACAAACAAAATTCAAAACACTCACAAATATACAGTAGAGGAGTCACAGTCCCGCCCTCCATGTCTGGCCTGACCGATCCGCAAAGACCTCTTCCCATCGAAGGCGCCACCTCCAATAACATTCAGTCTGTATCTGGCCGACTCCCATTCCCAGATAGGAATAGTTTGTCAGGAACCAAAGGCATAAGGATTAAATGGCAGGGCTCAGCCGCAGCAGCTAAATGTTTTTGAGGACAGTGAGGGTCGTTCACCGTCAGGCCTTCATGGCCCCCTACGGCATGACGAGTGAGTCCCTAGTAGTCACCAGAGCATCAACGGCTGAGTTGGTATTCCGTCCTAGATCCAAAGCTCTTGCCGCCGCTGTCACCTTAGCCCGGGGGGTTTCATCTGTGGCGGAACCCCTGCATTGGCTTCTTGGCAATCCGGAGAGCTGGATATTCAGGTTGTCTTCTTCTCAGCTGCCCAGTCCCAAGTCACTTTGGGAGCTTCAAACAAGAAAGCCTTCTATTGCCAGATGAACTTATTCTTGGCTAGATATAGACCGCTATAGTCCAGCTGCATTTCCTTCAATTTCTGCTTGACTCCCAGGAAGGATTGACGGTGTTGTTGGACCATCCGAGTATAATCAGGAAGTATAATCTTTTTGGATTCATGCACAAGTTGACCCTTTATTCAGGCCTCCTGAAGTAAGACTTCTCAATCATTATGGTTATGAATTCTGGTGATCGGTCCGGAGCGAGACCGTCCGGTTCCGGTGAGCCCTCTCTATAATGAAACATGATAATAGTTCTTCTGCCAGGATCCACGTGCAAAGCCAGTGATGGAGAAATTGTTCAGGGTTAGATAGATCCCTCGACCACCCTCTTGGAAACCTACCAGACAAATAATATTGTTGCAGGACCTATTTCCAGCATCCTCAGCCCTGTCCAGCAACACCACATTCAAGGAGGGGAGCCAGTGAACTTTAAACTTCAGATCATATATTGAGTCTTCAAGCTCTCCTATTCTGCCCTCTATCCCAGTGACCTTGTCCACCGCGTTTGGCAAGTCTTGTTGTAGGAGTAGCACTTCTGATCATATTTGGCTTCTGCAAGTCTCTAGAGCACGCTTAGTATTGTCAACCTTCAGTAATGGGGCTGCCATGTTTGTAAATGTGGGGTGCTCCCTCTCTTCTGCCCCACGTTTCCCCATTTCCTCACTGCTACCCATACCCCTCGCGAACACCGTTACCACAAATTTATCCCTTTTGAGTTGATGAGACCCAGGCACAGTTTTGTCTTTTACCATGGTGTCTTCAGGGGCAGGCACAGGCATGTACAAGCCACAGTGGCAAGGAGAGAGGGTGTCCAAGATGGGGGAGGGGGGGCACTGGAAGGGCAGGGTGAAGTGGCTGCTTCAGACGTCCATCAAATCAAGCTGTTTAAGTGTCCAGTGGACCTCTCCAGACACTGCGCCCAGCAGAGGGAGAGAGCCTGGCCTCCATCGCGCCACCTGTAGTGTGCCTCTTTTAAGGACCCCCAACAGTTTTGTGCTTGACCACGTTTGGGTTACCTTCACATGGACCACATCCTAGGCGTGGCTGTTAAGTTAATTTTAGGCAGGGGGCCACTCCCCTCTAAGCGAACCTCGCCAGCAATAATATCTATCCTCCTCGTTCAGCCACTCGGATCAACCCTCGCCAAGAGGACCAGGTCCGTACTACTCAGCATAAGCAGTCTTGTGACAGTGTCTTTGTTTTTGCCTACTACTGGCTCCCCCCTGCCCCCCCCGCACCCCAACATCGATTAGTTGATTTCTTGTGATACAGCCTTGGTGGGGAGGCCCGGACAAGCCTCCTAACTTGGGTCAATGGCAGGTTTATGCCCTCTGCAGGCCCAGGACATGAACCGGCCCCACTCCACTGGCAGGTGCAGCCCGCCATTCCGCGTCTTGCTCCTCCACCCACTCCACTGACTGCGGCAGGGCTTGCTGACATCTGCTCTGGCAACAATTCGAGGCCATAGAGGATTAGCCCAGGCTCACCCCCACAAGCCCTCAGGGATCCTATTCCTCTGAAATGTCTCAGTGACCAGTTTTGTCAGGTCCCACTTGTCGCTCATGCCCTGAGGTGGCCCTTCACCACAGCTCCCTTCTGTTATAGCTCGCCCTCCTCCCAGGCTCTGCCTCTCCCTCTGCTCTGCCATGCAGTCGAGATTGGGTCATACCCGTGTAAAAATGGAACCATCCTGAATCCGTATTGTGATTCACCAGGTGCTCTCCACGACTCCACAAATCCAAATTAGTCAAGTTGGAGATCAAACTCTCAACAGGAGGATTATGTAGGATTGAGCCAGATGTGGGTAGGAGCTCCGGAATGAGTTGGCTGCCATGCTGGTCGCCAAGCCTTGCCCCCCAAGAGGCCAGTGTTAGAGTTTGTTAGGTGGGTAAAAGCACCCATGTAGTGTCCGATATTTATATTAGGTTATAATTGGGAAAATCGTGGAATTTGTGGTGAATTTCCACATAGTTGACCATGATTGTTCAGATGGTTTCTGTAGTCCTTGTTTCGCGCATGATGTTTCCCACTTTTTCTGAATCTGTGTTCCCATTGGTGTTACTTGTTGAAAGTAGTTTTATATCCTTGCTGCTAGATGGTTAAGTGTGTGATCCATCCAATTAATTGGGTCTGTTATTTGCCTTATTTTTTTTTTTTTAATTCTTTCTTTATTGATCACTACTTTAAGTCTGAGAAACTAATTTAAAAAATCCATGTTTGAGAGATTGTTTTTGTTGCAGTGTTGCAAACGAGATAGGGTTATCTGGGGAGATCGTCCTTGATATATAGTATGTCTCTTTATCCAGTCATTACACAATAGCATTTTCCTTTCTGAATTTAATTATCGCTGTGGTGCATTGGCAGTTTAGGGGGGGGACACCTCAGTTTTTTCAGTGTTCAGAGTGTAGTCTGAGGTCTTTGCTCAAGTTGTAATTTGTTTCAGGATTTCTGGGATTACTAAACTTCCCTCTTCACAGAAACATCGTCTGCGTACGCAGCTACCTTTTGATTGCCAGAGTCTAATTGTATCACTTTAATCTGTCTGTATTGGTGGATAACTATAAGGAGAGGTTTATTAATTAGTAGGGAAAGTAAAGGGGATAAAGGACTTCCCGGTCTCAATCTTCGAGATAAGTTGAGTTTCTCAGAAAGAAAGCCATAGATTCTAATGTGCGATTACTATATAAGTGTGATTAGTATATAAGGCGAATATCATTTGTTTGAAGGTTAATCCCACGTTGTATTTACATATTGCCAGTCTGAGGAATGCCCATGTGACTTTGTCAAAGACTTTTTCAGTGTCTATCTCCTTGGCCATCATTGGAGACTTTAGTAATTTTGCTTTTTCTAAAACATATGAAAAAAGTATTTTATGTGCTGCTGCTCTGCCCTTGACAAAGCCAGTTTGAGATGGGTGTAATAAAGAATGGAGAAGCTTGTCAAGTCTGGTAGCTAAGACTTTGACATATTTTACAATCCAAAATGTATTTTCCTTTTAATTAACTATTTAACAAACCTGGTCATTCACGGTCTCATTTATTTATTGGTAATGATTTTGTTGATTTAAAATGGGATGGTGGAAACTAAGGCAAATAATGTGCAGTGAGTTCCGTTTTATGGTCTTCGGCATCTGTGTGGCAGTTTTGTTTCCCGCTAGATTAATTTTCCGAAACTTTATAGCATTGCTAAGGTGAAAGTATTGTCCTCTTTTACCTACAACTGCCCCTAATTTCCTTCCCAGGATGATGTTTCCTAACTCGTTTGTGTACCTGAGAGTAAATGGTTAACTGAAAAGCTGCTTGTGAACACTGAAATGTCACCAGCTTAAAGCTGCCATTATTGTGGCACTTACAGTATTGGTTTACCATGTTTAATTTGCATGTAAACACATGAGAGGTCATTAGAGGGTGCAGGGTCTTTGCTCTGACGCACACATGCATGTGTGCGCTCTTTTACACATACACTGTCATGCATAGGAGACAGAGTGACCAAATTATTGGTGAGCCAAGTTCACATGATCACTACCATTGGGTTCAGAGATGACAAACGTGCCCAACAGGATGCCTTTACTCAAAAGCATGATGGTCCATAGAAAAGACACTAGAATTAACTATCTTTCTTAATCAGAAACAATAAGCAACTTATTTATTCATTTTGTATAGCACCAAGTGCTAGACTTCCAAGCTTGCCATCTCTTGAAGTTTGGAAGTGGGGACCAAGTCACAGAAAAATAGTTGGTGAGTAGTAGGCATTGGCAATGTGCATCAATGTTATTTCATCCAAAGATGGCAGTTACAACCTTATAGTGCCCTCCATTACAGTCATAGGTGAGGACAAAACGTAGCTATGTGGATTATATATGCTTGTAAATATACAGTTTACTATGCATATTGGCATATATAAACCACATGCTGAGAGGTTTGTGATCCTCTTTTTTTGTTTTTATTGGAGCTCTGAAGAGGCCGCCTGACTATTTGAGCACTAATAAAATTAAGAGGAGAAGATGTGGCCTAATGACTAGGGTGGTTGACCTCAAATCTGGGGAAACGGGTTCGAGTCTCGGCAACGACGATCAACATCCTGCGATTCTGGGCAAATCACGTAATTTCCCTGTGCCGGACAAAAATGAATGTGTCCTTCTGTAACGCAACTGGTGCTCACGTAAAGCGCTCTGATACCTGATACCTTCGTGTCAAGTTTGCGCTATATAAAACTCCTAAAAAAACTAGATATTATCCCAAATGGAAACGTGAAAAGAATATTTAAGTTGGCTAAAAACCATTGACAAAGTAGATGGGTCACAAAGGTGAAACCGTTTGGCTTTGCCAATGCTTGTTTTATCTTGGAACTCAACCTGGGGGGAAACATGTCCGGAGAAGGCACACAGGTTGTAATTCTTGTATTTCTTTTTATTTGTTTTAGATAAATGTAGATAGAGGGTAAAGACTTTGCTTTTAATCTGAAGAAGCTGCTCCCAATTACTCCTTGCTCTATTTAGGTCTGCTAAAGCATACATTAATATCCAATAAGTAGACTTTCTGTTAATATTTTATTCTGTTTCTCTGCTTTCTTTAGGTACTTACTGAAACTTACAGAATTGTTTGAAAAACTGAGGGTAAGCTTGGTACTAATATTTAATTGTATCTATATACATGTTTGCTACATATTAGATAATTGTCCTTTCCTCCTTCATAGAAAGTAGAGGGTCGAGTTGCATCGGATGAAGACTTGAAGTTGACTGAGCTGTTGCGCTACTACATGCTCAATATTGAAGCAGCAAAGGTGAGAGTCTGTTTTGGCAAGCCATTAGAAGGGAAATCATGTGATGACCATGTGAAATGAGAATGCAACTGTCTGATTGATGTCGCAGAGGTTTTAAACAGTGTTCATTTCAGATTAGCCACAAGACCATGATCCCAAGTGTGCCTTAAGGGGGTAAAATAGATGCTGTACTTGGTAGATACTGCGACATGCAGTATTTACTGGGTATGGTAAATGCCTCCAGTTCGGAGTTTTCCTTGCACAGATATGTAGGACATGCAAAATTTGGTGTTTTCCACATTTCAGAATGCACAGCGTGTTGTCACCAAGTATATTTTGATAGGTTTGTCCTGGGGAAATTTACCTGGAGAAAATGTAAATGGTGCGGTAATAACCACAGAGCTCACAGTTCATTCGGATCAGAGAATAGACCCGATTTGAATTGGGGCCAAATATGAGCATGGCATATGTTTATAGTTTCAAGTATTTTTAGTTGTTTGATACTATGCTGCTTTGGCAAAACAAACATTGCAGACTTTAAAATAATTTTTTTAATATGAGGCAAAAATCTGTTGTAAACACCTGCATTTTACAAATTTCCAGCCAGACAATAGATCTGGTTATTCTTTCACTCCCCACTGCTTCCACATGCACGGCTACTTAACAACACCTCCTATTGTCTATTATATAAGTCAAATAATCAACATTTAAAATATTGAAAACAGCCTTTTTTAAGATAGAAAATCATCAAACAACTCAACTTCAATTAAAATATTTAAAACAAATTTTAATTCTTCTTTATCCACAAGTAGAAGCAGTTAGTAAATATTTATCTATAGTGACTCAGAAAGGGAGTTCTTATGCAATCCTCCGAGGTTTCTCTTGATAATTAAGCAGCAGTTACTCTATACTTTTCATATCCTAGTGATGTTAGGCGTATACTACACACCGTGCTTTCATGGAATACCAATAGCAGTCCACCGAGGTTCGTTCTGGCAAGTCGATCATAGATAGTATATAAAGTGCATTTTACAACTAAATTAAAAACGTATTATATACCACCTTATCGTTCTTTAATCATTTTTTTGGGTGATTCATTAAGAGGCTCCTTTCTTGTAAGAGAACTGTGCAAACTATTATTAAATGCATCTGGGTAGCAGGACATTGTTTACAAAATTGGTAAATTTCAAGGCTTTCAGCAATCTTGCGTCTCTAACTTTTTGTTTAATTTCCATTTTATGAATAGAGGATTTGTCCCAGTTTCAGCTTCAACGTCCATCTCCTAATTATTGTATCCTTAAAATATTTTAGGTCAGGCTGTAATTTTCCATTTGGCTCTAAATTCTACATATGATCAAGATTCATTCTTTTTCCACGGTCCAACTGATCTACGTTATGTGCCCACATTTTCACTAGATTTTTTATCGTCTTGTTCATAGCTGATTGTTTGATTTCTCCATTTTTAGGTCTTGGCTCTAGACGGTGCGCATGCGCTGTCCCGAACCGAGACATGCTGTATCTACTTCTGGCTTAAAGCACGGCCCATAGGCTTCCCATTAGCCGGCACCATCATCACTCCATTTTTAGGTCTGACCATTTGTCAGTGGCAGGCATGCGGTATGCCTCTTCCGGTGTTCAGGCCTCCCCGAGCGCATTTCACAATTACATTTTGAGCCTACACAGAGGCCATTTTCATCCATTTCGGTACTACTTTTTAAATGAGTGGCCTTGCTGTCGCTTGGTTCTGGCTGCTTTCCCTGTGCAGACCGCTAAAATCCCATTTTGGGGATTGCTGTAGTGCTATTGCATTGAACACGCATTGCGGAGCCCACACTTGGCACACCACACCAGGCATGTGCCCTTTACACAGAGCTGCTCGCTCTCCTTTCCCTGCTCTAGCCAGCTCCCCTGCAGCTGCCTCTTCCTCCCTCCTGCTTGATGGGCTACGGCTTGTTCTTCCCCCTACAGCCCACACGGCGCTGCTGATCCCCTTCAAACAATAATAAAAAACTTAAAATGAAGAGCTCCTACCTACACGAGTCTTCAAGCAAGTTTTCCTGGTTCATTTGTACTAATCCAATTTGAAGATGGCGCGTCAGGTTTATAGAAATTAAGAAACGGATGGCAGTCTGCATTTCTAATTTTAGGGTAAATATTCATGCGCTCAAATACGTGCCTTTGCAGAATGTTACTCCGTCAAATGCAACAGTCTTTTAAACTGATCGTTAATTTCCTCATTGCTGTTACCAAACGACTTCTGCAGGCTTAGACACAGAAAAAAGACCTAATTACAATCCCTTCCTGCTATTCTTCTGTTAATTTAATGGGAATATGGAGGCCACTTTAAAGTAGGGACTATTTGTATTCAGTTCAACAAGAGCAACCGCGTGAAATATAACAGATGAGGAGTCATTATTTGTAATGCATAACTTAACAAACATAGGGCCTCGTTATGATGGTTGAGGGACCGCCACCGACAGGCTGTTGGTGGCGGTCCCTCGGCCATCGTAACAGGGATCTCTGTCCGCCATATTACAATGGCTTCTGGACAGGTGGCAGTCGGAAACACCGACCGCCACGGTCCCGACAGGTGGTCTTAATCCGACCGCCTGTCGGACCTCCCTATTGTCCCAGAATGGCGGCGGTGCCGGTCAGGCACTGCCATAGGGATTGCAATATCCCTTTCTGCCGGTCGTTCTGCGGCGGTCAAACCGTAGCAAAACGGCAGGCGGAAACGGATTTGGGGGCCCGTAGCGGGTCCCCCTGAGCCAGGGACATAGGCCCTGGGGGGCACTTATGGTGCCCCCCTACATATCCCTACACCATGTGGTAGGCACCGCATGGTGCCTGCCATGTAGTGCAGGGATATGTGTGGGGTGTCTGTTTTGTCTTGCGGCGGCTGCTGCAGAGCGCAGCACCCGAAGCAAAACAAAACATGGGCAATGCGACCGCCACTGTGGCAGTCACATCCTAATTTGTTCTGTGGGACCGCCGCCTTGTAGGCGGGCGGTCCCAAATATGATTAAATGGTTTGTTTTGTGATGTATATATGTAACAGCTATATATAACAAGCATTGGCATAGCCAATAGGTCTCGCCTTTGGGACCTTATAAGTGTTTAGCCATTCAACAGTTGATGTTGCACCAAGGATATTGTGCTGCATAACTAAATACTTATAAGGTCCCAAAAGCGAGACCTATTGGCTATGCCAAAAGTGTTAGCACTTTAATAATAGCTTGCTCTTTGCGGCTTGTTTGGTCAGTAAGCTGGAGGTAAAAAACAGAAACAAAGGGAGGTGCTCCTGCCGAAAATCTTCAACCCTCTTTGCTCCAGTAAGTTTGCTGCCTTATGCGCTGTGAACTGGCTTTGAAAAGCTTGAGGACTAAGCCATACACGATGGGTTACACACACATGGAATTGGCTGTTGGATACAGCCCCACACCCAGTGTGCAAACTGAAACTATTAATTCCATCCTCACAACGGCAACCCCCAATCAAATCTGATGGTCAGTGCACCTTCCTATTGTGTTAACTATGCACCCCAATTAAAAGGGTCACTAGCCTCCATCACAAAGGAAAAACATATTGATGAGCCTCCCCATTAGACTGTTGTGAACCCTTCTTTACAATGCCTACAGACCAGGTTTATTTGCAGAGACTCAATGGTGTGCATCACTCCCCACAGCTGCAGGGCAGCCGCGCCTTTTGCCATGAACTACTTCCCCTGCCTGCACTGCACACACTGCCCCAGCAACCAAGTGTGATGGCTTCACTAACAACTCTGTAAGCACTTCTTAACCAGTCTGGCTCTTCCAACAGTGCCGGAAAGTAGATTTATTATCTTTAAAAAAAAATATTCCAGCTCTTCCGATATCATCACAAAGCTCATGGGCCATTGCTCTATGTATCTAAACCATTGCCTGAAAACTGGAAAGTTTTCTATTCACCTTCCATAATGCACATTCTGTTCTTAACAAATGCAGGCTTTTTTGTTTCTCTGAACTCTAACTCTCAGTGCTTTCTAAATGCTCTACTTTATTAAAACTATACATTTTTCACTTGCTCATGAGCTTGAAAATGTTATTATACTGCCAGTAAAGCAGACTAAATAATTGTATATCCTTAATGTTATGCTGTACTGTGGTGGTGGCGTGGAGTTAGGAGAACAATGTAGCTCAAAGGATGTGACTTTAGAAGAGACAGGAGCATGTCAGCTATCTCCCGTTGGCTGAGCAGTATATGGTACAAGCTTTTCAAGGAAGGGTGACCATAAGGGGGTAGATATATATATTTCCTTAAAACAGATCACATTACTTCCCTCCCACTTCATCTTCAAAAAGAATGGAGGTTTAGCGATGCAGAAGAGGTGGCAAAGGGCATGCAGGAGGCAGTATCTTCACTGGTGGTGGCCATGAAAGGACCATCTAAGGCAGGGTTTTAAACTAATTTTACAAGATGGAGACTAGTCTTAAATACTAAGTTCTAGCATTTAAAAGAAGTATGACTAAATAGTTTAATTTTGAGCACCCTTCATTAATGATCAGAATCGGAGAACTGACTAGGTCAGGGGACAACCCATTTTAAGAGGGCAAAAGAGTTGGGGGCGCATACCAAACAGGGCTCCACAGCAGGAAGCAGCAGGTATTAAGCATTTTAGTACCAAAACAGAACCCTGAATATCTAGTGCTTGGTACTCCGCTCTTCCATGTTATCACAAAATAACAATAGCTTCACAAAATATCTAAATAAAAAATTAAACTGTCATTTAAAAACCATGCAATTGTCTTATTAGGCCAGAGGAATGGGGTGTATAGTTGCTCCAAAGCATGCACTTTGCAGCTCCACAATAGCAGCTAGAGGTGCAGCCGTGTTGTTGCCCGTAGCGACAAGACCATCAACAGAACAAAGTGTCCCTTTTGTCCATGTGCGGAAGCTCGACTTGCAAAAAACGCCAGTGTGTAAAAATTGAAAATAACCAACCTCTCAAGAACAAAAATAAACAGGCACTCTCTGAGATTGAAGAGCTTACAATGAACTTTCTATGCCTCTGCAAGCCATGTCCATAAAGCTTTGGGGCGGACTGACTTGCAGCTCTGCCCACGGTCATCTCTACCCACAACACACTTCCAGCTAGCCATTAAAATCTAACTCATCCTAGACTCATGGCTCGTTGCAAAATGAGCAAAACAGAGCATGGAAGCGTTTTCAAAAAATTGTATACTGATATCACGTGTGCTGCTGGATGTGTCAATAAGACACTGCTGCCAAATGTAAAGCAACTGAAAAGGTAGCATTTTTTAAAAAAAATGAGTTTAAGAAGGTGCTAAAGAGGGGAGATGAAAGTAATGAGCATGAAGGAACGCACTTCACAGAGGCCATGCAATCCCTTTAATACCCTGCATCTCGGCTGTCACACCTTCAATTAAGAGAAATTCCTTAACTTTCACTAACTCAAAACGATGCCCATCACAACTGAATGCCAGGATCAGCAAATCAGAATGGCTAGTAATGGCTTATTGCAATTTTCAAAATACACGCTACATGCAAACTTAACCCATTGTTTGCCGAAGCGCCTGTGCAAACAGGGGAAATGCTAAAAGATAAACAGACAAGATAAGATAAACAGACAGGCAGGGGAGCGAGAGTAAAGCGCGCGCGGCCACGCTAATTGGAAACAGATGGCCCCTGCGCGCAGCTGCTCGCTCCTGCAAGGTGGATGCCAGCACGAGTGCTTGAAAAGAGCTGACCGATTTCTAAAGGTCATCTCCTAGAGCAGCGCATGCGCGCTGCACTAGGCTCGACCTAATAAGTGACATATATAAATGTGTTTGTTTATGTTTTGTAAAGCGCATGGCTACCCGAAGGCTTCCCCGCGCTGGTGAGTACTGTGCTGAGAGTAGGGCCTCCGGTACATTAATGGGGAAACAGCCATGTCTTAAGTTTCTTCCTGAAGGAAAGTTCATTTCCAGTGCTCTGAGACTGAGTGGAAGATCGTTCCACAACTTCGGTACTACGTGTGCAAACGATCTTCCTCCTCATCTCATCCTTTTTACCGTGGTCGTACGGAGGAAATGAAGATGTGAGGATCTCAGGTGTCTAGTTGGAACATAAGTGGTTACCAACTCTGAGCTTTACTGGGCCCTTGTTATTTATGGCCCTATGAGCAATACAGAGGGATTTAAACGTACTCCTTGCCTCAGTTGGGAGTCAATGCAGCTGTTTGAGGGGTTCTCTTGCAGAGACATAACTAGGAACCTTTAGAAGGAGCCTTGCTGCCGCATTTTGCAGTCTGAAGTCTCTTTATTGCGTATTTGGGTGCGCCCACATAAAGTGAGTTGCCATAATCCAGACGAGGAACTATGAGGGATTGAATGACCGTTTTCCTTAGATGCTCTGGGATCAATACCAGTATCTTCCTGAGCATTCGGAGTAAAGAGAAACAGATTCCAGACAATTTATTTGCTTGGTGGTCCATTGCTAGCAAATTGTCCAACCAGATTCCCAAAGTTTTTATCACCGGTTTGGGAACGGGGGGGGTGGGGGTGGTGCATGTCAACAGGCCAGCTGATCAGAGGTCTGTGTATGGCCTGGTTTCCAAGGATCATTAATTTTGTCTTATCACCATTCAGCTTTAGGCGGCAGCTTGACATCCAGCTGCGCAGTTTATCCAAACAGGGTGCCAAATGTTTATTTCCTGGATGAGGGCCTTCTGTAAGAGAAACAACCAGCTGGGTGTCATCCGCATAGGAGACCGCTGACAGGTTAAAGTCCTGCACTAAGGTGGCAAGCTGGCGCACATATATATTGAACAACGTGCGGCTGAGAGACGATCCCTGAGGGACACCACAAATCGTTGGAAAGCTGTCAGAGAGCCAGTCTTTGTCCATGACTTGGTAGGATCTGTTTTCCAGATAGGAGGTGAGCCAACCTAATGCTTTGCCCTCAATTCCTACCTCGCAAAGTCTATCCCTTAGGATCTTGTGATCCACTGTGTCGAATGCCGCACTTAAATCCAGTAGTAGGATGGCGGCTGAGCCTCCGTTATCCAGTATAGCTTTGAGCTCCTCTGTGACCACCAGAAGTGCTGCTTCCGTGCTATGGTGGGTATGGAAGCCCATCTGGGTTGGATGAAGAATGTTGTTGTTTTCCAGAAAGTTTGCTAATGTCCGATTGACATGTTTCTCTAGTACTTTTCCTACAAAAGGGAGTATTGAGATGGGTCGTAGATTGGCAAGGATTTCGGGATCTAGCTAAGGTTTTTTCAATAGTGGCCTAATTACTGCAAATGAAAAAATATATATTTACATACGAAGTATGTTTTTCGTGTGGTGTGTTTTGACTTACATTTGTGGTTCAAAATATATTGACTAAACATTGTCATTTCACTATATTCACGTTTTGATTAATTGTCATTTATACTAAGCAATTGTATTACCCAATAGAACACATTGTAGACTATTATTTCTGTAAACCAGCAGTTTTATGTCTAAAATGAAAACCTCAACAGCATTTCATCAGTGAACATATTGATTTGTCCTGAGCGCCAATACTGCAGTTACATTGTACAATATTTTATTTATGCATTTTATAAAGCTGTGTAGGGTGTGCGTTTTATTTTATTCAAGTAGGAAACACAATGCATTTCAGTGCCTTAGACGGAATTGATCATTGCACGCCCAACCCCTGCTTCCTGTTCTGTTAACCAAATTAAGAGTTGATGCCACTGTGGGCAGTTTGACATTCCCCTTTTGGTGGGACCCTAGATAGCTGATTGATATTACTTTAATGTGACATAAGCCCTGGATGTAGACATGGTTGTTGGTGTACTTGTTGGAAATATGCGTTCGTCACAGCTCTTTATATATTTTAGGTATTTTTTTTTTTTTTTTACAACCAGATTTTATTGGGTTTTCAAGATCAGTGACCTACATAAACATTATTCATGCCATATCCAGTATACTCTACGCAATATTGTTACTCTCTGGTGTACTTTATTAACATCCCTATTAACATAACAGTCCCCCCTTCCCCCTTGAGTTGCGCTTAAGTGGACGTAATCTGCTCCCTAGGTATTGGGTTCTCGTGAGTTATTTTATTTTTTTATTTTTTTAGTTTCAGAATGATGTGGTGCCTATTGTTCCTGTTCTGGGTGTTCACCTCTCCCTCTTTCTTGTTCCAGCGTCACCGGCTGCGGGGTTCCTTTCCCACTATTATCCTGTCTATCTGCCGTTAGATATATTTTAGGTATTTTATGTAGTGTGGTAATAAAGGACCAAAGAGCAGGGAAATTCAGTTGCATTCTCAATAGTATACTCGCCCTTTCTACCCAGGCTGAAGTTAAAGCTATGGGAAACGAAACATGAAAATATAGGGCATTCCCAGGGGTCTCGTGGAATCGATTGTACACTTACATTGGGGGATGTGGTCACAAATAGAGCTGGGAATTAGAGTTTTTACCCCAACACAAAGATAGGGAAATGTGGAGGATATTGCTATAGTGTAAATAATAGAAAGACTATTGCAGACTTTCCAAATGTATCCCATGACTTTCTGGTCTGAAATCCAAAAGCCAGATATTACAGCAGCTCGGAGTAAATGAATTTTATTTTGTTGTCTCACATGGTTTTGTATGCTCTTCGTAGTTCCCTCCAAGAACCCAGAGAGTCCGCCTCCCCCCGTTCAGTTCCGAGGCCACCGAAGTCATCTGCGGCGTACCACAAGGATCATCACTCAGCCCCACCCTCTTCAACGTCTACATGAGCCCCCTCGCAGCCATCGCACGCCAACACAACCTCAACATCATCTCCTACGCCGACGACACCCAGCTGATCCTCTCCTTCACCAACGACCCCACAACCGCCAGAACCAACCTACATGAAGGGATGAAGGACTTAGCCGAATGGATGAGGAACAGCCGCCTGAAACTGAACTCAGATAAGACGGAAGTCCTCATCCTAGGATCATCACCCTCCGCCTGGGACGACTCCTGGTGGCCCCCTGCCCTGGGCAACGCACCCAAACCAACGGACCACGCACGCAACCTGGGCTTCATCCTGGACTCCTCCCTCTCAATGACCCGACAAGTCAACGCCGTCTCCTCGTCTTGCTTCAACATCCTACGCATGCTGCGCAAGATCTTCCGGTGGATCCCCACCGAAACCAGGAAGACGGTCACCCAGGCCCTCGTCACCAGCCGACTGGACTACGGCAACTCCCTCTACGCGGGAACCACAGCCAAACTTCCAAAAAGACTCCAACGCATCCAGAACGCCTCAGCTCGACTCATCCTGGACATCCCCGACACAGCCACATCGCCGGACACCTGAGAGACCTGCACTGGCTCTCCGTCAGCAAGAGAATCACGTTCCGACTCCTCACCCACGCACACAAAGCTCTCCACAACCAAGGCCCCAGATACCTCAACGACCGTCTGACCTTCTACACTCCCACCCGCCAGCTACGATCGACCAACCACGCCCTCGCCGCCGTCCCCCGCATCCGAAGAGCCACAACGGGAGGAAGATCCTTCTCCTACCTGGCTGCCAAGACGTGGAACTCCCTACCCATCCACCTCCGCCTTACCCAGGACCACCTCTCCTTCAGGAAGCAACTCAGGACCTGGCTGTTCGAACAGTAGCGGACCCCCCTCCCCCAAGCGCCTTGAGACCCTCTGGGTGAGTAGCGCGCTATACAAATGATTGATTGATTGATTGATTACTATTTTTCAGTGTGTTCATTATGGTACCACTGTGCTGCATCTTGCACTAGAGCACTTTTTTTTTTCTTTTGCAGAGCATTCTTTGATACTAAATGAGTGAGTGATTCCATGAGCTCGTATTTGTCTGTACTTGATGTAGGAAGGGTCTACTTGTTGGCCATTCAGTCTCCATTTATGTTTAAGTACTTCTGTCCTGTTTCTTCACTGCTACATATATTGAAAATAGAAGAGGTGCCAATTTGTAGCCCTGCCTCAGGCCATTTGGAGTTTTGATTTTCCGGGATAGTGCTCCATTATGATGAATGTTCCATTTTCCTCAGTACTTAATGTTTCCACCGTCTATTAGTCACTATCTCTAACAATACTTTGTTTCGGCACTTCACGTGTGTAACATCTTGTCCATGGTGCTGGGGCTTTTGTATTGGGTACCAGAGTCCACTGGCGCCAAATAGTTTTATTGCTCTTTTTCCCACCTCGGTTTCAAGCCGAGCTCCACAGTTTTGCACTTGTTTGCAGCATATAGATGAGCTTCTTTTGGAATGCCAGTTTAATTAACAATGCAATTGTCAAATGATCCAGTACCTAGTCGATGCCACCTAATTTGTTAACTTGGAGAAGTTATGGAACCTTGCACAGCATAAGCAGCATAATCTCTAAATCCTGAATTAACCTGAAGAAGAAAGGTAAGTGCCAAGCCAAAGATATCGTGCAGGATTCTTACTTTAAGGGTGGCACGGTTTCTACTGATTTCAAATGGTGGTGGGGAACGGAGTTCTTCTTTTCTGCGTTGCAGTAGAAACTCTGTTTTGGCATGTATATGCTACAAGTCTCCAGCTTTATATTGGTTTGTGTGGTCTAAGCAATTTGTGATTTTGTCTTGGTTTGCCTTCTTTTCCAGGCATAGATGTTTATGAGCATGGGCTGGGTGCATCGACCATTGAGGCTGCCTCTGTTCTGTCAGCTGAACCAATGATAACATTGAGGTGCAGCAATAGATTTGATCCTTTATCTCAAACTTGTAAAGTAATTGTTGTGGTTTCAGTTTCCCTCATGACACTGAAGCCTGACTGGCATCCATAGAATCAATTGTATTTCACGTATTCCTGCCATTGTTGTGCCATCCCTCAACAAAGGTTTCTTTTGAATAAAGGAAGGCTAGAGACTGGTTCATAGTTTGAAAAGAATCATCTGTTTCTTGTAGAGTGGGGGTATAATTGCTGCTCTCAAATATGTCCAAGACGCATGTGAAATCATGACAGAGTATTTGTTTAGAAAGTTTTAAAGATCCAGCGCAGGCAACAGACCGACTGGAGTCTGTCTTTACTAGCTAATTCTATTGTGATTGACAGTCTACTGTTAAGTCTGCAGTGAGATGGGGTTTGCACCCTGGATTCATACATTTTTCCCACTTTCTGGAATGTTGGTGACTCCCAGATGTCCATATTTGACCCATCTGTGCACTTCCGCGCTCACTGTATCCTTTCAGTTTACATAACTTGTGAACAAGCTTATCAATAAAGTACATTTGCTCTGTATGGACTAGTATGTACACAAGATTCTGGTTGAGCAGTCTAGCTAGAAGGGTCTATCATCATTGCCGTCTTGTTATTTAATTAGTATAATTTCGTATGCTGTGATGTCTCTGCTCTCTTGCTTGCTTTCAAACTTTCTGTATACTGTCGCTATTTTGTCTTCAGTCCTTTTCAGTAATTCCTTTTGCTACACTGAGTTGTGGGGTCTTTGGGGACTTCCATGACCCCAATCTATAACCAGTGCCAAATTATAACATTTTCTCTTTAGTTTGATTTTTCTTGTGTCTGGTGATTAATCCAAGTGTAGATGTGCCCTGTGAGCGGCTCTTAGTCTTCCCTGTACGTGTTTCAATCAAGTGTGCGACTTTGGCCTGGTAATGTGAAATAACAGAATGCTCAAAACATATGAAAAATATGCTTTTCTGGTACTGCACTTTGGACAGATGTCCAGTACTCCCAAGTATACTTTGAGTAACCTCTGTGGCATTGAATATGACCTCTATAGAACTCCACACTGTACCACTTGCAGTCTGGTATTCCCTGAAACATTGGCTTGGGGAGCAAGAACTGGTGTTCACTCAGTATCTTGACAATACCCTCTCTATGTTATGTACCCAGATATTTCTTAACAAATCTACTATTGCTTTTGACATATCCTTTGCAGTCCAATACAGCACAACACTTTATGTTCCCTCCCCAACTTAAGCATTCTATTCAGTACTTTTGGTGTCTTAGTTCCATCATTTCACAGGTTTCTATTTTGGTTAATGTTCTGTATGTTTAAAAATTGAACTAGAGGTATCAGATATGTTAGTCTGAGAAAATCAAAAGTGCGGACTGAGCCTCAACCAAATATGTCACCTAATTCTTGTTGTTTCTGCTTTACTCATTTTCAAAATAATAATGGACCTATCCAATTCCTTGATTATAGGGTAGGACCACAATGGCAGACCTCGTGTGTGGTGTTTTGGTTTTGGATGTCCAAGACATCACTTCTACCAATGCCTATCAATGTCTTAATCTGTTGTGTTAAGTTTCAGAAAGCTAATTTTTGATCGTATTAAGTCCAGCAGTGGTATTCTCCTTTCTGCAGTTCTCCGCAATACAGGTTCTTCCATATGTGAATTGGTAAGCCATCCAGTCAAGCATTGCGCTTGCACTGCTGTTATTGTAGTAATAATTTTCAAAATCTAGGTCCTACGCCTCTTTTTAAAAGTTGGATTTTTTAATGCGCTTTTCTAGATTTACCTCGCCATTGGGGGATGCAAATGTCTTGTCTGGGATCAACGCAGGTATAACTTAAGGTCGTCAATAAAGCGAGATTGCTTGAATGTGACTTTCTAGCCACATTCCCTACTATGGGCCTCTATATGCACTTACACATAAATGGCTTTACTTTTAATTTGAGTAAAGGTAGGATGGGGGCACCCTCATCATGTCCCTCTTAACAAAGGCTAAGTGAGACTCAGACAGTAGGTTCTGAGTTCACAAGTTTTATCTTGGTCTATTTTTCCTCTCGAATGCAGGCTCCCTCAAGACCGTAAACCTACATTTCCAGTTTAGTGTGTGAATAGATTTCTCCATGTCTGAGCATTAATCAAGTGACTAATTGACAGATAAAATGGGCATCTAATGCTGGGAGAAGTGCATTTTTAGGAAGAAATAATGATTAATCTAGGTGCGTCATACCAGGTAGTACTCTGGACATCCTACTCGCCAGAACCATACCTAATATTTCACAGCTTGCATTTAACAGGGACAACAGATAAGAGTGATGTCCAAGGAATTGCTTTTTACTTTGGGCAGTGTCCTTATATTAGCGTCTTTAGTTGTAGGAGGTAAGTGGGCAGTGCTCCACACTGCCACAAACATTTACAGCAGACCGGGTGCTCCCAGTGTCCATAAAGTAGCATAAAATTCAGTAGGGGGTCCATCACTCCCAGGTGTTTTACTGCTAGACAGATTTTCAATGGCAGTTTACCTTTGCTAATGATAAAAGAATGATGAGCTTTTAAGTCTTAGTCCGGAATAACACATTTAGTATGGTTCTTTCACATTATTTTGTAGTTCCTCTAAGTGGCAAGAGGCTTGTGCATATAGGTTCTTGTAATAGTTAGCTTTATGTTGCTCTCTTTTTTTTTTTTTAAATTAATGTGGCAATGGGAGTATTGGAAAATTCTGATCTTATTAACCATGCTTTTGGGAAACCAGGGTTATCGCCCTCTTCATGTTGTTTTGCTACATTGCTTTGTACTTTAATCTTCTCAGTTAGCATGGCACAGACAGCATGCTACTGTGTAAGTTGTTTCCTGCTCCCCATTTCAACCATCCCTTTCCAACCATTTCATATCATTTTCATATCGGAAACCTCTTTCTAGGACCAATTTTACATGTGTGTTATTTTAATACACATTCTACTTATGTACACTATAACACAGTCCCATGGTTATTGACAACTGATACCATCTTTATGGTGAAATAATTCAGATTTTTATAGTTAACTTGAAGGCCATGTCCTATAGGGATGCCTCTTGTAGTTGCCACAAAGGGATATATGTGATGTGTCCCCCACAGTATCAGTGTGTAGAGGTCAGATGATGTCCTGCTTAAATATTCTACTGATGCAATTTGGCCCTGAAGATGTGGAGTAGAAAGGAAATATCCAAGCTAACCTGAAGGTCCTACATGGAGGAATAAAGGAGTAGTCTCTACTGCGTTGGTGGGAGGCTATTCATGCAACTGCTGAGTAGTTTCACAGCGAAGAGGTAGCTTGTCTCACACTAATATTTGTTTTGGACAGTGGTGGAAATCATCTATCAAGATTGGTGTATTGGTGCTTTGTCATCTCCCCAGGTTGTTGGGATATGTAGTGTACTGGGTAATTTTGTACTCAATCTTTCAAGAAACTGTAACTTTGAGACATTTGGGATATATACACATAAAATTGTCAATGTATAGCCATTTGTTCTCCCTCCAATACCACTTATCTTCCCTCGGAATCTGTTAGTTTATTGACCAAAACAAAGTGTACACTAGGTCCACTCCACTCCCCCTGGTGTATAATGAATATGGCGTTTTATAGAACCGTCCCCTCTGTCATTTCTGTATCTTCACTACTTCTCTCTTAGGCAAGTGTGGTTTATGCAATAGTGTTGCGCCGATGTATGTAAATCTGCTGTACAGTCAGTTCAGAGCATGTGGATCTACAGCCACACATGCCACGTAGGAAAAATATCAGTTTGTTGTGTGTACTGCTGTAGATTCACTTGCTCCTACGTGGAAGATGGCAAGGTTGGCACGATTCACTTCCACACGCATTACTTCTTTAACAACTTAAAATGCACATATCACACTGTAATAGTAGCTTAACTGTAAACTTCACTTTCACTGCTTACTCGCTGATTGGAAAACAGTCTACAAGACGCATGGGCACAGACTCTATTCTATACTAAGGGCCTGTTTAAGAGTATGACGGATTTGTGGCCAACCGTACCGCCGTTAGTGGTCCGACTGCCCGATTACGAGCTGCGCTCTCTGACCACCGTAAGACCACCGCCAAGTTCTCGGGTCCCGCGGCAGTGGGAAAAGCGGTGGTCTATGGATGTTGTGCCGGCATTAGCACCGTCGTGGGGATCACGACCTGCCTTTCCCCGACCTTTTCATGGCGGGGTCCCCACCATGAAAAGGTCGGCGGAAAGGCCGGGAAGGAACCAAAAAAAAGGGCCCAGCACGATTCAGGAATTGTGGCTGGGGCACATGTTGTGTCCCTATGCCTGCACTGTTGTGCGTGCACTGTGTGCCATACACAACCTGGTCCAAGGCAACAGTGCGCCCGACGTGCAAGTGGCGCTGCACTACAGCGGCATGTGCTTCAGGCTCTCTATGAGCTGATGCATTTCGCTGCTGCCGCCGCCACACCGCCAGCCCTGCGGCAACATTGTAATGCGGCTGGGGGGAGTCGCAGCACCTCCCGTGATTTGAAATGTCTTTCCAGAGAAACAAGTTGTAATGCTGGAACTCAACACTGGATGGCAGGAGAAAGCAGAGCATCATGTGAATCTGCTGAACTACGAGCTATGAACAGATGCTTACAGGGTAAGTATCATTTTCCGTTCATAACTTCTTTCTTCTTGCCAAATATTTAGTGCAGATTGTACTTTTTTAAATAAAAGTAGTTGATGCTGAACAATTTTCAGATTTGGTGGCTGATTGTTATAACATTTTTAGTCAGTGTTTTAATGTGTAATTTTGTGCAATCCCATCTTGACATGCCTATTTTGTAGGATCTTTTGCACAGAAGGACACGGGTTCTTTCTGATTATGAAAATTCCAATAAAGCCCTGGATAAAGCCAGATTAAAAAGCAAAGATGTGAAGCAGGCAGAGTTGCATCAGCAAGAGTGCTGCCAGAAGTTTGAGAAACTTTCTGCATCTGCAAAGGAAGGTGAGAATCTTGCATTGATATTTTCTTTTGTGAATAAGTATTGTAGGTATGTGTACAGTTGAAACGGGGATAGGCACAAAATTATAATGATGACATTGACATAGTGTACAATGTATTGCCAGAAGTGTTTCCAAGTTCAACTGTGTTTAAAGGTAAGTTAAACTTTCTTTTGACATATTCTTTCGAATGCTTTTGTGGCCATTGAAACCATGTTTCATGCCCTCATGGCAGTATTGCTGGCTGTGCTCGTCCTGTAACGTGCACTTGCATTCTGTATTCTTCATTTCTGCAAAACTGATTTACTTCTAGCATTGGGCAGTACCATAGCTGGTGCGTTAGCACATTTTGTAAAGAAGGCTATAGCAGTATCCATGCTATTACACATACCGTGCCCACACATGTGGTCTAGGTTCCCAAATCCCATTTTGTGCTCATTGTTGGATGATTGCATGCCATTAGCTCTCTCCGAGAAAGCCTGGGAATGTAGACTGTCTTCTTTTTTAACCATTCTTTAGACTCTTATTTAGATGCTTACAATGGGTCATATTAAGGCTTCTCCCGTGATATATAAAAGCATTTTAATTTTGTAGAACCTGTGGTCTGCAGTGCTGCATTTCGTCCTCATAGTCCTTTCTTTGTGAAGGCCGTGAACAGTGATTTAACAGTTTATCTTTTAGTCTCAAATTCAAAGATTTTGATATCTCCATCAGCTCAATAGAACCACTCGGGTAAAGTTCAGCATAAACATCTCACACCCACATACCACAACACTGCATCATAGCGGTCTACGTGGATAATGGACTACCCACCTGAAAAAAAGGAAATTCATACACATTAGTCACCACAGAGGTCCTCATCTTGCCCACTCACTTTACGGTAACATTAACCTACACAGCTAATACTGAAATAAATCTTTATCAACTCTCCTCTAACTACATAATCACACTTATCAAACAACATATACAGCGAGTGAATGGGCCAAAGAACCATATGAATAGGCACCAGCTTAAGAAATACTAATAGTAGGTGGAGTAATACAAATGTAGGAACATAAGATAACAAAGCTGGCTTAAGAAAAAGATACTTCTTAACAAAAAGGAGCTATAGAGGGAAAAACTAAAGCCAGATCACCCTCCACTCATCAATCATTTAGACAACAAAGACCTGGCTTTTGCCGGGGCAGCATTACATTTTTTACAGAGGGAGGTGATTTGGGGGGAATCTATCTCCACCCAACAGCTGGTAATTTGTCCAGTCTAAGCCAATCCTAGGTCCCCCAAATTTTCAAATTATTTAAAATAGAGTTAATCAGAGCACTCTGCCAACGTATACCCTTAACCACGATAGGTGAGTATAGGACACATAAAAAAATTAACACAAAAAATAAGTGAAAGAGTGAGAAAGCACCTCACGTACGCTATACCAGGGGAGCTACCGGCAGGTTCTCACCAGCATGCCCACGTCTATCATCATCGGTTGCTTTCTCACTGAAAAAACAGAATTTGTGTCCAGTAAAGAGACAAGAGAAGTGAAAGATTAGAAATTAATGTCTCCAAAACAGAAAAACCCCGTGAACTATACAGGACAGTATGTCCCAGAATTTAAAATTGAGTTAAGACTCACAATTGACTTTGCCCTCTTTATTCATATTCGTGAGCTTACTCAAATTAAAAGCACAGCATGTTGCAAACCTTTACAAAGTAGGCCAACATGTTTCATTGCCTATGCTTCGTCGTGGCAATTTCGTCAGGGCGCGTGGTTTAATGGTCGCCTCACTGGACAACTGACTGTGTGCGGAGTGGCAGGTGGGAGCCAAGGGCGCACGTACCAGCTTCCACCGTACCAGCAGGGTGTATATTCAACAAAGATTCCCTTATCTCAAAGCACGTTTGTTGCTTTTAGTATACCGCGTGTGCGCATCTTGCGAGCGTTATCTCATTCCGGTTTAAGAAAAAGATAACCAAAGCCAATATTCAATGTGTTCTGCCCCATGTATATTTTATCTGCTGTTAAGTTATTTTGTTGTAGTTCACCCCGCTATGCCTTTTAGTACTTCTGTTGTGATCTACCCAGGGGTACTCTTTGGGTCTATAAGCTCTACTTGAGATGCCTGTTTGGGCTCAAGCTTTGGTTGGCCCAAGGAGTTCTCTGAGCAGAATTCCAGGAATATCCCTGAAACAAGGGCGTGTTAACTCATGCATCCATTGTAATATACCGTCTCGTGAGTGTGGGACTCATGGGGTTTATGTACCGCCCTCACTGGATATGCCACATGCTTAGAGTTTTCCCGATCACTGTGATTTTGAGACATTACAGCTTACACCAGTATCAGACTACTATTGCAGTGCGTCAGGGACCTGTCAGTAACTTGCTGTTGCCAAAATCCAAGTAATAGAGTGAAAGACCAGTGGTACTGGTCCTGTTTTGGTACCTTTGGTACCAGATGTTGTTGTTGGACCTTGTATTATCAGACGAGCGGTAAATTGATGCAGCCTTCATGTTCTGAGGCTCAAAACTACTATCCGGTCCAACTAGCCCTCAAGCGCCCTTCACCTATAATGACTTGAATAGTTTCCATAGTCCTTAATTACAGAAGCGCACGCATGTCCTTTCTTTGCTCAGAACTTGGGGATGTTGGGGCAAGCACAGTACTTGATTTGAGCGAGGTATTGTCGTGGGGGCCCACCGACAATCATTTTTGGAGACCAGCACTTATTTTTCCTCCAGACTTTGACCCAGAGCAAAAGAGTGAAAGACACAGGGAAGAGAAAGATAGAAATAACTTGACAGAGGAGTAAGAAGGGACCTGCAAGAGTGAGATAAAGAGGGGGAGAGTGTCTGGTGTGGATTAAAGAGACATGAGGAGGAATTAAGACTAAGCAACCAAGGTTTTCAACAAGGCAACATGAAGTAGCATGGACTGCGAGCTTCTGGGCAAAGCTTTCGGCCCTAGCACTACGTTTGCAAATTAAGCAGGGGGGTGGGAGTGATGTGGCCCTTTAGCTCAGTCGCCTGGCATCTGAATCCATCATTTAAGACCGTAACCAAAAGCTTCCAACATCACAGGATAGTTGTTTTGGCCAAGGTACTTTGACATTGCACTCCTACCTGTAAAAGTTGGACTTCTCTTACAGGCAACTGTGAACTTCCATGTCTTTTACGCTTCTGATGTTATGCATTTATGGGTCTAATAACTGTGATTGCATCCTGACCCCCTTAATTCTCTTGAATTATCAAGCTCCAGGGCAACCTGTGCTTTGTACCCAGTGTTAGGCGCATTAGGGTTTAGGAAAATGGTGGTTTGTTCCAGGTGCACGTCGGAGGAGGAAGTTGATGAGAAAGAAGATAATTTGCCATTCTATAGAGGACAAAACATTGAAAAATGTAGATGAAAATGGAATGCTGGCCCCCCCCACTTCGAAAAAGGGCATGTGCACATCCATGTGCACAGATAGAGTGCTTTAACTCTAGGATGACTTAGTAAATGTGTCCACTGGTAACCTGGGTGAAGTATAAACATAACTGGAGTATTTGTTAAGTGCACATTCACAGCCTAAGGGGTCGTTTACCACTATTGTAAGATAACTGATATTTATTGTTTCCGATCTCAGAAATTCACTCGAATGTCTGAACTCTTTGACTCTGACTCAAATGCTTTGGAAATGCTTATCTAGAGCATGGACGAAGACTTGGAGGCTGATAACATCCTCTATTCTCACACGGTTACACCCTTTTTCATAGATCCCCAAAACTTCTAGTAGTGTTGACAACACTATAGGGGCTGACCTTACTTATCTCTCTGGTCTTCCTACTGAAAAAGTATTCTCATTTACATCTGATACGGACGGCAACCACCAGCGCTGGACAGAGCTTTGCTGATAGGTTGAATAGCAGCCCCACACCTTGACTCCGGAATTACCGAGCATCTCAAACATGCTCTTCTATGGCTCCCTCCTATTTCGCGAAAAAGCTGGCATGGCTCTCAAGCATTTTTTGGAGAGTCAGGTTGCCACTAGGTCTCTCAGACTTCATCTGCCCAGTCCCAGCCCTTTCACCCCTAACATAGATGTGGTTGGGGCATGTATGAGTGTCGGCAATACAAGCAATATCCGGCAGTTCAGCAGTCTGCCTAGTACTTTAGTGAACAGGTTTGCAGATCCCAAGGAGGATGCTGGAGCCAGACCCACTGTGCTGTCCAGCCCCCCACACCTCCAGCTGCAGCAGCCTCTTTAGTGCACCTTCCATCCAGCCTAGCTATCCTGGGCTATCCACCTGCCCCAACAATCTCCATTACTTTCGACAAGTGGTTGCTTCAAATTGTGCAAAAAGGGTACACCCTTCCTTTTGAGGAAGCCCCTCCACCCTTGTCACCATCCTAAGAACGGCTGACGGAGGAGCATCTCTCCTTGCTCCGTCAGGAAGTGCAGGCCAGAGGAACCTTTGAGAGTGTGCCTGCGCCAGAAGTAGGTCGTGGTTGCTATTCCGGCTACTTTCTGGTGCGAAAAAGGACTGAGGGCTTCATCCTATACTACATCGGCACCCTCTCAACGGCTTTCTGCGGAAACAGAAATTCAAAATACTCACACTGGCTCGGGGCTGGTCTGCCCTGGACCCTGTGGACCGGATGGTAGCGTTGGATTTGCAGTATGCTTATTTCACATTCCTATACTGCAAGCCCACAAGTGTTACCTGCAGTTCACGGCGGGACTCAAGCAGTTCCAGTTCTTTGTGCTCCCCTTTGGCATCACCAGTGCCCCCCCTCCCACCCCCACTGTTCACAAAAGTGATAGTGGTGGTTTCAGCTCATCTTAGGGAGCTGGGGATCCCAGCCTATCTCTATCTCTACCACAGACTGCTGAAGGTGGGTTCACCCCAGGCAGTAGCCATCCACCTCCAGACTACAGCGGTCCTTTTCTTCTTTCAGGAGGTTCACTGTCAACATGCCAGAGTCACACCTGACTCCTCACATGCTCCCTTTTATTCTGGATACATTGCATTTCCACACCTGTCCTGCAGAGCGGAGAGTCCAGGAAATTCAGGCTAGGATCCAGATGTTTCAGCTTTAATCGGCTATCTCCCCAGGTCTCTCCCACAGTCAATGTGAGGAACTTGCTCTCTTTTTTTATCAACAAAGTTGTTAATATACACTCTCAGCTGCTGAGCAAAGGCTCACATGGAGTACAACTGGACAAGGCTGACCCGCCTACTACCAGACAGAACCCCAGGCTTACCTATGTAGCGGATTTCTTACACAATGCCAGACCCCCACTTAAACTAGATTCCTGGGCCCGCTTGAGGCTGCTGGTAAAGCCCACTAGATGTCATAAGCAGACTCTGAAGTTCCAATGGGCGCAGCACCAGGTCAACCTCATTGACCTGGTCCAGATTTTGAAGGAGACTGCAAAAGATCTGGAGCTGGGGCTGCCGAAATGCGGTTTGGTCTGCGGCAGACAATTCTCTTCCTCACCCAGAGCGGACAGTGGTGATTGATGCACCACTTCTGTGTTGGGGCAGTCATTTGGGAGAGGCGATCTGAGGACTCCAGCAGAATCTCAGCTCCATATCAACCTTCTGTAGCGGAGAGTGGCCTGCTTGGTATTAAAATATTTCCTCCGATCTATCAGGGGCAGGCTGGTTCTGATGTTCACAGACAACATTAACACCATGTGGTATTGCAACAAACAGGGCAGGGTAGGGCGGACCCTGTGTCAGGTGACTGCGCCTCTGGACTTGGCTGGAGCTGCAGGACATCTTCCTGGTTGTACAGCACCTGACAAGCTCATTGAAAGCCAGTGCGGGTGGGCAAACTCGGCCGTCCATGCCTTGTGGATCGAGAATGGTGACTCCATCCAGAGATGGCATGAGGTCTCTCTTCCAAGGATGGGGAGAACCTTGGCTCGATCTGTTCACCACCACAAAAAACAGTCCGTGCCAGTACATTGGAGTTTCCAGAGCAACTCTTGCTCGAAGACACGTTCCGTCTCAAATGGGATTCGGGACTCCTTCACACCTTCCCGCCGATACCACTCCTGCCCCGAGTTCTCAAGAAGATTAGGACTAACCAGGCCCAAGTCATCTAGTGGTTCCAAATTGGGCACGGAGAGTATGTTATCCCGAACTTCTGTGCATGAGAATCGTCCTCTGATCATGCTGCCCCATCGGGATGATCTCATATTGCCACAACAGGAGAGAGGGTCTTGCACCTGAACCTGCGCACACTCCACCTTTATGTATGGAGACTGAGGGCAGTTGAGGGCTTTCGATCTTCACCACAATGCCTGGGCTTTCATCCTGGCAGCCCTCCACTAAAACTGTAAAAGCCTGTCACTGGGATAAGTTTGTGGCCTAGTGTTCCTCACATCATATGGTCCCCGTTTCTGCACCACTGTCGGAGGTGATGCTGATTGGTCTATCTTTTGCCCAGCAAAGTCTTGCACTGGGCACTGTTAAAGTTTACCGATCGTCTATTTTGGCTTTTCTACGGTTGCCGAATCAACCCTCTCTTTTCATGTTATCATTTGTGACTTGTTTTCTGAAAGGTGTACAACACTTGTTCCCTCCTACTCCTTTCCTGATGCCCCAATAGGACCTCAGTCTGGTCCTCACATTTTTCATATGCTCCCCTTTCAAGCTTCTGCACAGCTGCTCTTGACTATCAAAATGGTCTTTCTAGTGCCCATTACATAGGCCAGGAGAGTAGGCGAGCTTCAAGCCCTGTGGGTTCACCCTCTGCACACCAGCTTTTTCCCTGACAAAACTGGCCCTTCAGACGCGTGTCTCCTTCCTGCCGACAGTTGTCGCCCCATTTCATGTTGGTCAGAGTGTCACTCTGCCTAATTTTTTTTTGCTCAACCTCATCCTTCTAAGGAGGATGAGAGGCTCCATCGCCTGGACCCGTAGAGAGCTCAGACACCATCGGGTGGACGATCAGCTCTTCATCCGTTTCACTAGAGCGAAAAAGGGCAAGGCTGTGCCTCAATGGATTGTACTCTGCATTGAGATCTGCTACACATTAGCTAAGTAGCCTCCTGAGGGATTGGGGCCCATTCCACCAGAACCAAGGATGCTACCACTGCGTTGGCATGTGGGTTACCTATCCTGGACATCAGCCAAGCCGCTATGTGGGCGTCACTCCACTCCACATGTTCACAAAATGCTATTGCTTGGACACTCTGGTCTGTAGAGACTGGTACTTTGCCCGTTCGGCCTCCAGGATTTTCTGGTTTGGCACCAGTTAGTAGACCCACCTCCAGGGAGGGTATTGCTTGGGTATCTATTCTAAGGTGAGGAAACGCAGAGGTACTGCTCAAGATTTTCCAGATTCAGTCTTACGCTTGGGAAATATTCTAAGGTGAGGAATCTGCAGTTAGAGTCTCTACCAGAAAAGGTGTTACCAAAGGTTAGTAATTTGTTTTTTAGAGTGCATGTTCGGAACATCAGGATATCCGTTTTGATGCTGTAGGAGCAAAGTGAAGGATGCACTGATATGGAGTTTCTCTTTAGATTAGGGTTGACCGCACAGCTGTTGCTCGATCTTGTGTGATAAACAGAAAAGAGGTCTCAGAAATACAGTTGAAAGAGGGGTTTTAGGTGAGGCCTCATGTTGACTACCTTGACTGCATCATTTGATTGGGCAGAAGGTGTTGTGCTTCCAATGAAAAAGAGTTCTTGCATTACAGTTTTAAGTGTGTGCAAAAGCTGAGGCTCTGTACAGCAGCTCCGAGTTGATCATGAGGAAAAGCCAAAACAAGCATCAAGGCTATATATGCCTGATCTGTTTATTATGAAAAGTTATGACAAAGGCAATGAGCCTGAGATAGTTATTGTGAAAAGCATATGTGAAAGCCAATGGTTATTTATGGGTAGATTGTTATTTCACTGTGTTAAAGGCTGTGGGGAGGTATTTTTGTTATATGGAATCTCACAGATTATCATAGTAGGCACATGTTTTGGTGTTTGTTACTCCCCATGAAAAACCCTGAGGGATGAAGATTTGCTCAAAAAGAATCTATTTAAAAACATTTTTTTTTGCAAACTTCTTACCAGAATACCAGATAATGAAAACACTATTTGCATTGCAAGCATTATATATTATTAGATCAATAATACAACTGACACGCTCTGATGCAATTTGGGCTTGTTTGCCTCCCCTATGGCAGTTTCTAGGTAAGTCCCAGTACAATCCTGTAAAGTACGATGTAAGCCACCTGGCCTCATTGGTAGTTTCGGGTAAGGCTGAATAGTCTTAATGCACCACCAAGAGTTTGTCTGGCACACCTTTTTAGCTGTCTGATTTTACATTTATGAGAACCTTTTAAGAATGTTTTATATTGTTTTAGCTACTGTAACTTTGTACATATTTATGACTTTGACTGTATGCTTGATGATGGCCTTGTGTAAAAGGTTAGGTGCAATACAGTAGCCTTGGTAGGATATGGCAACATACCAATGATAAAGGCTTTAGGCCAGGTTGGTTCATTGGAACCATTTTTGTTAGATGCAATAGGTCTGACCTGTTCATTATAAAAAATGACAATAAAGGCAGTAGGTCTGGTTTATTCATTATGAAAAGCATATGTTAGTAGGCCATTAATGATGGATTTTTATTATACTGTGTTAAATCCTGTAAACGGGTATAGTGTTAGATGGAATCTTGAATAATACTGTAGTAGACAAGGTTTTGATGTTGGTCACCCCCTCTGAAAAACCTCGGGGTAGAAGATTTGCACTTGGATAATCAAGGTGACCCGATCTTAGGACGCATTGGACATTGATTTGCTAACTATAACTTTGTACATATTTTGTAATTTTATGATTGTATGTTTGAAGGTTACTTAGCATGGAAGGTTATGCTCAATACTGTAGCCCTGAGTTGGATATGGTATGAAGCTTGTCATAGACTCTAGGCCTGATCCATACATGGTAAAAGCTGTGTTGCGCGCTATAATTCTGATCTGTTTATAATGACAATAGGCCTCACTTAATTATTGTGAAAAGCATTTGTTAAAGACAGTGTGCCCCTAAGCATGGATTGTTATTCCTGTGTTAAAGCCTTTGCGAAGATTCTGCTCACTTGACTCCAGAAACTAACTTTCAAAGAGCTCTTCCACCTGTTTACAGGTATTTTGTTATATTGAATTTCACAGACTACTGAACTAGGCAAGGGTTTTGGTATTGATTACCCACTTAGACAAACCTTCGGGTAGAGAATTTGAACTGGGATAATTCTTGATGGATCCTCTTAAGAGAACATGATAGGATTACTTGTCTACCAGACTCTTGTAGTCAAAACAAGTAAAAGTAGATACATATATACGTACAAAGAAGGTTTTTGGTCCAACCCTTTTCTGCTATTGGTTTTATCGGGTGTAGTTCGTGCTCTGCTTCTGTCTAAGGCAGTCTACTGCATGGGACAGTGGGTAAGCAGACTTAAGCCATGTGCGCTGATGTCCCAGCTGTGAAAGCATTTTGCCTGGAGATATAGATATATATATATATTCACTGAAAAAACCATAGGTTTTAGGGACAGTTATAGTTAGTTGGACATTGCACTCGTACAAAACCCGTGAAATTCCCCCGTTATAGTTAGTTCAGGTAACTATAACTTGCGCCCCCGCAATGCACTGCTGATGACGTCACATATTACATCACTCATGACATGGTCAGTGACATCACTGATGACATCACTGATGACATCATCCAGTGACTGTGTGTTTCTGTAAAGTTTAAATATGTTTAATATATATAGGGAAAGGCGTATTGAAGAATGAGTGGGTGTATAAGTGTCTGAATGGATGATTTAGTAGGTGCGTGACTAACTCAATAAGTGAGTGATTAAAGGTATCTTACTGAATGCATGGGTTAGTGACTAAACTGGGTGAATGTCTGTTGCTGTGTAAGTGGCTGCATGGGTTTGTGAATAGCGACATGAGTGTCTATATGAGTTATTGATTGGTTGTCTGAGTATCTGTATGGGTGCCTGAGTGTTTGTGTGGGTGGGGTGTGTGCGACTCTGTGCATAGATGTGTGAGTGGGTGATTCACTGGGTGGATGGTTTCAAGAGTGCATCTGTGATAGACTGTATGGGTGGGTAAGTGTGTGTAAGAGTGTGTTTGTGAGTGAATGTATGTCCCAGTGGTACATGTGTGAGTAACTACATATGTGAAAGGCAGTATATATGTGTGTTGGAGTATATAAATAGCTATAAGCGAGAGTGTGTGATTGTGATTGTGAGAGTGACTGTATGGATGAGTGTGTGCTTGTATCAGAGATTGTATAAGAGCGTAAGAATGTGCTAGTATTTGTTTGAGTAAGTGAGCTGGTGTGTGTATAACTGTATAGGTGAGTAAATGGGTGTGTGCTTAATTTTTTGCATGACTGACTAGGTGTGTGAGTACCTCTATGGATGAGTGGCGGTGTGTGAGTGTTTATATAGGTGTATGAGTGCATATAATAGTCCTGTACTGAGTGACTAAAAGTATGAGTGACTGTACGGGTGAGTGAGTAGATGTGTGTGTAGACCTAAGAATCAGTGAGTGTGTATATAGTAATTGGTGTTGGAGTGTCTATGGTTTTGACAATGGCAGTCTGTAATTTACAGTGGGTGTATCAAAAGTTATATTAGGGTGTGAGAAGATGCATCAAATTATCACATGGATGATGTCATCAGTGATGTCACTGACCATGTCATGAGTGATGTAATATGTGACGTCATCAGCAGTGCATTGCGGGGGCGCGAGTTATAGTTACCTGAACTAACTATAACGGGGGAATTTCACGGGTTTTGTACGAGTGCAATGTCCAACTAACTATAACTGTCCCTAAAACCTATGGTTTTTTCAGTGAATTTGTAAGGTTTTTTAAATGCTAATTTCTAACTATAACATGTCTGAAACCTATGGTTTTTTCAGTGAATTTCAAAGGTTTTTTAAATGCTAATTCCTAACTATAACATGTCTGAAACCTATGGTTTTTTTCAGTGAATTTCAAAGGTTTTGTAAATGACAATTTTTAAATGTATTAATTGTTATATTTATTTTTTTGATACTGATTTACTACATTTTTTAAACTATTTATTTTTAGATATTTTATTTTTTAAAATACATTGTAATTACATTATACATTACATTACAAAATATACTTTCTCAGAATGAATTACTTTAGTTTAAATACTTTGCAAATAGGCAATAGACTTTTAAGTACAGTAGTTACAGTTGTTGCAATGGGCAACACAATTTCAAACACAATGCAACATTGAGCTCAATGTGAATTTCAAGTTAAATGCAATTAGTTACTTTATGGATTACTTTTCTAACCACAGGACTGGATCCTAGATTCAGTCCTGGGACATCTCCTGTAAACAGTTGAGTAAAAGCGTTTTGGTTACAGTAGTGATTTTTAAGGAATATTATTGTATTTTAAAAGTTGACACTTAGAAACTTTTTCACATCGAATCACCAATGTTATCCTATGGAAGGAAATTCACTTGGCAGGTAAGTAGTGTTATCGTTACTTTTTCTTACTCAGTGGTGGATCCTGGATCCAGCACTGGTGTATCTCCTGTAACAGTTGAAAGAATGCTTTTAAGTCATACAAGCGATTTTTAAGGAATATTTGTAGTTTGTGAAAATCGACACTTTGAAACTTTTCTGCTGAAAACCAGACAATGGATTCCTATGGAAGGAAATTCAAGTTACTGGTAAGTACGGTTAAAATTACTTTTCAGGATCAGTACTGGGCTCAAAGATGCAGCACTGAGGTCTCTCCTGATAACTGGTGAGTAAATCGGAATTCGTAGTTCGGCTGATTTTAGAGGAATATTTGCACAATGGTGAAGGAAGGGGTGGGGCCTGAAGTGACATGTCTGCAAACACGCCCTGTGGCGCGTTTTAAGTTGGAGAATTAATTCCTCCTCAATCCCGAGGGTCCCTAGGGGCCAACTGGCCCACCAGATACCTCCAGTATGCGCCAGAGAGCTGCGTTGCAGAGAGGTGTTCAGAGGCCATGCCCCTTTTTACAACACTCTGCAACGCAGCTCCGTGGCGTTTACTGGAGGTACCTGGTGGGCTAGTTGGCCCCCAGGGACCCTCAGGATTGAAGAGGATTTAATTCCCCATCTTAAAACGCGCCACGGGGCCTGTTTGCACAGATGTCACCTGAAGCCACGCCCCCTCCCTTCACCACTGTGCAAACACGCCCCGTGGCGCGTTTTAAGTTGGGGGATTAAGTCCCCTTGAATACTGAGGGTCCCTGGAGTCCAACTAGCCCACCATGTACCTCCAAAAGGCGCCACAGAGCTGCGTTGCAGAGAGGTGTAAAGGGGCGTGTCCTCTGTACACCTCTCTGCAACGCAGCCCCCTGGCACATACCGGAGGTTCCTGGTGGGCTAGTTGGCCCCCAGGGACCCCCAGTATTCAAGGGGAATTAATTCCCCTTCTTAAAACGCGCCAGGGGTCGCGTTTGCAGACTGCTGCAGGGAGGGGGCGGGGCCTCCAGCACGATGCCGGTCTTTTTTTTTTCTTTTTTTTCTTTTTTTCCCCAGGGGGTCCTTGTGGGACGCCCTGAGCAGACCTAGGGGGTCAGGGTGTTTCTACCCTGCCCCCTTTGTGCGTTTTGCGCACTTGTTTCTTGTGCTTTTTTTTTTTTAATCGGCGGGATCTGCGCATCCCGCCGTTTAAAAAAAAAAAAAAAAAGAAATGCTTTTTTTCTGCCCAGGGGGTCCTTGTGGGACCCCCTGAGCAGACCTAGGGGGTCAGGGTGTTTCTACCCTGCCCCCTTTTTGCGCTTTGCGCACTTGTTTCTGTCCCTCAAAATGGCTGCCAACACTTCCTGATTTGGAGTGTTGACAGCCACTTGACAGCCAATTAGCATGCAGCTCGTGATCGGGAGGGTACGCGGACCCTACTCGGCCATAGATATATATGTGACTTTACTTTTAATTTTCTCAGGAACTACTGAACGGATTTACACCATTTAAGCAAAAGGCACGACACTGAACCAAGGGCTACCTCTTTGCCAAATTTGGTGTAATTCCGTTCAGCAGTTCGGGCTGTAGCCGCGATGAACGGTTCCTATGGAAAAATGAATGGGGAAAACGCGTTTTGGGACCCCTCTTTTTTCTCGGCCCCCGCTTGACGAATCACCCCGAGACTTTCAGGATAGGAGCGGACCGGAGCGCCCAACAAGTTGGAAGCTTTCGCGAAGATTCGTCAACCGGCGCCAACGTTATTTCAAATAGAATGTTGCGGATTTCCTATGGAAAATAGGTCCTAACTATATATATCTACTGGCGGTCGCCAGTAGATAGTTATAGTTAGGACCTATTATCCATAGGAAATCCGTAACATTCTATTCCCAATAACTTTGGCGTCGTTTGACGAATCATCGCGAAATTTTCAAAACTAGTGGGGCGCTCCGGTCCGCTTCCTGTCTTGAAAGTTTCGGGGTGATTCATCAAGCGGGGCCGAGAAAAAGGGGGTCCCAAAACGTGTTTTCTCCATGTTAATTCCCATAGGAAATTTTAGCCACGGCTACAGCCCGAACTGCTGAACGGAATGACACCAAATTTGGCAAAAAGTAGCGCTTGGTTCAGAAAGCGACCTTTTTTTAAATGGTGTAAATCCGTTCAGTAGTTGCTGGAGAAATTCAAAAAATAAGAGTGAAAAAATCAATTTCCCATAGGAAACTTTATGCAAGGCTACAGCAAAAACTGCTGAACGGAATTACACCAAATTTGGCAAAAAGGTAGTGCTTGGTTCAGAAAGCACCCTTTTAAAAATGGTGTAAATCCGTTCAGTAGTTGCTGAGAAAATCCAAAATAAAAGTTTCGATATCTATGGCCGCGGTGGATCCGCGCACCCTCCCGACCACGAGCTGCATGCTAATTGGCTGTCAACACTCCAAACCAGGAAGTGTTGGCAGCCATCGGTAGAACCGAGGAACAAGAAAGCAGTAAAACAAGTGCGCAAAACGCAAAAAGGGGGCAGGGTAGAAACACCCTGACACCCTAGGCCTGCTCAGGGGGTCCTACAAGGACCCCCAGGGCCCAAAAAAATCGGCAAAAAACGCGCTGGGTGCGCGGATCCTGCCGATTTTTTTTTTTTTTATTATTTTTTTTTTTTAAACTAAGCGCGGGCTCCCGTGATTTGTGGTTAATTGGCCCCCGGGTGGGCCAAGTCCCGGGGGCATGCGGGGGTTTATTAATAATTATATGGGGGGCTTCTAAGGCCCCCACACGCCCGGGGACCGCCACCTCCCGGGGCACTAAAAAAAATGCTAATTTGGGGGTCCGGAACGGGCCCCGGGACCACCACCTCCCGGGGGCTGTGCATGTGAAGGGAGGGGGCCGCGCGCCCCCTCCTGGAGCCCTTGATGGCCCTGGGGACCGCCACCCCCAGGGCCGGCTCCTGCAGTGTCCCGGGGTGCCTACCCCCGGGACACTGTAGTTTGCTATGACAGGACGGGAGCCTCGCGGCTCCCGTCCTGTCATTACAAGCTGCTTTGGTTTTGGAACAGAGAGCAGGAAACCTGCTCTCTCTTCCAAAACCAAAGCAGATTGCTTTTCCACACGGGGAGCTGCATCTTAGCAGCTCCCCATGTGGAAAAGCAATGCCGGCTCCCGCAGGTCGCGGGGAGCCGGCGGGACCGTGGGGGCATTGGGGACCCCCCCACGGTCCCCAACGGAGAGGGCCAGCCCCGGGGGATGGGGTCCCTGACCATGTCATGAGTGATGTAATATGTGACGTCATCAGCAGTGCATTGCGGGGGCGCGAGTTATAGTTACCTGAACTAACTATAACGGGGGAATTTCACGGGTTTTGTACGAGTGCAATGTCCAACTAACTATAACTGTCCCTAAAACCTATGGTTTTTTCAGTGAATATATATATATATATATATATATATATATATATATATATATATATATACATACATACATACATACATACATACACTTACAGATATATTCTGAAAATGTGTGGGTTTCAGTGGCAGGCTTTTCTTGTTATTTTATTATTTTGTTTTTTACAGAGTTTACTTCAGTTCCCCAGACAGTACTACCTGTCTGCTTATTTAATCTCAGTGTGCCACATCCCAAACAGCCACTGCTTCTAAATTTAGTGGCCATCTTGGAATGGTATTGTCTATTTTGTATCATTGTTTTACTGTTACACAATGACCAACACTTCTCTTCTATATTGGTCATCCATGGTGGAATTTTAAAGCAATGTTACACTGTGTCCATATTATTGCAAGACAACTGCCCTCTGATATTTTTAATATTAATATTTCTATAGCAAGCATAGGCCCACCACTTTTAAATAGCAGATTTTTTTTCTTTTCTACCTTTAATATTTTAATTTATATTGCTTATACTTGTTGAATTTGTGTGGTTTTTTTGTTTATGGGTCTAAAGGTGAGTGCTAGGATGAGTCAGTGGAGTGATAAGAGTGCATATTGGATGATTTATAGAGTACCAAAACTCAATAGCCAGACCTATTGGGATTGCCAATACTTGTTTCCTGGTTTGGTTTTTTTCTTCCCATTTCACCACTATCTCCCAATCCCCTTTCCTCCTTAACGTTAATTTTTAGTTATTCCTCTCCTTTGAGTATCTGAATTGACTCTTCTTTTTAATATTTTTATGTTTTCAGAGCTCATCAGCTTTAAAAAGAGGCGAGTGGCAGCTTTTCGTAAGAACCTAATTGAAATGACAGAACTGGAAATCAAGCATGCCAAAGTAAGTGCTTTTTAATCAATTGTAAAAGCAGTGAGAATTCATTTACATGCTTCCCTGCCAGCATACCCAAACTTAAAAAACGTATTTGTTCTTGAACAAAAACAAATATTGTTCACAACTGTACAGTTTACATCAATAATGTGGTGGCCTTTTATTGGAGCTGCAAAGAAAATCAATTATGGTCGGGTGCTTTAGTTAATTCTATGCTAATGCTTAGGCGCAATGCAGCTTCTTTATTTTTACAGCTCCACTAAAATGATAAAATGAATGGTAACTGTTGGAAATGGCCCTTTCGGCTGGGTCACCCCCAAACATTTTGCCTTCCTACTTCCCTTTTTGCTGAATTCGTTTCTGTTGGCTTTAGGACTCTGGGCACTTTACCACTGCTGACCAGTGCTGAAGTGCATGTGCTGTCTGCTTAAACCATGGTAACATTGGCTTATCCACAATTGGCATATTTAATTTACTTATAATTCCCTAGTAAAGTGCACTACATGTGCCTAGGGCCTGTATATTAAATGCTACTAGGGGGCCTGCAGCACTGATTGTGCTACCCTCATAAGTAGCTCCATAAACATGTTTCAGGCCTGCCATTGCAGAGCCTGTGTGCAGTTTTCAACTGCCGTATCGACCTGGCAAGTTAACCCTCTTGCCAGGCACATACTTTCCTTTTTAATAAATATAAGCCACCCCTAAAGAAGGCCCTGGACAACCCAAGGCAGGCTGCAGTGTATTTTATTTTATTTTTGGAGTTTTGTATAGCGCGAACAAGACCCAAAATAGGGTATCAGAGCGCTTCACAGGAATGAGTAAACAAATTCAAGACAGTTTAGTAGGGTCCTAACCGATATAGATTAGGCATATATGAAGAATGGATAAGTACAATTCAATAAAAACATGCTAAGTAGACATAGGTACTTCAGTTCGGTGCATTAGGGCAAGTTTAAGTACAAACAAATCATATTTGGCAAGGCAGTCCTCACAAGGAATCATAGAGACGAGTTTAGAATAGCGGAATAGGTAAGTTGTAAGCAGGGATGTAATCGAGGGTAGAACTTCCTCAGGAAACAGATTTAGTGATCGAAGAAGTGGGGAGAGTCACTCTAAGAGAGGGGCAAGTCGAAAGGATATCTGTTGAAGATTGAGCCAAGGTGGGTGAGGGATGCTGAGGATTTAAGGGAGAAATTTGCTCATCAGAAAGGTTTTAGCTTCTGTTTTGAATGTTGTCGTTGAAGAGATTCTTCTGATGCTCTGGGGTGAGAGCGTTCCAAATTCTTGGTGCAGCTCCAGAGAATGCTCTATTATGTTTTTTTCTTGCTGAAGCATGAAGGTTTTAGGAGCAGATTGTTGGAGCTCCTAGTGAGTCTGTTTCTGGGTTGGAGGTATGCATTTCCAGTTCTTCTCACTCCCAGGCAAGAGGGCAGCAGGTCAGGTCAGCACAGCGTTTGTAATTTTATTTGCTCTGGGAGGAAAGATCAGTTTGCACAACCTGCAGAGGAGATCCTAGGGATATATTATTCCGAGGGAATTTGGGGAAATGCTTCGCATAATTGTCAGAGGTACAACAGTAGGTTGGGTGCTGTTAAAAGATGGCTGCCACTTTGTAGGTAGTAGGAGAGGGGGTCTTCATAGCCTTTCTAATTCTTGCTGTGAGGTCCTCTTTTACTTTTTATGGACTCAGCCATTTTGTACACTGGGTGGTAGGAAGAGGTTGGATGAGGAATAGGCTGGGGGAAAATGGCCTCTGGGATCACCCTTTCCTCAATGTCCAAATGAAACAGAGAATCTTTTATGTCAGGGGCCCCTTCTGCCAACCAGTCTGGAAAGGGGATGGATGACTGCTCCCCTGCTGCAGAAGGTCAACAAGCCGGGACACAAGAGTAGGAGGGTGGGCGCTCCAGAATGGAGCCATCAGGTGGGTCTGGTGCGGCTGGTAGGCTTAGGCGGAGGAGGGGGGGTCGCGATTAGAACTCAAGCCTTCACGAAAGGCTCTAGGGCTTCAGAGTTGCGTGCCTGGCTGGCTGCCCGCACGAGGAGAAAGTACGCGGTCAAAGCTGACCGGTGCTAAGGGGGAGGAGGGCGGGCGGGGCAGAGCGAAAGAGCCTTAATGTGTGGCTCAGAGGCATCGGTTGGTGAGGGAGAAGGGCAGGCGGCCCCAACAAAAGAAGAAAAAGAAAAGCTCCGCTGTCTCGGGGCTGAGGGAGGAGGGCGGGCTGTTCAAACGAGCGAGCCTTCAACGTGAGGCTCTGTGGCTCAGGAATTGAGGGAGGAGGGCGGGCGGAGCAAACAAGCAAACAAAGAGCCTTCCTGCGAGGCTCTGTGGCTTCGGTGCTGAGGGAGGAGGGCGGGCAGCCCAGATGAAGGAGCCTTCACTTAAGGCTCTGTGGGTCCGGTGTGGAGTACGCGCCCGCCAGGCTGCACAACCCCACACGAAGGAGAAAATGGAGGCGGAACTCACCGCAGCGTCGCATCTGGTGTCCCTTTCAGTTCAGCAGACTCGGCGCGGTGGCGAAATGAAGGCGGACTCACCGATGTGTATAGATTGGAGTTCCCTCGAGATCAGGGGTGTGGGCGGGGCTGTCGGGCTGCTCTCGACCGTCCTCTAGATGGGAGATCAGATTGCGGCTCCTGCCTGGAAGGAAATCGGTGGCTGTGTTCCCACCTGGCAAAGGTAGGATGGGCCGATGCGGCTCCAAGGCAAGGCGTAGGAGTCCCTCCAGATGGTCCGATGCAGTGGCAGTCGATCGGCAGGGCCCTCCGGTCCCGATCTGCCTTATAGTGGCGGGGGATCACCACCGGAGCCTGCGAGGATGAGCTACGTGCTGGAGGCAGGCACACCTCGGACGAATTTTGCTCGTCGAGATGATGGAATCCGGAGTAAGTCCTCCAGGAATGTTCAAGTGGTGGGGCTCGGTGGGAGGGCTTTTGGGATCCGGGGCAAACAGTGATTTTTACTCGTAAAGTAATCTCCAGCCTCGGGAGCTCCCTTCTGGAGCTCCTTCTCGTATGGCGGCCATCTTGCCATCCAAAAAGTAGGACGTACTTTTAAGTTTGACATGTCCTAGTAGTGACACACTCTTAAATTCGTTTTTCAATACTGCAAGGCCTGTCTCCCCCATAGGATAATATTGGGATTACCTTATTGCATCTTAAAAGAGTAAGGAAGAGATTGGACCCCCACATTTTGGTGTCTCTGGAATCACAATTTAAAATCACAACTTATGGTGAGGTCCGATTTTAAATTGTAATTCTGAAAAAAAACACTTTTAGAAAGTTGGCATTTTCTCACTTTAGCCATTTGATGCCCTCTACCGGTCTCTGAATACATGTCTGGGGTTTGAGCATTTCCTCTAGACAGCCACACACATAGGGAGCTTAGGTGTGACTTGATGGGGCACCAAATCTTGATGGGCCATCCTGGGCAGGATGGGACGGAGGAGCTGACACACCTGAATAAGCTATGTACTGTCCTCAGACAAAGGGCTGCATACACCCCCTGTAGTGAGTCTGGAGCTAGGGCAGGGAGAATAAAGACTATGTGCACTTCAATGGCTTCTCTTTGCAGTCTCTCCTGCTTCAGAGGAACAACTGTGTTAAAGTACTGGACCTCTGACACCAACAACTTACTACACGTCTGGACCTGTGAATACTTTGCCAGGAAGGACTACTGTGCTACTGAAAGTACTGCTACCCTGCTGGTCTGCTACTATGCTGGACGCTGTGCTGACCTGACCTGCTGCCCTCTTGCCTGGGTGTGAGAGGGACTGGAAATGCATAGCTCCAACCCAGAACCAAAGTTACTCCAAGGGCTTGCTGGCCTCCTGATTCAAGTCTCGGGGACATACAAATTCCAAATCACCTGCTACAGCACCTGGACTCTGCCATCTGAAAGTCTTGCCCTGCCAAGTGGTGCTAATGCAGTCCTAGACCCTTGGAAGTGGGTATAAAGTGCTGCAACTACCAAAATCCACGCATCGCTGTCGTTGTGCCACTCGGAAAAGGCGCATCTCCATCGATGGCGACACCGCGCCATTGCTTCGAGTATCGAAGACACCGCATCCCCATCAACACCGACGCATCACTGCTGCTGCGAGGAGCGAGGTCAACGCATTGCCGACAGCGCTGCCCTTCGCTTCGATTCCCGTCACATCTCCGACTTTGCGCTGCTCTTAGCTGATGCATCGCCTACATCCTAAGGATCGCCGCTGACGCATCGCCTCCTTTGCTTCTCGCATCTCGACCTCCGTGCAACAGCAAACCCAGTTACTGTTTCAACAGGCAGAGGCTAGTCCCTGTATCTGACCCACGCTTCATCGCTTTCTTCCTAAACTTTTGGATTTGACCCGGTCCAGCGCAACCAAATAGCCCTGGTTGGTGCTTTATGGTTTTAAGCACTGCATTTCAGTTTAATCTTTAAAAATTCATAACTCCGGTTATACTTACTGGACGTTTGTTGTTTGGTCTTGTTTTGTTCACTAAATTAAGCTCTATTTTTCTAACTAGATGTGGTATCTTTTTGTGTGGTGTTTTCGCTGTTTTACTGTTTGAAGTGTTGCACAAATACTTTACACATTGCCTCTTGAGTTAAGCCTGACTGCTTTGAGCCATGCTATCAGAGGGTGAGCACAGGTTAATTTAGGGTGTGATCTGACTTACCCTGACTAGGATTGTGGTTCCTGCTTGGACAGGGTGCATACCTTTGCCAACCAGAAACCCAATTTCTAACAGTAACCTTAAGTAAAGGCTCTTTGATTCCTTGATTGTTTAAATTATGGTAATGGTTTCTTGTAAAGCACACTTCCCATACCATTGGTCTTTGGTGCTGAGAGTTAATTTCATTAAGCCAGTCAGATGTTGGAATGTCAGAAAATCTGACTAGCTTTGCTGTTACAAGATGATTTCTGCATTTAAACTGATGTTCCATTTCTTGCAGGGCTGCAGATATAGGGCATTTCAAAGTCTAGCCACACTGGCTGAGAAGTTACTCTTGCCTCTGGATCGTTTAACTTTGGGAGTAAAGGATTAGCTGCGCGTGGGTTTCTGGGTGGCAGATTTCTTTTAGTGCGCTATTGGAGAGAGCCAAAGCACGTTGAGTTTGCAACCACCAAAGTCTTTTTCTGATGTTGGTGTATAATTTCCCAGAAACTAGTTTTCAAGAGCTCTGCTACCGAACTCCTTTACGCTTCGGAGTCAGTGAGAGGGAATTCTTAACAGTTTTTTTAATGAGTACAGGAAACATGCAGCTTGCAGCAGTTGGTTGGTCTAGCTCTGACCTCGTCCCAATTCTCCCATTATTGACCGGTTTGCTCAATTACATTTTTCTACTGACTGAGGGCAGGATCGTGGGGTGTGGTCTCTTTACATGCACATAATATCTGAAGGAAAAATATTATGAATCCATTTTATTGCCCAGGATAAGCACCATGCCACAGGGTTTTTAAATTTCACTTTTTTTCCAGAATGATTTCCCTTATTCTATGTCTCGAGTATCTGACATAAAGGAATGCAGTGTGAAAGGTGGTGCCTAGTGGATGTTTTATTTTGGTGAGCCATGACTGGTAATCTCCAAATTAGGCCAGACTTTATCCATTTCAGATTCAAATTAAACAACGTTAGACATCATCAAATTCTGAAGATTGCCTTACGTAATAGCTATCCAGTACTGGGTGTTCTTCGGTGTCAATATGGGCAAGATATGCTGACATTAAGTGGGGAGCTTCAAATTCATGTGTGACTTTGCTTCGTGCAACACAGTATAGCCTATCCTGTTATACAGACGTCTAGTGCGATCAAAAACCTATAAGGTATCCTGGTACTGAGGGTAAGTGCTAGTTCTAGTACAGAAAATGAGTGAGAAAATGAGTATTTAATGTACATAAAGCCAGATCTTTAGGGCGTTTCTGATTCAAAGTAAACCACACTTCTAGTGCCAAGAAAGTGGCAATGAATTCTAGAGAGGAGCAGCTCTGACTGAAAATGACCTGCCCCCCCGTCACACCAGCTTATACTTGAGTACAGCGACTGAAGAGAATCAGACGAGCGCAGTCTGCACACAGTAATGTAGTGAATAAACTGCTGATGATAGCGTAGTCCCTTTCCATAGAATGTCCTACAAATGAAGCGCAAGGATTTGAAGCAGATCTTTTTTGCAATAGGTGGCCAATTTAAGGCTTTAAGAACATTTGAGGCGGTTGTTAAACAAGGCCATTGTGATCTAGTCTAGCAGCTGGATTCTGAAAACACTGTTGCCTTTTTAGGAGCCCTTCTAGTGAACAGAGAATTACAATTATCCAGGTGACTAAGAATGGTCGACTGAACACCCAATCGCCATACGGACAAAAGTACAAAACAAATCATTTTTTTAACCGCTTTAAAAGAGAAAAGCCGGTTGTGGATGGAAGGTTGGCCTGACTAGTGAGTGTCACCTTGTTGTCCAGATGGAAGCTAAATTGATTGCCACTTCAGCAGGAGTAGGAGGGAGGCCTCATGCAGCTGGCCAATAATTTGTAAGAATGGCACAGGAGGGGGGAGTAATTAGAGCAGAACAGGTCTTATATCTTGTCTACATTAACATTCAAGGAATTATGAGAGAACAAGGATGTTACAACCATCATACATTTGAGGAAGTCTGCACAGAGGTTAGACACCATATTGTCAATAGAAATTAGCACTTGGGTGTCATCACTGTAGTCCATAAATTTAACCCTGAATGGTTGCATGATCTGGGCTAGTTGGTGGATATAAAAGTTAGAGTGGAGTCGACAAGGAGCCCAATAGAATGCCCTGCAGTAAAACCTTAAATTCAGAACAAAATGGGGGAAAATGAACAGCCTGGCATCTGCTCTCCAAATATGACCTATCTCATTGAAGGGCTGAGTCCTGAATGCCTGTCTCAGCCAGCTTTAAAAGCGATTTTATTTCATGTAACACTTTATCGAAAGAGGTAGATAGATCAAGCAGCACCAAGGCCACTTGATGGCCAATGTCTGCTGTTATTCGAAGGTTGTCCGGGATAGATACCAAAGCAGTTTTTGGCACATGCACAGGGTGAAATCCTGATTGTAACGGGTCTAAGATGTTGTGCTGGGCCATAAACCAAGAAATCAGTCTATTGATAAACATCTCAAGAAATTTTACACCAAAAGGCAGCAGAGATGCAGGGTGAAAATTGCTTAAGGTGGCAGGTTCAGCATTGGCCTTCAACACTGTCACAACCAATAAATGTTTCCACTCATCTGGCACAGTCACATTCGAGATAGATATATTTCATATCTTATGGGGAAATTTGCCAAGCAGGCACTTTCCAAACTGCTGGAGGAATCGAGCCCAGGGGTCACCCGGATGAGACTGAGATTGCGGAATCCATATACACCTTATGGGCTAACCGTTCAAATTTCGACAGCATACTTATCTCTGCTTCATAAGATATACTAGACCCTGCGTTGGAATCAGTCGTAGTGACTACAAAACAAGAGCTTTTACGCAGGGCTTCCAGACAGTCACAGATCTTAGCTCAAGAAGTTGGAGAATTTGTCGCACATTTGGTGTCTATGCTCAAAGGTCTGGCTAGTGCATGAGATAAAGGACCCGGAACCTACCACTGAGAAAATCTCTGTGGGAGTGTTAATTGGCTCCCATTGCGTTGGCAGTTTGTACCAACTTCTTGTACATTTTTAATGCCAACTTAAGGTCAGATCTAGCATTGGCAGTATTGTTGGTTCGCCAAACCCTTTCTAGCTTTTTCCTGCCGATTTTGGCTTATTTCAGTAATTCATTATGAGGGGCAGATGGACATGCCCGCTTGTGCTAGGGGGAAGGGTATGAAGAGGGAGCTCAGTTTCCGGAGTGGAAGTTACCCATTTAAGCTAGTTCTTGTAGTCAATGTTACCCAGACCATGCCAATTGAGAATTCCAATGTTCTTAAGATCATCTTAAAATTTCACCAATGAGCACGTACTAGTGTAGCCCTTCTACTAAACCCCTTCGAGCCTCACTCCTCCTCAGACCACTTAATCCTAAAATGTATTAGGAAATGGTCGGACCAGACCTGGGACCAATATCCGCACACATCACTAGGTCGTAAGTCGAAAATGAAATCAAGCATGTGACACTCCTGGAGTGTGGTAGTGGAGACCATTGAAGGGGGTCTCATGCAACTACTGTTCTGATCAGATCTGCGGCCTGTGCATTATTAGGAAGCTCCACCCATACATTAAAATCATCCAGTGGGGGAAAAGGCGGTATAAGTAACTAATAGGGGGTTGGGGTCTGCAAGTCCATTTGTGAAATCGGTGCATATTCCGTTGGGGAGGCTCAGTTCATAAAGTGAATTTTGAGCTTGAGGTGCTTGTAGGTGTTCTCTTCTCCAGAGAGCATAATGTAAGATATCTAGGAAGTGGGCCACTTTCTAAGTAACAACTGTATCAGGCTGGTGATTATCAAGCTTCTCTGATGAAAGGCATCCTGTATAGGTCCTTCATTTCAAGCATCACTTGCATTTCTTGCAGCCCGTTCTTGTTGAACAATGGGATCCACTCTTGCGTGACTAGTCCTAGCCCAGCCCAATTTTTTTTATCATTTGCCCGAAGATAGTAATGGTGGATACCCAAAGCCAACATTTTACTTAAATGTCTTTTCCATCTGCAGCCCAATTGTGGAAATGTGGAAGATCAAGGAAAGCCTAATATATTCATTAATCCTAGAGGCACCTACATGGCCTCACTCAGTTTAATTATCAGACCTCTTCCACATACATCAGACCACATACATATGCCTCACCAGTGGATACCTTCTACCCAGGGAGGGGCTCAATGCTCGGCTGTTTGTTTCTGAGGCTCTAGCCTTTGTACACATTGATCCTGCTCTACCTAACAAATGCTAATAAGTCCTAATCAGAGCGCAGAACATGTTTTATGCAGCCTCTTTGCCTAGGTCCAAGCTGCAACCTTTGCTACCATCTCCCCCTGTGTTTCATTCTCAATTATCGTGGATTCTGCCTACAAAATTTGGAATGGAAGTTAGGGTGTTGGAGAGCATAAAGTGATTTATGGTACATCAGTTGCTCTTAGTTGCTAAGATCATTCCCATTATTGGTATCCTCGTGCCAACACTTCATCCGAGACACACCATGATTGGCTCCTGTTTTCAAAAAAGATTATGGTGATGGTGCACATACATGCAGGGATGGGGATTAGCATGAATAAAACGTGATCCACATGCATGTGCTGCAGTTGCATGTATAAGCATCTTTTAAAGCATTTTTGGGATCCCCTCGAAATGTTGAGTGGGGGTATATAGAGTAAGTCACCATAGATGGGCGAAAATTGTTTTATTGCTCTAATGTATAGCTCCTGAAATGAGAGCTTCTAACACCCAAACTTTAGACTCGTTTTGGATGTATATACGCTTCGAAAGGGGTTTCTGCCTACCAGTTTGTAGTGTAAGTCTTCCTCCTTTTGGAATAAATGTAATTGCATAAATATTGACTATATGGAATTGCTCAATCAAATCTACTCCAGTTGATGATCCTGTGTGCATGACCCACCTGATTGCTACTTTGATTTAATCTTCTGGGAAAGCAAATAATCTGTTAGGAAACAAGAATGTGTTCCATTCTAAGTAAATATAGCTCTTGTGAGTTTTTTTGTGAGATAGGCTGCCCATTGATTTGCATGAATCACTTCTATTCTCCTGGTCATCATTGGTCTTGTCTTCTGCTTAAGAAATCTGAATGTAAGATTAGGTCTTGCAGTGATTGAAGATGGGGCTTATTTCTGTAAAAAGGAAAAGCTAAACATCCTATCATTTTGAGCATCACTCATTGGGACTGGATGGGTGCAACTGGCATTGTTTGCTCACGAGTACAGGAGCTCCGCAGCTTCTTTTTCTGCCCTCCTTATCTATGATATCTGGCACTTGTTGGCACCGCAGAGTCCCTGAGACTGCCCATCTCCAGCTTCTATTACTGATGGCACCAGGAGTTTGTCTGCAGTGGGAACAATCTCTGAAATTATTTCAAAGGCTTGAATCGTTGATGCTGGACCTCCTGCTGGACGTTGACCGCAGGCACTTGGAGGCTGAGTTCACGCAAGAGGGCACTTGGATGCTTGGGGTATAGGGGCGTAGGGGAGAGAAAGCTATTGGTGTAGTTCATAAGCAATAAAACCCATAGTCGATGATATCCTGAGGCATGTGGAGTCTGATCTAAATCTCTGCATAATCTGCAAGTCTACATTTCAACAATGCCAAAGAGTGTCAAATCTGTTAATAAAGAAACAATACTTTCACTTCTGCATCTTTTCTTTTCCCCCTACCTGGGAATTCAAATTAAATCCGTCTCAAAAGTGCACCTCTGCCTGTTTATTACAACCATCATTTTTTCCCCTAGATTCGGTACAAATTAGCCAGTTCTAAAAATCCAAATGCCTGTGCTGCAAATCAGTCTAATCTCGACTTCCTAAGGGCCTTGTAACAAAGCGTCCAAAGCTTTTCTTGTAAATGCCTTTCTCACAGTTCTCAAAATGTTATTTATACTGATTAATAATTTTTATGTTTTTAGCATCTGGCTACTGAGAGCTTAAGCTGTCACCTGCGAACGCTTAAGAGATCAGTACAGGTCCATGACATTTTGCAGATGGTTACACTGCCATTGATTTGACATGATGTTGGTAATGTGGGTGGATAATGTAGTTCACGTAGTGATTTTCTTCTTAACAATTTCACATACATGGAATGATGGTGTCAGCTTGTGATTACAGCGTGTATTACATGGTGCATTACTTTTGAGCCCCTGTAACATCAATACAATGCAAGCCAGGTGCGTTGACTTTATCAATGCTTGTTCATTTTTTTATAATTGGTTTTTAACATGTTCTGATGTACTATATGTCAGGTGCCTGAAGTGTGCTTAATAAATAATAGAAGTATGGTCCTTCCACTCTTATTCTGTTCAGTTGCCTCCTTTTGCACACAGCACAATCATTTTTTTTTTTATATTTCAGAATAATGTGTCTTTGTTGCAAAGCTGCATAGAATTGTTCAAAAACAACTAAAGCAAGTTTTGTTACACGCGTTTACGATGAGGACGAGCGTGAAAAGCAATCCAAAAATGCACTTCATAGTATGGTGGTGGACATGCTCAGCTTAAGGGGTGTGGGGTGGGGTGGGGGGGGGGTGGTCAATGCAGCTATTTCGACAGTATGTGGGAGAGAACATGATTAATCTATCTTTCATCGCATGATACTTTTGTACTAAACAAATATTTAATGCTTTTGTTTCCGAATTTAATATAAATGGTTGTCAAAATGTCTACAGATTATATAAAGGTTTATTGACAAAAAAGATTGCACTTTTGTACAGTCATTAATGTGCTTCATTTATTATTGTGAATAAGATCAAACTTGTTCAGTTTTCATACGCCATGAATTTTGTTAGGATCTTGCACCAGTAATAATGACAGTTTTTCCAAAACGTTTGAATTTTAAAGCACAAGAAACCTATATACCCAACTGTGGTTCAATAAAGGAGTAGGTGAAAACAGGCTAACAGAACTTGTGTATTTTGCATTTCCCAATGGTTATAATACAGTTTCTGTACACGTGGAGAAATGTAAATTCAGAACATACTAGACATTAGCTTAAACATATCTTAAATCATGTCTTTAGTCTGCATATTAGAGCACATATTTCATGGAAGCAGTTCATCCGGGGATGACATCAATGAACTTAACTGTTTCCATATATTGGAGTCCTCTCTGATGTCACGTTTGTTCTAATCTTAACCATCCAACTCTTCAGCTACTGCCCATTCAACTGCATTCCTATGCTCTTTATTTACAGCGAGTCCTAAATCGTGCAGCCAGTACAATGTGATGCACAGCCAGGCTAGAACCAAAAAACCGATAACTACAAACTTGCATCTTGCATTCCTCTTCCTGGGCTTCTGGCATGCCTTTAGACCCAATGATCTAGGCACTGTTGCACAATATCTCCCCCTACTCTCCTCAGTTGGTTCACCATTCCTCTGCATCCCACAATCACTCTACAGGACCGTACAACGTGTGTAAGATTCTCTTCACAATGACAACACCTAGCGCACGTGTCAACTCTGAGAGGTTGTTTCTTGTGGAGGAGCATCTGGGTCATATGGTTTATACGCAGAAATAAATTTAAAGTAAGCAAGCATGAATTTATCATTGCCTGAAACAGTGTTGACCTACAGTCAGGTCCCACATACTCCAAATCAAAGCCCTAGCACACTCTTCTATTTTGCCCGACACCACAACAGGGTGCCTTAGCTATCTGACTGCTATGTGCTATAAAAATTAAAAATCACATGCTGAGTGGACAATCGTTCCAGAACCACACTGAGCAATCCACCTTCTGTCTGTTGCTGAGGGAACATGGTTGTTTATTGGGCCACCGCCTCCAGACTTGAGTAAATTGTGAACTGACCCCTCTTAACTCCCTCTTAAGCATCTCTTCCCTCTTCAGCGTGCTGAAATTAGGCATGCCTGTCATTAATCTAGATGCAGTTATCTTGCTCAGGACTTTCGCATTGATGTTCACTATTGACAGTGGTCATACAATGTACAATTTGTCAAATCCTTGTCTGGCTTTGGAACAACTAACATTATAGGTGGTTAAGATCCTGTTCAACAACCTCACTGTTTACCTCTAGGAGCCTATATAGTTATTGACACAATTGATAATATCACACAGTTGATATCCATGCTTGGTAGAGATACCCGTGCCACGTCCCTATTGGCTTCCAGTGAAGGAACGTTTACAATTTAAGATGTGCTGCATGGTTTTTAAAAGTATGAATGGGATAGCCCCTAAATTTGTGTCAGAAAAAATTAAGAAATATATTCCGTCACGCAATGTTACGTCAGCACAAGCAAATCGACTCATGGTTCCCAAATTCCTCAAGTGAAGGTCGGGCAGTCAGAGTATCTCAGCGGTGGCCCCTGTCATTTGGAGCTCTCTGTCTGATAAGATCCGTCATAAATGGGATTTTAGATTATTTCGTCAATTTTTAAATACCTGGCTGTTTAAACAGGCTGGCGAGAGCAAGTAATTTTTGATCTATTCTCATCCTGAAATGTATTACTTATAAGCACCAAGAGACCATTGGAGAATGTGCACCCTATAAGAAGGCTATGCCATAACATAACATCTAAAATAACCCACATGCAATCTGCTTTACATTGAATCATCGCCACATGGGCACATGCATTCTTGATGATCACTAAAACAGTTCTCCTTTCTGCTCCCCTTTTTATACGCTGACTGGATAACGCAAACATATTAATATTATAATGTGATTATTTGGTAAAAACCATAACTGGTTATTGTGGACAGCTAGCTGCTTTGGAAAACCTTTGCGTTCATCCTACCTCTCAAATTGGAGCCATCCTCTGGTACTTATTGTATGTGCTGCTGATGGTGGCAAGGAACACTTTCATTGAAATAACTGGGCAGCAAGTTGTTAAATCCTGATCACAATCTATGCTGAATTGTTTTTGGGCAGAAGCTTGTGATAAAGGTTCCCTGATTTAAATTGCTTCAGTGGGTACCTCCTATCAACCTAGGTAGCTATGCTGCTTTCTTTTTCTAGCGTGAAAACAAATAAATCCTGGCCTAGCTACCTGGATACCAGAAGTGTTACTTTTGTTTTTCTCATGGTCAGGTTCCATTAAAAATATGGATTTGGCTGCCAATGTTTTTGAACAAATAGTTTATCTGATGGCTCGTGCCTGAACGAAGGCTTTAATTGTAGAATTTTAGAGCGATCTTTGGAGGAAGCCACACACATGACCAGTATGTTTTTATCTTTATATTCTAGAGATATTCGATGGTGGAGGTGTGCATAGTTTAGAAGCAAGCGGAAATTGTACCAGATTCCCACACATTTTACTCCTGCTAATAATTTAAAGTAGCAGTAAATCCTATTTGATGCGGTTTTACCACATCTGTGGCACTGTAAATCTGTGTCTCAACACCATTATTACCTGCCTGTGGCAAATGCATGAATAAAACAAAAACATGAGACTGTTAACACTTTATTTCTTGCAGTATTTCTAACAGGAGCTAAAGCCTATTCTGCTTTACTTCCATTTTATCAATCATACAAGTTTAGCTGTCTTTCAACCTCTTTGAGTGGGTTTGCTCAAGTGGAAAGAAGGCAGATTTCTGGCTCATTCGCGACTAGCAAAAAATGCTCTACTGCATCAATATTTTTTTCTGGGAGTTTGGAATGGTCCACAAAAATCTTTTTAACTTGTAGCTAATGAAAGGTGTTTGAATCCAAGTGTCGACGGAAGCCAAACTAGATAGCAAATGTACCTATTATGCTTTTCTATTATTTTTTTAATGTGGTACAACCAATTGCATGCTTTTTTCCGTGCTTCGTGGATTTTTCTTAACATAGACTGTAAGGATCCATCCTTTTTTTTTTTCGGTGGAGTGGGTGTGTGACTGGAGGTTGGTGGCTTCAGTTTGGTGTTGGGATATGCTGGGTTACAAATTGATGTTCTCCTACTTGTAAAAGTAGGACAACATCAGCTTCTATAACTTTCCTTCATTTTATTGTTGTTCAAGGTTTGCTGTAACCAGCAGCTCATACCACAGCCAAGATTTGTGGTGGGCATCTTTTCTCTGCTTGTGGTGCGTCCATGCCTTGCCTTTCCTGGTGATACGAAGCACAATGTTGAGGAGGGGCTCGAGGGAGGGAAATTATTCTTCTCTACATTTGTGTGTGCTCTTTGTTTTATCCACTATCAAAAAGGTGTTTGTACATTTGTGAAAAATGTAAAAAGATCAGGGCAATGGACCAAATAAATGTATCACTTGAACTACCTGTGCCACTTGAAGAATGTGTCTTCGAATTCTGTATGCCATGCAGCTGGCAAGGTCGCTGCATTTATTTTTGTACTAGAGCTGAAAAATAAAACCACAATCCTACATTGTGTTTGTGATTTGTTTGCTTTTACGATTTTATGTTAATAAATCTATATAATGTCGCAACATTTTTTCTATTGTGACAATACTTCTTTGGCCTCTGGTACACAGTGTTCCCCTTATAACTTGTTAAAATCCATCAGTATTGCAATTTCTTTGAAATTCATGTTGCTGACATGATGTTTAAGAATTTGCAGCTTGCCCACGTAAGCGTTTGTAATTAAGTTAAAATAGTAATTGAAAATCAGCTTAATAGCTATACTAAGATGCTGTAAGCTAATTTGTTCCTTGTGGCCTCTAACTGGTAGAGTACTTCACACTCCTGGACAGAGCTAAACTCCTCATCGCACCCTTCCGCCACCAGCTAACCTAATCTGCAGTCAGATGCAGGTACAGGTGGTTATCACAGCATCTGCAACTTGCTGGGCATCTGTTATTTTCCATTGTGGTGCAGTCTCCCTTACCATAATATGGCATCAGCAATCATCTTGGCTGCTACACACAGCTACCAGAGGCCCCGTTGAGGATACCAGCAGAGGGGTCAACTGCCTTGATTAATTGGCCAAATGGTGGTCTCTCCATCCTCCTTGAAAGAGGTGGTGGGGCATGTGGACACATCTCGGGTGGGCCTGAGGCTCTTCCATATTGATGCAGTTGCCGGCGCCCTCCTGGGTGATCTAGGGCTTCTGTGGCTGGCCTCGCGCGAGAGGAGCACACCTAGTTCTTTATAATGAACCTGTAGGGTTATCGGAACCAGAGGGCTTTGATGGAGGCAATCATGTTTTCACTCCCCTACAATATACTAGACCACATATGTGATACTGTGGCAAGTGTGTGTGGGCTTACACCACTTAAGCTGTTTCCCATATTATAATAATCTTGCACCTATTCACCTGACAATAGAGCTTCAAAGATAGGGAAAATCATGAAGATGCTCCGCCCGTGGGATTGCAGACAGATTTATTCCTTGTTATTTTTGAGACTGTATTCCCAGCTAGTGGCACCTCATGCTCATGTTATCAAGAATGTCATGGACACTCTTGCAACTTCAGCATCTAGCTGACAATGGATTATGGGTTGATCGCTCTCTGCATAACAGTCCATCACTCCAAAAGATCCTGAAGTACCCAGCAAAATCTTCAATATGTCCCTGGATTTGGTTGTCCAGACTGTACAGGGTGAGCTGCTTGAACTCTTCTCTGTCCATTGCCTTTAGTAATACTTGCTTCATAGTGCTTTCTTATAGAGCAAATACTGACCTCTCGGGCGTCCTCAGAACGTGCCCATGTTGGGGTGTTGAAGCATCCTAGCATGCTCTAGCAGGTTCAGCAGTCAGTGTGCATCTGCAGTTCTGCCCCATTGAATTTCTCTTGGAGGTTTGCAGTTGCATGCAACAACGTAACCTTCACCAACACCAATGCATTAAGGTAATTGCAGATGAGACAATCCATGATGAGATTGTCTCTGAGTCCCATCTTTACTTGCACAAGATTCCCACCAACCAGCAAGCTTACATGAACCAGACTGACATTACAAAGTCTGTTTTCCTCAAAGTCAGCTTGGCTGTACCCCTCTTAGCAAAATCTTGTACATCAAGGTATTTCTCACTAACCATTGCTAGACTGGCTACAGAATCCAAGTAGGATGTCACTCTCTTGTCATCAGTTAATATATTGTGCAAGGAGCAGTGATCATTTCCCAAAGTACTAGTTGCTATCATCTTTGTTTCCTGGATTGTGTGGGTCTACTACAAGGGGGTTTCTCCTTGGTCTGGCATCCCTTGGAGACTAGTTGAGGGTTTATAGGGATTTTAGAAGAGTCATCCAGATTGTCCATCTGCTTCACTCTATATAGGCAGTCCATCAGTCCACTGCCACAGCTATCTGCTCGGGTGGTTCTGGAGCCCATGTCAGCAAGATACTGATCCAAATTTGGAGGGCAAGCCTCAACCAGGCGCTGAGCTAATTTTGGATTAAATTCTTCAAAAGTTGCAAATTTCCCACTCGACCGTCCTTGTTCTTGATCATACCACACATCCAAGATTCGAACGTCTCATAGAGCTTCTAAGACACCTTGAACTTTTTATGTTATTTTTATTTGGATTTTTGCAACATAAGAGTAGAGTAGCAATTGCACTTACTCACCTAACACTTTAAAAAGTGCTTTGTCACGGATGTCACCAAACTACCATATCTATTTCTCTTTGTCCTCTCCTGTTTCTGTTGGTCATCCATCATCCAACCCCATGATTACTTCTTTACGCGTAGAGGCAAATTACTCTGTTAGCCTGCTGCTTTCTCCTCAGTACAAGCAAACCAAGCTAACACATTCTTACCAATAGAGTATATTTTTAGTGAGGGTGGTGAGAGTTCATATGGCTGTTTGCGGCTGAACGGACATGCAAAGTGGAGATTTTTAGGCCTCTGTTTTAAGCGCTCTTCCTCAAGCGCATGCGATGTAGCCTACTTCAATTCCCTCTCCATGCACAGCTTAACTGTCTGAACCTCACTTTCTCTGTGATGACCTGACCTCTTTCGCCTCAGTCTTCATTTGCTTATATTGCAGTGTAGTAGGCATTAGTAACAAGGGTGTTCGAGAACTAGAATGGGAGTTCTGGGTTGATTCCGTAGCGGCGCCATGTTTGGGTCTGTATGTCGGAGGTTTTTCCCCTCTGTTAATGGCTGGATACCCTACAAAGGACTGTTGCAATACTAGCTTATTTCTTGATGCGTTTTACCTGCCTCAGCTTGCACTGTTCTTTAAGTGCCTCAGTGCTCATAATCCTCTATTCAGTCTTCTCGATTTCAGCAGTCTGGATAATTTTTACTGAAGACGATGTACAGAGCTGACCTTGACTGCACTATAATAATGTGTCCCTGCGACCAAACTCTGATCACAACACTCCTCACCAATATTGGGGTTTTAGTGTCGCCTGTGCAGTCACCAGACAAACAAGCAATATTGAAGGTTGCGAGTCCATAGTATCTAGGAGTATAGGTGCTTTGTCTACAATTGTTAGAGAAAAATAAAGCAACATAAATGACATAGGGCCAGATGTAGGTGGCTAAATACCGGTCGGTAACGGTTACGCGGTTACCGACCGGTATTTAGCCATGTGCAATGTAGGTAACACCGAACGCCATCGCAAATAAGGAATCGGTAAAAATAAGGGAAACCAGTTACCGATTCCTTAATTTGCGATTAGCAGACACCGAAACCCCTAAATACCGAATCGGTAAATAAGAAATCCTTAAATAATCGCAAATCCGATGTACCAAAAATCGGTAATACCGAATTTTCGGTATGTAGGAGTCGCTAATTACCACTGACTCAAAGCAGGTGGTAATCAGGTGCACTGCATTTAAACAGCCCCAAAATGCAACAGTGTGAACACAATGGCGGCCCTCTACGTAATTGCAAGGCGGCTACGTTTGCAAGCAGCAGGACTGAGGATCTGGAGACGGGAGGAGCGCGTGTATAGACTGCGCGTTACACTCTTCCAACTGACTGAGGCTGAAATCCATGAGAGGTACAGGCTACACCCCCAAACCATCCTAGACCTGATACGGGACCTGCACCCACTCCTGGAGCATCAGACACCAAGGGCGCACGCAATACCAACACATGTTCAGGTGCTCTGTAGCCTGCACCTACTTGCATCAGGAAGTTACCAGGGGGTGATAGCTGTGGCAGGTGGTGTGACACAGAGTTGCCTGTCCCGTTTCCTCAATTCTTTCTCGGAAGCCATGATGCAAAGAATGCATCACTACATACGCTTCCCCAGCACACAGGCGGAACTGCAGAAGACAAAGCTGGATTTTTTCCAAAAGGCACAGTTCCCACATGTAATAGGGTGCATTGATGGGACACACCTACCAATCTGCCCACCTGCAGCTACAGAGTATATATACCGGAACCGCAAATCTACGCATTCCATCAACGTGCAGGTGATATGCGATGCGGACCACATCATCACTGACATTGTGGCCAAATTTCCAGGGAGTACCCATGACTCCTACATATTCAGGAACAGTGGGATCTACACACGTCTGGCTGAGGGTGAATTTGGAGATGGATACCTGCTAGGTAAATCAATGTGACACACCCTGATGTATACCTTGGATGTTGGTGACTCATATTAATGGCACTTCCTTTCTCACTTAGGTGACAGCGCATATGCCGTGCGGGCATTTATCCTGACTCCATACCTCAACCCATCCACACCAAGTGAGAGAAGATGCAATGTGGCACGTAAAAGCACGCGCAACGTTGTGGAGCGCACCTTCGGACTCTTAAAAAGCAGGTTCCGCTGCCTCCACAAAAGTGGAGGTGCACGTCCGTACCGCCCCATCATCTGCTGTAAAATAATAGCAACATGTGCCATGCTGCATAACCTTGCCACAAAGAAAGGAACAGCAGTGGAACTAACTGACTCTGAGGACGAGGATGAGGACTGTCCACAGCCAGAGCACAGCGCAGCAGGTGTGGCAGCAGCACCAGATGGGAGACACAGACGGGCAGAGATAACACGCATCTATTTCTGAGTAAGTAAGGAGACACAGCCAGTGACGGTGTTTAATTGTCATAGCACACCACCACAACATGAAGGGCTTCACATGCCAGGCCAAATTTGAATGCAGGTTACAAAACCAAAAAGGGTTACATCACCCATTTCGGTAAACCATGTGATGGCTGCCATTACTTCCTGCGCCCACGTGCAGCACTGCTGCGTTCCTTGGGCACACTGTCCTCACTGGCAGTCTGTCCTGTGGCAGCGCTGTGACGTTCGCTGCGCCTCCTGGACTCCGTTATAGGGGCGTGATGCTACTGCGGCTAGTAGCCTCTTCACTATCCCCCCATCACCTGTAGTGGCAACCTGGTTTGTCTGTAGCACTTCTAGTGCACTGGTCACTGTGACCAGCCCCCTTGCCACGTCACGGCTGCAGTGGGCCATCTCCTCCTGCATGGCCACCGAACGCCTGCAGAGCAGAGAGGTGGCAGTGGAGAGGCGGTTCACCGCCTTGGTGTAGTTGTCAAGTTTTTGCCTCTCCCTGCGCCTGGCCAAACGGTCCTCATCCAATTTGCTGCACAGCAGCCTCACTGCCTCGGACATGTCCCTCATGCCCTCAGCCACAGTATTGTTCATGCTACTGATGCCCGTCCATCATCCCCTTTGGTATCGCTTTGTTCGCCTAAGTTGGCAGGGTATGCCCAGACGTGGGTCCCTTGCTCACTTTGCCACTGGATTCAAGCTAGCCTGGCTGATGACGGCTGAATAGCCAGAAACCGGTCCCAGGATGCTTGTTTCCGGTCCAGGGAAGACATGGCTTGGCAGTTCGGGCTGGACTGTTCCCATGAGGCACAGGGTCAGACTGATTTGCATATGGCCATGTCTGAACTGGGGAGGTGGAGTGAGCTAAAGAATGATGATGGATTAAACCCAGATCAGTTGACTGGGGGTGAGTGTTTGATTGGCTCAAGCGCTCCGTCCATCATCCCCTTTGGTATCGCTTTGTTCGCCCTAAGTTGGCAGGGTATGCCCCGACGTGGGTCCCTTGCTCACTTTGCCACTGGATTCAAGCTAGCCTGGCTGATGACGGCTGAATAGCCAGAATCCGGTCCCAGGATGCTTGTTTCCGGTCCAGGGAAGACATGGCTTGGCAGTTCGGGCTGGACTGTTCCCATGAGGCACAGGGTCAGACTGATTTGCATATGGCCATGTCTGAACTGGGGTGGTGGAGTGAGCTAAAGAATGATGATGGATTAAACCCAGATCAGTTGACTGGGGGTGAGTGTTTGATTGGCTCAAGCGCTCCGTCCATCATCCCCTTTGGTATCGCTTCTCGATTCGCAGCATGTGCCCATTCATTTGTACCATCTGCCGCTGGACTGACCTTATCGCTTTGCCTTGCAGGCGCTGCACCTTGAGCATGTTCCCCTCAAGACCGGCAAACACACTCTGATCCTCGCCCTGTGAAGCTGGACTGGCTGCCCTTGCCCTGCGGCGTCTGGCACCTGTGTGGGGGCGCACGGTGGGGCACTGTGAGCCTGCACCATTGGCATCCTCAGCCACCGTGGACTGTGGGCCTCCCATGCTGTCCTCCTCGGACACCTCCATCTGCTGGAGGCTGGCCACTGCATGCCTCCTGGCTCTGTGCTGGTGGCGTTGATGGTGGCGGTGGTGGTGGTGGTGGTGATGGTGGTGGTGGTGGTGGGGTGGTGTGCCCTGCAGGCGACAGGACCTCCTCCTCCTGTGTCCTCTCTCTCCTGGGTGCCTTTCCTGTGCTCCCCTCTGCAGCCCTGCGCGATGGCTCTGCTGTGGAGACAGATTGTACATTTGCTCACTTATCTGGCAGCATTTGCGTAATAATAAATGTCATGCCTGGCAATCAAACTGACTCCTCTGCTTGCTAATTGCTGATGTGTGTCACATGCCTTTGGGTTCAGTGGACTGACTGTTCTGACATGTTACTTCTGACTACATCTCCCATAATGCATTGCTGGTTTTTAGTAAAACATGTACTGGAGTGGAATTCACAATGCCTCATTGGGGATTGGGGTTAGGGAGTGGGGGGCACAGCATGCAGTGCATGCATCTTACCTTGTTTGTTGCCAGCTCTGGCGGAGCTGCCTGCATCCCCAATCCCACTCACACTCTCCGGCTGGAGGGTGGACTCGACCAGGAGATCCAGGGCAGTTGGTGCAGGTGCTGTGTTTCTCCCTCCACCTGTCAGGTTGGCTTGCTTCTTTCTCTCTGCCAGCCTCTCCTTTGCACGCTTCCTCAGGTCATACCAGCGTTTTTTGAGTTCCTCAATGGAGCGCTGGGTTACTCCAATGGCATTGATCTTTTCTTGGATGACCAGCCATATCTGCCTCTTCTGGGATTCAGGCACGTGCAGAGACTGTTTCCCAAAAAGTTTATCGTGGTCCTTTGTGACTTCTTCAATAAGGCCCTCCAGCTCCCTCTCACTGAATTTGTTTTCTCTTTCGTTCAGCTGCCTCCTTCTCCCTCTCCTGGTTGGCCATATTTGCTCAGTGTTGTCAGCAGAAAGTTGGAAGAGTTGCTCCTGGCTTGTTTGCTGTGCTCCCTGCCTCTCAAACAGCTTCAGGATCAGTGCAGCTGCATGGGTGTGGCCACTTCCTGGTTGTGAGGTAATGAGGAAGCACAGGATTGGCTGATTCGACAATTACCGATTTTTTTTTTTTTTTTTTTTTTTTTTTAAATTACCGATTCGCTAATTACCGAATCGGTATTAAGGAATCGGTAATTATTTTTACCGATTCATCCCGAATCGCTAATTTTTACCGATTATTGCCGAATCGCTATTTTTTTAATTTTTTTTTTATTTTTACATACATCTGAAATACCGAGTTCTTAATAGCGAATCGGTAAAATTCGCTATTAAGGTCAAGGTATTTCAGAATTACCTACATCTGGCCCATAGAGAGGCAGAAAAAAATAGAAAACGAAAAACAAACAAAAATGGAAAAAATTGTTACTAATTCAAGACATGACATTAGGTTAAAATAATTTGCAATGTTAACAAAGGTAGGTGAGCACTGCACAGTAGTGTTAAACTGTGGAAAAACACTTGGTGAAAACACTTCAAAACATGAAGGTGTCTTTATCCTAGCCTATGTCCTGACTATTGTGATATCACACTTGTGTATGTGCTGGTAAATCAGTGCTGTGCAGGAGGCTGTAGCAAACAAACTATTGTAAATTAAAAAATATGCTTCTATATTTGTTGCAACTTCCAGTCTCCTGCATATTGATAGGGTTATCTCCCTTATGAAATATTAGCTCTGGTTTATTTAGAATACCGATGCTATATTTCTGGCATTTAATCTAGTATTACATAGTCCTCATCAATACTTCAATCACAACTTGTTAAGTGATTTTCATAAAGTAATCAATTAAGCACATTCCAGTTTTTAGATACTCTGAACAAACCCCTCCAAAACGGCCTTTTCCATTTTTGGTTGTGTTTTTGTTTTTTCTGCCTCTCAGCCAGTTATCTTGCTTTATTTTTTTCTATCAATCCATTTTCTACTTATCAAAAATGTAATGTACAGCCTTGAGAAAGCCCCAGGCCTGCATGCCATAGGGGCAAAACATGTTACCTGGTTTTTCTTGTGTGAAGTTACAATTTGTTATATTTAGATGATCAGTTGCAAAAAATGTGTAAAATAACTGTAGGAACAGAATCTTTTTAAAATTGACAATCTTACATGACCACTGCCTATAATGATTGTACTGACTTCCCTGTTCTTCTTTCTAATACATTTAAAGTGACTCTTGAATGGAAATCTATATCAATAAGGCGTATTTCCTTGCTGAGGTGGGTCATGCCTGTACTCATGTCTCTTTACCAGCATTAAATGGCTGACTTCCTAGAATATTGTCACATGGTCTCTATGGAAGGTGATGTTGGGGTCCTATTTAGTACGTTCAATCTGCCGGTCCTTATAGGGCACCCTTCTCCTGTGAAGCCAGTGGTGCCCACTCTCGCTCCCTCTAGAATCAGTGATAACATTGTCACTACTAAGGAAGGAGTATTGCCTATTAGCTAGAAATTTAGCTGACGTAACAAGGCCAAAAATGAATGATAAAGTAACAGGCAGCTTCTCATTGCTAGGCATAGGTTATCCTGTCATCGTATCTGCACCTATGGCAACAGCATAACTCATTGCACATCGATTATATAACCTCTAGCGGCTCAGAGACTTGCCTTCGGAAGCTACGGCCAACAACTGGCGTGACTACATCAGTAGGGTCTGAGGCCATCAGCAATTCTTGTCTGCTAACTAAAACTTCAGATACTTCCAAGTTATGTGTCCAAAGGCAAACGTGACATCCTAAACAGAAGTGCCATCCTCAAACTGATTGGTTTATTAAAGGGCCTGGATCAGATAAATTCCAAGCCGTAGAATTTAGGCCCCACCCAAGGGTGCAAGGTAGGGTCATCACAGTGACTTCCTGGTCTTCCCTGGACATAGCTAATCATTTCTGACATTTTAGGGACAAGTTCTTTGGGGCATTGGGGTCTTGCAACAGGCGTTATCCCACCCCCTTACCTCCTAGCACCTCAAATTTCACATAGTCGCACAGAGCCATTCTCAGAGGTGCTGTTGGTGCAGAACAGCGAAGGAGCAGATTTGAACGCCTGCAAGTCACTAGTGCTCTACTGGATGATCCCCACCGCCAAACCAACATCTTGCCCATCGCATCTTATGAAGGGTTTTAGGGACCTGGCCCCTACGGGTGTTCACTCATTCATGAAATCCGAGATTGTCTTACCTGTCTGGTAAATCAAATGTCAACTCTAGCCACAAGCTGTCTGAGAGAAGAAGCAACCGGCTAAATTGCACTGACTTGCCCTCTGTTGCTGAGATAGCCAATGCCTACATGGATTGCAAAGCAACAATGCCATTTAATCAATATCAGCTCGCCATTGTGAAAAGAATGAGTAATCCAGATAAGATCCGGGGCCATCAATCTGTAAGGTGGGCAGTGCCCATAAGCAACTTGTTTACGCCACCAGGCACAGTATCCTCCGTATCGGGGTCTCTCACCATGCCAAGTCCCGAAGCATAGAAGTTGACCTTTCTCTTCTGGAACGTGGCGAGCATCCGAGCCAAACTAGAAAACAAATCTTGGATTAGCTTCATGGATACATTTGCAATAGTTTGCCTGGTCAGTAAAACCGGTACATCTAAACTGAGTAAAGACTTGCCATCTTGCTCAATTCCATCTCATTCCAGCTGCCCAATGGGTGGCCTTGCAGTTTATCTTTCAGTCATGGTTTGCAGCAGAACCACCTTCTACAAAGATGATAGACATTTTTACTAGATACTCAACCTCAAATTCAGGAACGGCACATGGCTAGATATCCTCAATTTCTACAATAACATCCCATCTGCAAATAGAGGTTGTGTACTATCTAGGTTGGAACTGGACATAGACTCTTACACTGAGATGTGGTAAAGTCTTTGGGCCTAGTGTGTGTGTGGGGGGGGGGGGGAATTTTAATTCCAATCTCTGCCCCACTGCGCTGTGAGACGCCTGCGGGTATCTAGATGTGGATAGGAGCCCCCAGACCCACTTTTTGCATGACACCTATGGCAGCAGTCTCAATTGCATTGAGATGAAGTTTAACATGGGGTTTGCTAATGAATCCAGTAAAAACAATGTTACTTTTTCCATCACTGGGAGGCAAGGGAGAGGTCTCCCTCATAGACTTTATCCTCCGATCAGTCAACTTGGACACTTCCAGTGGTGATTTTAATACACATACAAACCCAATTTGCGATCATTTGCTGCAAAGCCAATCAATTAATATTCCTAAATGGCAGGCCACTGATCACCCAGACAGGCATGTGACAGATCTCTTGGTCCACAAAAAGAAGGAACCCAGGATCAAATGGAAGTCTGTCAATATTGCGGCCTTCATGTCTAAACTGGTAGGGGACAATCACACCTTGTTTAATATTTGATTAAATGATACGGCAGACCCTAGTGACATCATAGAGGCTTTTTCCGCCCTAACCGAGGTAATTAAGACAGCACTTAGTAGGCCCCCCAAATTGTACTCGGGGGAATCGGAAGGGATAGTTCAATAAAGAGTGCTCAAGTACTCATAAAGCGCTCATGTTCGCCCTTCAAAAAGCCCATAGGTCATTACATGAGGTGGCCCAGTGTAGTAAAGCATATGGGAAGGCAATAAAGGCCAGAAAAAGAACATTTTAAAAATGAAAGCATGGGAGGACCTCAAGGAAGCAAGTCGCAAGAAAGATCTTAAGGCTTACTGGGGCATTGTGCACCATCCATTTTTGAAGGAGAACGAAGAGCCGTCCATTGAAATCGCCATATCAGGGCAGGAATGGGCATCTTTCTTTGGGGTGGTCTACGCCGCTGGGGCTAGGGCGGAAGGGACGGGGGAGCACAGGGTGGGGTCATGCAGCCTTGATCCCCGCGCAGTCTCAAGGGAAGAATTCCTGCCCAAATATCTCCCTAACTTAGATGAAGTTTTGGAGGCCAATAGATCAAGCCCAGTTACAAAGCCCCTGGCCCAGACTGGGTTCCACTGGACCTTTTCAGGAGCCAGATAGAACTATGGGCACCACAGGTAACTAATGTTTTATGGGCAGCGAGCATTTATAGTAAATTGCCCACAAGGTCAGGATCAATTATCATTCCTATATTTAAAAATGGAGACCGAGGAGACGTGGGTTGTTACTGATCAGATCTCTGTACTGGATTCTAGGAAAGATCCTGGGCCATGTCCTATTGTCATGTCTTGAGGCATGAGCCGAGGAGACCAAAATACTTTCAAACATCCATTATGGGTTCAGGAGGGAGCTTGGGACAGAGGACCAGTGCCTTAATCTCTCCCTTTTGCTGGGCAAGTATACCATCGCCAAACAGGGCTCCCTATTTCTGGGGTTTATGGACCTATTGAGCGCCTTTGATTGTGTGTCTCTAATTACATTGTGGAGCATTATGGAAGATATTGGTGTCCATAATTAACCCCATTGGGGAAATATATTGCAACTCCAGTGCTTGTCAGGTTCGGCCCCAGGGGTAGGAGTGGGGGGGGAAATGTTCGGCGTCCGCAGGGGTGTTAGACAAGGTTGTGTCCTTGCACCATTCCTCTTCACTCTTTACATCAACCAGCTGGAGTGGGAGTTAATTTTGAATGTGCAGGGACAGGCCTCAAATTGGGTAGCGTCCCATACCAGCCTTGCTGTATGCGGATGACACTGTCTTTGAGTTGCACCCCTGTGCCGCTACAACGCCTCTTAGACCAGTTTTCAGCCTTTATGAAAGGGCTGGACCTGAGAGTAAATGCAAGTAAAACCTTTTCCATATCCTCTAGCTCAAAATGTATTGTCAAACCAAAATTTTACTTGCACTCCAGTCTTATTCTAGACACAAGTGACTTTAGTTACCTCAATGTGACATTCAATAATAAAGGGTCCGGGCACCTGCAACAAGAGATTAGAAATAGTCAGTTCGTCAGGAGTATCAGTGATCTTTTTTCCTTTGCTGCAAAACTGGGCAAAAGATCTAATCGCCACATGTTGGCAATCTATCAGTCAAAATGTACAAGTGTGGTGATTTATGGGGCAGGGGTTGGGGAATTCATAATGCAACTGCGTTGCAGGCTACTAAAAATAGGTTTGCCCGTTGTTTGCTTTCACTCCCCCAAGGTACTGCCACTTCATCCGCCGTAAGGAGTTAGGGTTATTTCCCTTGGAGGATAAAATACAGGCTTGCCCATTCATGTTGAGGCACAGAGTTAAACAGATCGATAATGAGGCACCAGCATTAAACAGATCGATAATTGACGACTGTCTGTCTGTGGACCGGATTCTTGAGATCCTATGGCTGAGGGAAGTCAGGGACACTGCCATGGCCCTGTCCAGACCGGATTTGCTTGAAGACCCCACAACTTTAGCCTCCTTGGGCACAAAGGCAATGAGGGATATTTGTTCATGGGACTGCGAGGTGGGGGAAAAGCCAGAACATTGGCAACCGTTATTTTCTACCTATCGTTGGCCACTATTGATGGTCCCGAGCCCTTTCTGCTACTTAATGCACAGCACTATCAGCACTTTATTCTTTTGAGGTTTAGATTAAAGCTATTTCTTAGAGTAGTTGCTTTTCCCCACTGTAACAACTGGGAGCGTAATCTTGAATTGTGCTCTTGCGATCAGGTTTCCCCACAAAGCACTTTACATATAAAGTTCTTTTGTAGTTTTTATTAAAAACTCTGGTCCTGCACTATCAACGCCCTCTTGAATAAATACTGCATAAGACATTGCACACCGGTATTTTATTTAATTCCACGTTTAGCATCCAATTAAACAATAGACACAGTTTTTATTAATCTCAGACTTGTGATTAAGATCAGAAAGACTTATCAGCATGACTCCAAGTGGCATGTCTGGGTTTATTTTGATTTGCAGTGCTACTTTATTATTTTTGTTTTGGTTTTTAACTAATTGCACTAGTAGGCTCGTTTATTTGTGTTTTTGTTGTACTCTCTCTGCACTTGTTGTTCGATTAATGTGTCTACCTGTGTGGGAGGGTTTTGAATATGCACTTTTGAACGCTATAAACTATTTTTAATTATGACGAGTGCTGAAATCTGGAGCTGCCAAAGCATTATTTTGTTTTTAATTGCAATAATTCTAACTATTTGCACTGTTTTCACATTTCTTGATATGATTGTATTTTAATGTACTATACTGTGCTTTTATGGCCTAGTTTCAACTAGGCTGAAAAAAAGTTACTTGATTTGTGTTATTTAGCAGCATCCAGATTCTTTTCCTTCGCCGTAAAAAAGGGACTCTAGTGATAGTGCCCTTGGATTGACCATAGCTAATGTAGGCCTGCAATTTAAAATGGCTAACATCTGGCGCCATCTTGTTTCATAGAATGTGTATTCTTTATTTCTAGGAGAAGCTTACTCCACATTTACAAACACGAGTGTCCTTGTTTTCGCTCCCATGTGAAATGTTTTTCTTATGTGATGATTGTAGAATGTTTCAATTAATTTTAACAAGTGAACCTGCAGAATACAGGCTGTCCAATGCATCTCGTTATGTTGCTTAGAACTGCAAGTTTGAAAGGCTTTTAGAGAAGCCTCATTGTGAATGATCCTGAGAAAATAATAAGATCAGATTATCTTTGTGCTGTAACATGATTGGAGCGTTTTATGGGAACCATGTGTAGGTCTATCAAATGTTAGAATTGTGTTCTTTAAACTACAGCAATGTAGACGACATTCCGATATTTTTTTTTTGAGCGTCTTAGAGCCCTTTCCCCGACTTGGAAGAGTAGGGTGCTCTCTCTTTATGAGAGAATTGATTTGCTAACTATCCTTTGAGATGATTATATGCTAATTTGCCTTCTTGCTTATATTTTTTGATTGATTTGAGCTTCTTAACTGCTAAATGCATTCATGTATTTATTATTGATTTACAACTGATTTGATGATTTTAATGTGTAACCCTGTTCATCCTTTACTAAACCGTCATGGTTTGAAACTTAACTATTCAGTCTTCCTTGCGGAGCCTAATGTGCTTCAAGTTATTTGAATGTATTTGATTTGATGACTAGCCTCAATTGTAAATCTCGATTCATCAGAGCGCTTTATGGGCCCCAAATTTCCAGGGAGAAAAGTTCTTCATCATACAACTAGTACAGAGGACATCTGTGTATATTATGTTCACCTAAGAGTTTCGTTTTCTGCACATTTCTTATTGTTATCATCAGCAGCGCTTAGAAAACCTTTCTTCCTGTTTACTTACTTTCCACAGGGAGTAGCTTTGAATATCTAGGCAACAGGGTTACTGATATACTCACTCACTTATTTCCAATATAAGGACAAGAGGCAGCCATATATCCTTTGTCGCTATAAGCCATATCCGTTCATCTATTCGAAAAATATAGTGTTTTTTGTGCAATTTCAGTATGTAGCTCTATAGGTGTACTATAAATCTTCGGATATTGGAAAGTAGCAAAGACATACTAAGATAAATCCATAGCATAACTATTCTGGAGGCAGTCTGCGTTACTGATTGTATTCACTTCAAAGTAATCTTCAGTAATGTAATTGTACTCAACAGCCTGACATACATTTGTTGAGCAGCTGCAATATTAAATGCTACTGAGTGTATTTTCCAGATCCAAATTCACATCATATACGTTTATCATGGTTTGGGTATAGAGAAGAGCGATTCTCCCAATGAGTGTCAAGAGGATATAGGTTTTATTAAAGATGCAAAGGCTAGCATTATGCAGTAACTCCATTTGGTGTTACACTCTCAACAGCCAATTTAAACAAACCATAGAGACACAATAACATAGAGAGTATTAGAACACTACACTATTGTGTTACATTCGACTTTTCACTTTAGTGCCTCGAAGACAGCCTTTTTCCAAATAAAGAAATACTTGCTGAATCCAATGATGAACAAACGCCAGCATTTAGCCACATTTTAGAAACTTTCTTGTAAAATGAATATCCAATATGTAAAAAGAAACGCATTCTTCCGACAGCCTAATTGTAAACATAGCATGTAACCGCTTTAAACCAATGGGGGAAAAAAAGGAAATGTATTTGTCGCTCTTAATGTGCATCATTTTTGTTTTTTTAAAACATCAGGTGAGACACCTACTAACACGAGCAAAGCCTTCAAATAAAAAAAAAATATTGCATATCTGTAATAAATCAAAGACAGAAAGAGGCGGGATTAAAGCTAGTGTTTTTGCCTTTAATAAAATACAGGCTCACCTAACATTCAATTGGAAAATAACTTCTATATAAAAACCAGAGGCTATCGTTATGCATGTCTGAAGCCATCTTATGTCACATGATAACACCTGGTCAATTGGCTTCAGATATATTGTAGAGAATTTTGCATAGTAGACCAATCGTCTCCATTCAAAATATTTTCCAATTTTCCTACAGACTTAAACAAACCATAGCTTCCCAGGCTGAATGTGCTGTAAAAATAGTCATGTTACAGCTCCTGAGCTGTGTAAAAATCTTGCTGGAAATTCTACCACATCCATCAGCTTATCTTTGCACTGCTTCAATTAATTTCTAGCCCTTCAATTGATCTCTAGTTAGACTAAAGGAAATTCAACCTGGATCATTCAGTCAGTCAGTCCGCCTGGCACTGTACACCTCGGATGCCTGAGACCTCATCTGAGAAGTTCCTCAAGGATCCTCCCTAAGCCCGACCCTCTTCAATGCTAGCATCATCCGCTGACACAATAGCAACGTCTCTATGCCGATGACCCGAAACTCATTCTCTCCCTCACGAACAAGACTACCTGTACCATGGTCAAGTTAGGTGTCTGCATGACTGAAAATCTGATCACCGACAAAAATGAAATTGTGATCTTTGGGAAGAGCACATCACCATGGGACTCCACCTGGTGGCCAACAGAGCTAGTATCACCCGCGCTAAGAACCTCTGGATCATTATTGACAGAAAACTCAACATGACCGCCCGAATCAGTGCCACCACCTCCTCATGCATCCATACCTTGAAGATGCTGAGGAAGATTTTCAAATGGCTCCCAATCAGCACCAGGGAAACGGTCACAAGCAAGCTGGACTATTGGAACTCCTCTACGCGGGGTTCAACAAAAAACCTTCCCAGAAGGCTGCAGACCATTCAGAACTCGGCAGTCAGAACCGCTCTCAACCTTCCACACTGCACTCTCACACCACTCCACACCTGAAGGAGCTCCACTAACTTCCCATTCATAAACAAGCAACATTCAAAATCCTCACTGTTAGAAATGGGATTTTTGGTAGGCTAGGGCGTGGGCCAAAGCCAGGCAAAAACCACCACTCTAGTCAGGATAAGGGAGTTACACGTCTAAAATAACCCCGGCTCGCCCCCTTGGTAGCTTGGCACGAGCAGCCAGGCTTATCTTAGAGGCAGTGTGTAAAGCATTTGCACATAACCCACAGTAATATAGTGTACACACTACAAAAGGACACCACACCAGTTTAGAAAAATATCCAATATTTTTATATAATTAAAACAAGACCAAATACGATAAGAATCCACAATACTATACTTAAAAGTTCACAGTTCCAAAAATACGCTGATTAAAAAGAGTTCCTTGTGTGGATAGCTCCGTCCGGGCTACCACGGCGTCGTGAACAACATATCCAACAGTTCTGGCTGGTTGCGGGGTCGCGGGCCAGCTACGGTGTCGTGAAGACCCGCAAACAGTACCTGTGAGAGATGCAGGGCGTTGAGGCCCTTGAAGTCACTCGCGTTGCAGGTCGAGCTCCTCTCTGATGGAATCAGGAGCGCTGGCGCCGGCAGACGTCTGGTGCTGCAATCCAAAGTGCAGCGGTGCAGCGTGCGGTGCCCCCAGGTCGCGGTGCGAGCAGCGACTCGGTGACGGCGTCAGATGGCGTCGTCGGTGAGACCAGGGTCGCGGTGCGAGATGAAGGCGGTGCTCGCCACGGTGCTAGCAGGTCACGGTGCAAACGTCGTCGTCGTTGCTGAAGCGCTGTCGTCGACTGACGAACTGGAGTCGATGGCGCCGGCGTCGGTAGGCCAAGGTTGCGGTGCAGGATGAGGGCGGTGCGTCGTGTGACTTACGAGCGGTGCCCTCGAACCACGGTGCAAGCAGCGGCATCGATTTCGGCGGGAAGTGGCGCGTCAGGAAGGCCAAGGCGTCCTCGTGAAGCAAGGCGGTGCCCACAGGTCGCGGTGCGAGCAGCGGCTCGGTGGCGGCGTCAACAGGCGTCATCGGTGAGACCAGGGTCGTGTTGCGGCGGTGCTCTCTGCGGTGCCAAAGCTTTGGCGAGGCGGTGCGGAGTGCGGTGCCCACAGGTCGCGGTGCAAGCAGCGGCTCGGTGGCGGCATCAACAGGCGTCGTCGGTGAGACCAGGGTTGCGGTGCGGCGTTGTGGCGGTGCCCTCTGTGGCGCCAAAGCTTCGGCGTGAAGCGGTGCGGAGTGCGGTGCCCACAGGTCGCGGTGCAAGCAGCGGCTCGGTGTCGGCATCAACAGGCGTCGTCGGTGAGACCAGGGTTGCGTTGCGGCGGTGCCCTCTGCGGCGCCAAAGCTTCGGTGTGAAGCAAGGCGGTGCGGAGTGTGGTGCCCACAGGTCGCGGTGCAAGCAGCGGCTCGGTGTCGGCGTCAACAGGTGTCGTCGGCGAGACCAAGGTTGCGGTGTTGCGGCGGTGCCCTCTGCGGTGCCCTCTGCGGTGCCTTCAGGACACGAGTCGGCAGCGGCGTCGTAGACGTCGTTGAGTTGGCGTTCGTCTTGCTGCAGCACAAAACGCACAGTCCCCAGTGCTGCGGGTCGAAGAACTTGAAGTCTTTGCTGTTCCTGAGACTTCGTGAACAGGGGGCAAGCTCTACCTCAAGCCCTTGGAGAGACTCACAAATTAGGTTGCAGAAAGTCCAGTCCAGGCCTTTCACTGCCCAAGACAGAAGCAGCCACTGCAGGTCAGCCCAGCAAAGCAGTCGTTCCTTTGCGCAGCTTCTCTGGCTCTTCTTCTTGGCAGTCTTCTTGTCCAGATGAGTTCTAAAGTTCAGGGGTCTGGGACCCAGCATTTATGTCCAAAAATCCTTTGATCTCTTAGGCAGAGAGGGCCTGTGCCTGTCAGGACCAGTTCTGCCTTCTCTGGTGTGAATTCCTGGCAGGAGGTGGAGACGGCATTTGTCAGAGGCAGAGCAGGCCCTTTGAGGTGCAAGGAAATCTCCTCCCCCTTCCCCCATCGTAACCCAGGTCTCCTCAGCCCTTTCCTGACCTACCTAGACCATCTGGCGCCCCTCCTGCTCCCCCAGCCTTCTGTCATCCAAAACCCAGACAGGCAATCCACATTCCAGCAGAGGCACACGGGATGACTGAGCAAGAAAATACCCACTTTCTAAAAGTGGTATTTTCAAACACAGAATGTAAAAATCACCTTCACTAAAAGATGCATCTTTAGATTCTGAGTTCAGGCATACTAAATTCTATTTTCTTACCGACTTCCCTGGGCCAGTTATGTTTATAAGATGTTATAAACAAACCTCCCATTCTATCCTATGGAGAACTGGTAGCCTTGCAATAGTGAAAAACGAAATTGGCTGTAATTCACTATCAGGACATGCCACACACACCAGGGCGTGTCCCACCTTTCACATACACTGCACCCTGCCCACAGGGGTACCTTGGGCCTACCTGAGGGGTGTCTGACATTCAGAAAAGGGAAGGTTAGGGACCGGCCAGTGTGTGCAATGGCCAAGTCGACATGGCAGTTACAAACTGCGCGCAGACTTCTGCAATGGCAGGTCTGAGTTACCGTTTTCAGGGCTACTCACGGGGGTGGCACAACCAGTGCTGCAGGCCCCCCGAGTAGCATTTGATTCACCAGCCCTGGCACACGCAGTGCACTTTACTAGGGGCTAACAGGTAAATCAAATATCCAATCATGGAAACACCCATCCATAACACAATTTACACAGAGCATATGCACTTTAGCACTGATTAGCAGTGGTAAAGTGCCCAGAGTCCTAAAACCAACACAAACAGTTCAGGGAAAAATAGGAGGAAAAAGCAAAAAGTTTGGGGATAACCCTGCAAAAAGGGCCATTTCCAACACACACCCACACTTTCAAGGCGCTATATAACACTGGCCCAAGCATACATCAACAATCTCATCTGCTTTCACAAACCTTCCAGACACCTTTGCTCATCTGAACTCCTACTTGCACAATTCCAACACATACTGAAAACCAGATCTGGCGGTTGAACCTTCTCATACATTGCTCCTAAAGCATGGAACGACCTGCAGCTATACATAAGATTTTCCTCTTCACTTCTTGAATTCCGCAAGAAGCTGAAGACCTGGCTTTTCAAGTACTGCCACTAGGCCCTAGGTGTGCCAAGACTCACACCTGCTCAGCACAAGGTTACCCCCCCGGGTGACCATGCGATCTACAAATCTGCATAACACACCACAATCTAAAAACGCTCAACTCTCATTCTAGTTACTTCTTCTAAGAGATCACAAATGTAAGCTGGACTGACTATTTCATCTCACTAAGGCCACACCATCATCCAAACAGACTAACTGAATTCTGCATCCAGGGTGCAATAACAACATACACATTCCATTCAGCATTATTTTCATCCAAACAAACCAAAGTAATTCTGATATTAGTTAACCCACTCTCATTTGACACATTCTGGAACTCTTTTGTCTCACATGCCACACCTATGTTTTGCATTCCACAAAGGACACCGTTTAAGGTCTGACCTAAAGTCAGCTTTAGCTGTCTTGCCAGCCTCATGTTTTCCATCAAATATCAAACAAAAAATACATAGATATGTCACTCAAATTATACTTGCTCCCACCCTAGCAGAACCTATAGATCAACAGACCAGGCCACTCCAGCCACTGGATGCTATGCCGCTGAGTGACTCCATTTGGCCCTTGCACATGTACACATACATCTAAAAATAGATTTCCCAAAAATTGAAATGATTAGACATTGGCACTTCCCAATGACTGATAGTCCCTGTGTATAGTAGGGTTACATCAACTATTTTCATAACACTCAATATTTTTGTAAATTAAAATGATCATTCCTCACTATAAACCTGCTGTGATATATTTATTTATTCTCCTGAAAATGACCACAAGTCATTACAGTAGCTAGAGTGTATGTGCAAACTCTCAGGTTGAGGCCACCCCCAAGGATTGTGATGGACATTTAAATCACTTGAGAGAGCCCTCTAGTAACTACTTGTGGAACTACATCTCCCCTAATGGAGTGTTGAACCACCAATGCCAGTATGCAGAAAACACCCCTCTCAACTCAAAGACAAAGCTTACACCCACTGAAATATAAACCTTACAAAATAAGCGATCTAAATGTACTTGTACTTACCAGTGAATAAAAGTTCCTATAAATAGTAGGGTGTGATCACCAGCATTTAAAAATAATCAAGAAATGTATTGAAATCTGTAATGTAATTTTGATTCATTATTTTGAACTAGCTTTGGCAAATAATCTTATGGAAAACAAATGATTAAGAAAGCAAAAGCATGTATGCAAATTTATATTCTAAAGCCACACCCCCTCAGCTTGATGCAGGTCATTTGAAGCACTTACTTCTGACTTTAGGTGGACCTTTATTAACAACACCAATTCATGACTAATGGAACTGCAGCTTCATATGAGAATTTCATTGCTTTTGCATCTGACTTGATAGGGACACCTAGTAATGGCCAGTGGAACTGCGACTTCATGTAAGAATTTCAAAACTTTTTTTATTCGACTAGAAAGGAACACCTACTAACAACTTGTGAAACTACAGCTTCATGAAATAATGTTACTGCTTTTGCATTCTACTTTTGAGGAACACCTAGTGACAAATAGTGGAGCTGCAGCTAGATGAAAGAATTTCAATGCTGTTGCATTTGACTTGTGAGGAAATCCTATTAAGGACTTGTGGAACTGCACCTTCACGAAAGAATACCAATGTATTTGCTTTTGACTTGAGGGACACCTAGTAACAACTAGTGGCACTGTGACTTCAAGTGAAAATTTTAAAGGTTTTTAATTTTACTTGTGAGGGACACCTAGTCACCTTGTGGAACTGCATCTTCACTAAAGAATGTCAATGCTTTTGTATTTGACTCAATAGGGACACCTAGTAATGACTAGTGGAACAGCAGCTTCATGTAAGAATTTCAATACTTTTGCAATCGACTTATGAGCGACACCTAGTAGCAGCTTGAGGAACTGCACCTTCATCAAAGAGTATAAATTATTTTGCATTTGAACTGATAGTGCCTTGAGAAACTGCAGCTCTGGTGCAGGAATTTTGAAAATTTAGCATTAGACTTGAGAGGGACCTTTAGCTACGACTTTAGGAATTCTAGGTTTGATTATATATATATATATATATATATATATATATATATATATATATATATACATATACTCAAACCTGATAGATGGATAAATAGATAGATGTTCCCATCACCAATTATCTTTATTTATTGGCTTGCATTTTGCTTGTTCCTACCACAGCCCATAGCATGAGGCAGTGGGCATTTTACTAGGACATACCTATAGTGCCACTCAAAAAAACAGTTTCCCCACAAAACGGTAAAAGACCAGACTTAACCAGTGATTTGTAGTACTTATAAATACTAGGTTGTCTTTACAAGTGTTCCATAGTAATCAAGACATTTATTGAAAGTTGTGATATTGATTCATTAGCATATGCCACATTGACATATTTACTTATCCTATTGAAATCAAGCACAACTTATTACAGTTGCAAAAGTGGATATGTAAATTTTTATGTTGAAGCCACACCCCCTCACCTTTGTGGCGGACATTTGAAGCAGCTGCATCATACTAAGAGGAACATTTAGTAACGGCATGAGGTATTGCAGCTTTGTGACAGACTAGTTAAGCAGTTGCTTCTGACTTTAGAGGAACATCTAGTAAAGTTCTGAAGGGCTGCTGTATTGTTAAAGACTTCACACTGTTTCTTCTGACTTGAAAAGGACATCTAGTAATTACCTGATTTACTGAAGCTATGTGAAAGACCAGACCGATTTGGTTTGCCAATGCTGGTTATTAGCTGGGTTGTCTACTCCCCTTCTTTCGTCTTCCTCCTTTCTACTTTAATTCTTTTTTCTCCTCTTGTGTTTTTCCAGATAGTCCCTTTTACATCACAGTTTCTTCTTTTATTTTGTTTTAATTTGTTTTTGCAGGAAGCCGAAGATCTTGTAGAAAATTTCGCAGATCAGCATCTGCTGAATTCACTAAATATGCAGAACATTTCTGAACCTGCATTTTTCCATCAAACTTTAAACAGATATAGGCAGACTAAATCATTACAAAATAAATTAAAAATGTTGGTAGTAGCATAACAAACCTTAAGGGACTGCCTACAATGTATGATGAGACCTTCCCCACCAGACTTGATACCAGATGGTTACTCAGTTCCTACCTTCGAAAGATCTCACAGACCCAGGTGATTAACCAAGTTACACAGGCCCACTGGGTTTGGATTTAGACTACGGTACTATACAGCTATGTCTCAGAGTTTACCGACACAGAATTCAGACTTGATCCCAGATGAGTGTCTTTGGGTATCTTTTTCTTCAAGCATAGGACATATGGTTATTCTCGTCACAGGTTTGATGAACTTAAGCCGGACTGAAACTGGTTTATACAAACTTGTGCTAATACTTTTATAATTCAGACGTGTTTTTACAGTTGTGGGTCTGCAAAATGAGGGCCTTTTGTTTGAAACCAACTGACCACACCATATTTCTGACAGACATAAAAGGATCTTTGAGAAGAAGTGGCTATTACAACTGGACACTTTTGACAATTATGATGTATTAGTGGACTACACAGAGTCCCTATTAAATCTGTATTTGCAAACAAACCATCAATTTGTGAGACTACATTAGGACCTCACTGTTGATTGGTTGAATCACTTGATTTATTTGTACCTCGTGGCCATTTTGATGATGAATGTGCCGACTACAGAAGACCAAACAAAATGTAAACATGTGTAGCCTATTTCACTCTTATATTTACGAATAAGTGCTTCAAGATGCACCACAGGAACTCATGTTTTCAAGTGCCTAAGGGGAGGATCATGGCTCATTTGCTACACTCGCTCCCTCAGTTATACAGTCATTATTCACAACCTCTATGTTTTAGTGACCAGTCAACAGTGATCGTCACCCCCATTCTGAAATTGTTCCAGCTGCACTGAATTTAGGTGTATAGTTGGTTTCTTACTGTACGTGTACCTGGCCTAGTAAAACCAAACATCTGATGGATGCTTCTATATTCACTAGCAAGTACAAGAGAATCTGCCCGTGTCCTTTTTTTGGCCGCAGCATGCATGCACTGAGCACACATCAGTGCCACCAGATAGTGGTGGGTTGGGAACTGCAAGCAGCCCTGGAAAATATATTGATTCTAGACCCACAATGTACAGAGTGAATGTAGTCCATCTGATCATATCCATGAAATATTTGAGGGGGAGGGGGCAAATTTATGTGTGTTTACAGGGAATTGTGTGTGTTCCCTCAGGGCTGTTTGCTAGGTAGGATAGCTGATGATCTTTGTCCAGCCACCCCTAAGCTCAGCCTCTGGTCCTCCGCATACAGGGTGTTTCTGTGTGCCTCTTATGGTGAGCCCAGCCACCAGATATACCTTAGAAAAACAAAGTAAAGGGTGGAATGCTCAAATTAATATCAAACACTGGCAATTACAGTCCATCATTTATTTGTACACTATTTGATTATGAGCTGAGATAAGCCATATGCAAATCAGTCTTGTACTTCTCCAGTAGGAACACAAGCAACCCCCAGACCGGGTTCGGCCTACTTGGGTGTCCTCAGCGAGGTGCAGCTTGAATCCAGTGGCACAGTGAGCATAGGGCTGACATCTTGGCCTACCTGTCACTCTTAGGTTGTCTATTGTAATGAACAACAAAGTGGTAGGAAGGAATGCTTGAATGAATTTCAGCTGGTACTTACCAGGTGCGGTAAATTCCACGGAATTTGTAATTGTGATCCCTGCGCAAATACTGGGATTGATCAATTAAAAAAAGCTGGCACTTGTAATCGAGGCCTTAGTGTGATTGAGAGAGCAGGGCTAGTTGAAGACAATGTGCTATTGATCATACACCAAGTGTGACATGGCTCCGGCCATTGTTTCTGAACACTGATGTACTGCACTCGGCTGGAGAGACCTGCGAGCTGTGATTGTAGGCCACACCTCTCTAACAAAATACTGTACATCAGTGCTGTGAGCAACACAAACTGTACTTGTCTGAAAGGCAGAACTTGGACCTAAAGCCCTTGGCTATGCAGTTTTCATTTTATTTCTTCTAATACTCCAAGTGCCTGGAACTGCACTGCAGAGGCAGCGCTACACTTTCAGACCCTCAGAGTGACAGAGTATAAAGTAGTGGGATAGTGCCTGAATGCCTTAATGGGGAAGCTGCCTCTCCTCTCTGCCTCTCTTCCTTCTAGCTTTTTTCTATTCCCTGTACTCTACCGACTCTTTTCCCATGTCAACCTTTTGTCTCGTGTCTCTCCTCTGCTCCCTCCCTCCCTCATGTCTCCCTGGTCCTTGCTGTCTCCGATTTCATCCCTCCACTGTCTCTTTTCCTTTCATCTGCCATTTCCTCTCCTCTGTCTCCTACCTCTACTGTTCCTTCTTCTCTACCTTTTTTCTTTCATCTGTGCTGTTTTTTTCCCCCTCAGCCATACCTATCTACATGTGCTGATGTGTCTGGGGAATGCTGTGCTTGAAGTTGGAGCAGACTACTGGTTCACGAACCCTTGACTCCAGAGCAGTGCTTAATTTGTACACGAATAAGTGCCCCCTAGAGAACACTTACATGTGCTCAGTCTATAATTAGTTTCCCTTCTTTGTGGTTAATGCTCTTTTCTGTTTCCATGGCCTGGAAGGTGTAGTGAGGTGAGGTGACCAAAGGGGCTTCTGCTGTGAGGTGTCAGTTGTCAACATTGCTGCAGTTGCTCTTGGGCCCATGACAACAGCAGATGTATCTTCTCCCCTGAAATGTCACTCTGAACTGATGAACTTCCTAACACATACTGCAGTAGAATCGACAAAGGAGATCCTGCTACATTCTGTAATTAGTCGGACTAGAGTTTAAGAAAGCCTCAATTAAGACATGTTTTTGTGACCCAGCCCCACTCTCTTTACCAACCATTGGCCAGATAGGGGAGCCTCAAACTGACTTCCACATAAAGTAAAGTAAATATTTTATTGCATATAGTTAATTAAAACCATTACAATTTTGTGTTAAAATCATCAAATTGGCGAAGATATAAAAAAAGAACAAAAAAGGAAGAAAACAAAGAACAAAAGTAAGCTTTCATATTTACAAGTTCAGCATTAATCAACTGCCAATTATGTGTAAGTCAGCTATACATAAGTTGTTCCTCAATCTAAGCCATCCTTGATCTTGTAGCTAAAATCATGTGCAAAGTACAAATGTCTACTAGGTACTGCTGATCCTCTGCTCTATGGCTAAGATCAAGAGCAAAATGCAATGTGAGCTATGCAAAATAGCACTAGTTTTTAGATGGGCATCAGATTTCATTACTCTGCAGTATGCAAGTATTCGTACATCCTCAATTGCGTTGCTGAAATTGCGTGCTAAATGCAAATATAAACTGGATGTTACGGATCCACGATTTCTTGTCCTAAACCATGTGCAAAAACTGTAATATGAGTTATTAGCTGAAATCGCGTGCAAAGTGCAAAAGGTAAACTAGATGTTACGGAACATGTATCCGGAGCCATGTGCAAAAATGCAATATGAACTATAAACAAGTCGATTAATCGAAGTTAATGGTCCTCAATTTCGTAACTAAAATCATGTGCAAGTATGCGTTTCACTGCAACAATGATGGTGCCTAAAATGGGCTTAGCAGCATGGTATATAACATGATTTGATGCCTAAATAATGAACAATCACTGTGTGTGTGGTGTTGTCATCAAACCTTGAAATTTGTGGTGTAATATGTTTCATAGTTAAAATCGAGTGAACACTGTGAATCTCTGCCGAGCCTTCTGTATCCTTCTATATCCACCACCAGAGTTCCAAATATACTAAGTGTGCGGGTACGATGTGTTGGTCTTGTGTACTTAAAAGGCGCTAATGTGAACGCTATACGTTTGAATTTTGTAATAATGTGCTAACTTTTTGCAAAAATCTGGCGGCCCTGCATGAGATCTGTAACAAATAGCTGTTCAGCAGTAACATTACAGCCGGCCGACATGATCTAACTTGGAGAGTGCGGCATACATGAAGTAAATAATACCGTCTCAAATTATTTACGGCTGGGCAAATACACAGTAGATGAATGAGAGTCTCTTCAGCCTGGCCACAAAGTCTGCAAAGCATAGTTGGCCATGTTTGTTTCCATGTTTGTTTCCACGTTGGGTCCTGATCTTTTGAACTAAAAGCTCCCAACCGGATCCAAAGTAACAATTGCTGGATTGATGGAGTTGTGTTGGACAAGATACAGTTGAGGTGATCGAATCTCATATGAGGACCATCCAGCCATGTTTTTTCTTTGCTAGGGCGGCTTAGTCCATTATCCAGGCTTTTTGTTTTGCAGCGTTGACTACCACATAAAAAGCACTATCAAGATGATCTCAATCCGTAGCTGCCAAGTGCCCAAACAAATCAGTGGTTTTTGTTTATTTTTTTTTTTTTTTTAACTATATTCAATGTTGTTGTTTTCATTGCTCATAGAAGCCTATTACTTCTAAGGACCTCTGCAGTTTTTTCCTAAGTAATCATTTTCTATTTCCCCAAGTCACCTGACTGGCTCAGTCCCTGTAAGGGCCACCCCTCAAGTCAAGGTTCACCTGAAAGTGGGCATTTCCTAGTCAGTGCTTGCTAAACAAATTAATATGAACTGTCATCAAATAGGCTCCACTATATTAAAATAGCGAATTGCTTACTATGCTTTGACCATTCTTAATCTGACTTTGACTGTTGCTTTATTTTTCTCATTCCTTTTAGACTTTGTATCACATTTGTATGAAAGATCATAATCCTGCAAATAGAAATTTCAAATATAAATTCCACCTGCCTCTATCAGCGGGACATAGCAACAACTGACAGTACTCCAAGCTACTTAAGACACATGCACCACTAGTGGCCAAATATATATTCGTCTCACAATCTACCTCTAAGATAGTGGTTCACACCTGTCAGTACCACTTTTTTTCCCCAAATTATACCAATTCAAGATGGCTGCTGGTTTCGGGGGAGTCTGTCTCCTGTTGCATAATCTTGAATGAAGTGTTCTCAGTGAGATGCAACACATTGGCTAACAAGCAAACACTTGCACCCTGTGCTTAAAGTCTCAAATAACACTATCTACAAATTAGGCTTGATTAATTTGTTAGCAGCTACTTAGGGATCTTGAAAATGCAGGCGCATTTAGAAGCACCACTTCATGAGATTCCACAGTGATCCCCCCCCCTTCCCAAGTTACTTGAGTCACATCTATCAGAACCCCGTTCAGAGGGCCATGGGGCATGCAGGAGTTACTGGGCCCAACTGAGGTGGTTGAGGCCTTTCACTCCCGATGTACCGGGGCCCACCGTACTATGCATCCCACTCAACTGGGTCAAGCACCTCCTTCTGCACCTGACTCTCAGTAAGGTAGCGTCTTGCGTCCAGTCAAGGCTCCCTCGGACATAACTCGTAACTCAACGTGCACGCAGTACACACAATAAATGAATGTCCAGTCAAATACTGATTTTGTATAAAAGAAGTATTTTCATTCTAATTCTATATATGCAAAGGTAAACGACATTCAAGAAGCAATAACACAGTCCCCCTTGAGGTAGGCACCCTAGTAGTTGCCAGTCCACTCCCTGGGCTACCAAGTTCCCATGTAACAGGTGTTTTGTTATTCCCCACTCACATGCAGCAACATTAAGGGAATGTAAGCTACTAGACCCTGTTCATGGGGTTTCCACTTCTTGGACTCTGTCAATAAGGTGTACTCGCTTGGAGTTGAAGTAGGGTTGCAAAAACCAAAGGCGGTATATTCCCAAGGGCCTGGTAGGTCCAGTTCTCAACCTACCTGCTCCAGTAGTATGCACCCTGGCGGTGGTGCAGTGCGGTCGTGGCCCAGATCAGCAAAGTCAGGCTGCATGCACTCACCTGTGCAGCTCCTGGCAGGCACTGGCTCTCTCTACTGAGCCACGCTTACTAGTGACCTGATGATCAGAGTTTCTCCGGCTCCAGCCACGCACAGTAAGTCTTGTTCTTCCTCGCTCAAGGATGGGGCTTTCTCCTCGCTCCAGCGGGGCTCCAACGGCATCTCCTCTGTCTTTGGGCCTCCTTGGATACAAGCCTCCCTCATCTTGGTTGTAGCAGCAATTTGGGTCACGGACAACGACCCAGACCTCTGGCCTCAGTGCTTCGAGTGGCCTTACCTGGCATACAGGGTCACTCCAACAAACCTCACTGTCTGGTGACTCTCTGTGCCCCCCTGGCACATGGGGTCGCGGCAACTTCCCGCAAATGGGTGATGGCCCGATCGATGCAACACAGTTTCTTGGCACACAGCGGCCCCGCCTGGCATACTGGGTTGCCAACTTCCACAACGCTACACAAACTTGCGATGGCCCAGTTCATGGAGCACTATCCTTGGTGCACGGCGGCCCACCTGCATATGGGGGTCGGCAAACTTCACAACACGGCACACGGGCAACAGCCCAATAGGTGCGGCACAGCTCCCCACACCTCGCTCAGGAGCCACACTAGTCTGGGCACCCCTCTGGCTCTCGCTCCCTCCAACACGCTCCTCTCCCTCACAGGCACACCGGTATTGGCGAGCAATCGGGTACTGGTGCTACAGACTCCAGGGCAGGTCATCTTGGTCTCCCTGGGTTATATCCCCTCACCCAGCAGGGAAACTAGCAGGATAGGTCCCTAGCCCTGGTTACAGGCAGCAGTCTTGCAGAGCTTCCCCTCCTCGTGCAGCCATGCTGGCTGCTCGGCAGATGGCAAAGTATGGGGTGTCAGACTCCCCTACATATAGTACTTTTCCAGACACAAAATGTGATTTAGGGTCTGGACCTTTGAAGTTTTATGTTGGGGTTCTGATTCTTTGGTATGGGTATCTCTCCCCTTCATCTTTCCTTCTGAAAGATGTCTGTCACAGCAGGCAGGACTCCGGAGCTGATTAACCCACAACAAGATTAATGTGAGTGACCAGAGTTCACACCTGGATGTCAGTCAAAGTGATCTGTGCATCAAAGGCTAATCCCAGGCCCTCAGCCCTACCCTTTTTAATTCCCTTATCAGCCTCATCTCCCTCTTGCTGAGATGTGCCCTGGCCTTTTCCTTGTGATCTGTCACTGAATCAAAGAGCCCTCTGAAATGCATAGGGAGAGCCTGGCTCCCCCTTACCCAGTGCTTGTCCCACCCAGCTTACAGAAATGCAGCAATATGCAATTCTGTCTGGGGAGATTTGTCTACTCCTCGTGTTTTCAGCAGGCAGGCCTGGGCTTCCCAAAATGGAACCCAAGGTCCTCCTTGTAATTTATCAATGCAGGAATTTCTGCACTCAGCATACATTCACAGCACACTCCACTGTCTAGTATTGTGCCCATGTACCATGCTACCACCAGCATTTCCACATGCAGCACATGCACTTAGTCTGCGCTCACTGTTCAATACTACAGTCTCTCTGTGCTGCACCAGTGTGTCACTTTAAACACCCTCTGCCAACGCACCACATTTACCATGTGTTCACTGTTCCACACAGCACCATCTGTGTAGTGTCTTGCGTGCTCACATGCACTCCGCACATGTTTTCACTACGCACACACTTCTATGTCAACCTGATGTAGACCAAGGGTGAGTTAAAAGCACAGCAATGGAACCTTTAAAAAGGTGAGTGAGCCTGTAGGCCTCACTCCAATGACTCGGGGTAAAAAGGACCTGGTCACTATTACTGATCATCACATAGTATGCTGCCACCATCGCACTTGTGCTGTTTGACTCCTGGCGAAGGCAGTAGCCTTCCACCACTAAGGAGGGTAGTGCTTTGGGTGCCCCTCTCGGTCCGCCAAGACCGTAATCCATGAGCCTGGTCTATGCCATTGTGCACAAGCATGATCTGTGTTCGCTTATGACAGAAAAAAATCAGCATTAGGGATCCAGACAACGATACAGTTGGGCACTCTGTGCAGGTGTACACGTCTTTACCATGCAGAGCACTTTTCCGTCCCTTTCTTCACAAAATGGCAACTTGGCTGGGTAACGAGACGTCCTGGGAAAATCCAAAGATTTTGGAGTAGACGCCTCACCCACTAGATATTGGCATGCTTCATCATCTGCGCCTATCCACACCCTGGTAGGATGGTACCACCAGGGTGGACTCAACCACAAGTGGGAGTTCTTATATAAATTGGTACTGGATTAGGAAGCGGGGAACCAGAAAGATTGGTAAACACGCCTCAGGGTATACCCAAGTGGGTTCCATTTTTTATTGGGTACCCTAGGCACTGATTAAAAGGAAAATTGTGGCTTGTACGTGAGTTACAATGACTCACTTGCCACTATTATATGCCATCATGTTTCGGTCTGCATTCAAAGCCCATACGGGTCTAAGGCCTTCATCAGGGCTGTTAGCATCCCTGCCTATCTACGCATTAATTCCATGCACAGAAAATGAGGCCTAAAGCTCTCACCAGCAAGTAGAGTCCTACTGGAGGAAACCTGGGGACAATCATATTAAGGGTGCTCCGGAGGCTCATCAGAACCAAGGTAAGGGCGTCAGACCACTTAAGAGAAGTGGACACACACACTTTTGCAAGTTGAGACTTCTGCCTCCCATTGATTTGTTTAACAATCCTAGATGTTTCTGGCCTATAACTGTAATGGAACCTTTGCTACACACCCCATCTTCATAATCTTATTTCTAAAATGGGTCCTATGATCTGACTCGAGAGATGCTGGTAGGCCAGACCAGGTAATCAATTCCCTCAACAATAGATTTCAATAACCGGAGGGATAAAATGCTCTTTTTTGCAGATTGCCCAAAGCTCTTTTCCTCCCATGACTGCAGCTCCTTCAGGCATCTTGATGACCTGGACTTTTCTGTATTGATTAGCCACCACTGCCATCATGAAAACAAAAAGTATTTCGTTGTCCCCACCACTCTTCGTATGAACACTATGTCCCAATGTATATATACTGAGGACCTGCCATATACTTAACTTTGCTGCAAGGCCCACAGGGTTTGTATATCATACTGTGACACTCTTGAGGGAAATCAATGACTGTTGCTTGATATACTGTTGTTGCCATAGTTGGACACGTGACCAGGGGAGACAGCCCATCTTCTTTATTGAATTGTTTAGAAATGGCCATGAGCTTGTTCACAGTTTGTTGTTCAGGTTTTATTTGCTTAGACCTCAGGCAGACTGCTGAATCTGACTTAATTGAAGGAAAATCAAAACAAAAAAATGTTCTTTCTGCTTTGAGGTGAATGTGACTTTGGAACCAGATTCACAAAACCTGACTTGCCATGGCAGATGTACGGAGGGGAAGAGGAGTGGGAGCAGAGCAGGGGCGCATGCAACAAAGGGTAAATGGGATGCTGTTTTGAGCTATTGCTACTCTATGTAGTAGCCTACAGACCTTGGGCTACCTACTGAGAAATTGCCTTGCTGGAGTATCCCATCCTGCATGTGTCCAAGCATTCATGATATACAGCTTTCGCAGTTACAGTAATGAGGGCCCCAACGATGACACATTACTAATCCTAGGCAAAATTTGAATTGCACTGGAGTAATTAGAGTAATTTCAGTAATTCCGCTTTACTCTTGTGACGTGAAATTACTGGAAATTATGCACATTCTTGTAATTTGGAGTCATTTTGGCCACAAATATCTACCCAAGAGCACAGAAACAGAGCAAAAGTGGCTGCTGTTGTGTTGCATTTGGTGCTATTTTCTTAGCACAAAATGCATCCTCAGTTTTATTTTGTAAGGGTACATTTTGAGCTAGGAAAATAGCACTAATTTCAGGGTTACGTTCCTCACATAATTCCATGTAACCTTGCATACTTTTGCTGTAATTTTGCTTAATTATGCTACAGCAAATTACACGAGTTACACCCACTTCTACACATTTCACAGATTTCAAATGGCAGAGTCAGTAAGCAATCTCCTTCACTGGAGTGCAGATAAAAAGTCCGGTACCCAATAACAATCAGCAGGCACCAGCCATTAGTTGTGTCATGGACTGTGCGGGGGAAGCTAGTCACCCATGCTAAAAGCAGTACCACTTTGGGCACAGAGCTGTCACAAGGGGAAAGCAGCAGGGGCTCTTTTCCCTGCAGCCCGCTCTCCTGTTACAACATGAATTTAAGTAAGTAGAATAAGGACTGACCAGTTCGTTGTGATGTAGCTAGCACAACTACAACAGTAGGCTGTGCCAAAATACATTATTTTTCCTTAACCAAGCACATATGTGTAGTGTCTTAAGACTGAGCGCCAGGACCCTGTGGTTCTGGGTGGACTCAACGAGAAAACTTTGTAACCATTTGGGGAGGTGTTAAGGTGTGGTTATTAACAGTTAGGAGATATTGAGAAGTTCAGTTGAATGCTGATGAATAAAGACGTCAGTTATGAGCTTCATGTGTGGCGTGTTCATTTTGCATGCTCCCTGGCTGGGTAGGACGTGACAATTGATGATGATTGCAGGATCTGTGCCTCGAAAGAAACGAGACCCCTTTTACTGAGAGTTTGCAATGCTAAAGCAAACTGCTCATGTGTGCCACGCGCACTTCTGTGATGAGAAGCAGTTTAAGGTTGGCATGTGTGTGATATTGAAGTCCTGCTCCAGCTCATATATGGCCCTCGAAGAAGAGGAAGGCACTGCAGAGGAGCGCACTTGAAAAGCCCACCAGAAACCCACTAGTAAGGTCAAAAGAAGAGATACTGTGCCACAGCTCAACACAGAGCTATCGATACAAAGCGAAGCCCTAAACGCAGCCTCAACCAGGTACGATGCAAAAAGCTGAAAGCAGTAAGGAACAAGTACGAGAGACTAAGCTGTCACTTCCCATCAAAAAAGAAGATGGCGCCTTATAACTTTCGATTGGGCGTGACGACCCAAGTACAAGCACATGGCCAGTGCTTGCAGGAGGTACTGGCACAGAAGGACAGCTGCCGTCACCTGAACAGCATATACTCTCAACAGCAGTAGAAAAGAACGTGAAGCACGATGCCACTGCGTTTCTGAAACCACCACCACCATTCGACACAGCAAAGAAGCAGACTATTGGGGCCAAATGGACTGCATGGATTGAGATGTTCAATGATTTCGTAGATGCCCTAGGAGAAGTAGGTGATGGGAAAATCATTAAATACCTAAAGAACCTTGCCGGTGACAGTGAAAGAAGTGCTGGAAAAAAAAATATCACAAGCTGATACAACATTATACTGTCAGAGTAAGGAAGCGCTGGAAGCCAAGTTCAACCCAATGCCAAACATCGACTATGAAAGCTACATTTTCAATCAAGTGAGATAACAAGTGGATGAAACAATGTATGAGTTTATTGAGAGACTTGATGTGACTATAAAACATTGTAAATTTAGTGAATTTAATGATGAAGAAGCCATGCGCCTCGGAGTCATTGATGGCTGTCTTTCGGACTCGTTCAGAAGACGCATGTTGAGAGAGACACTCAGTTTAGAGAAGGTGCTCATGGCTGCAAGAGCTAAGGAAAGAGCAGATGGGCAAGCTGTCGACATGGAAGCTGGAACAGCAAAGAGTGAATCAGCACTAATCACGAAGAACAAACACAAAGCAGATACACGTAAGTCTACATCCTCAAAGAAAGGAAAGCTGTGTTTCTGATGTGGATTTTCATTTCCACATGAAAGCAACTGTCCAGCCATCGGACAGACGTGCAAAGGTTGTGGAAAGGAAAATTAAGGCTAAACGAGAAAATGGATGCCAAAAACGTCCAGAAGCATTCTCGCCATTCCTACAAAGACAAAAAGCAGCCTCAGTTGCGACGGGTGGAAACTAAACACAGTCGATCGTCATCAAGTTCATCCAGCAAAAGTTATTTGACGTCATAATCAAGCGACAGGAAGAGGGTGAATATGCGACAATCATGTCTGCCAAAAAGCGACATGCACACGTGGGTCTTGCTACTTGCAAAGAAGACAAGCCACAGACAAAAACAAGTGAGTCAACGAAGCAAAATAATTCATAATGACACTGACTCAATATTACACTACATGTCAACGGTTGCCCTATAACCTTTGTAAGTGACAGCAGTGCATCGACATCATGCCACTCGAACAAGTTAACAATTTGTCACCCGTACCGCGACTCAACGCGTCAAATATGAAAGTGCATGCATGGGCTGCTTCGAAACCGTTGCAGAGCCCAGGATTATTCGCGGCGACCTTACGACATAAAAAGACGTCTGTGCAATTCCCGTTCTTCAAGATACTTCATCCAGTGCATGTCTACTCAGTTTTGCAACTGCTGCTGACATGGGACTAATATCTATTAATTATAACCTACATATGCAATCTGAAATTGTGAGTCCGTTCCGGTCGTTATTTCATGTCCTAGGAAAGCTCAAAACAATGAAGGTGCAATTTCACAACAATGAAGACATCCGGCCTGTTGCGCAGTGACACCGCAAAATAGCATTTCACCAGCAAGAAGCAGTCAAAAGGGAACTAGAAACGCTGTGGAAGCACATCATTGAGCGCTCTACTGGTCACACACCATGGGTGTCACCCATAGTTGTAGTGCCAAAAAAGGACAGTGGAGGTGCAGTGCGCATTTGCGTAGATCTGCGCCAGGCCAACAAAGCAATCGAGAGAGAAATACATCCGGGTACACACATTGCAGACATGATCATGCAACAAAGCCAAAGTCTTCTCCTGTCTTGTCCTAAACAAGGGCTACCATCAACTCAACTTGGAAGAAAATTGTAGGTACATTACCACTTTTTCGACTCATGTTGGCTTGTTCAGGTACAAAAGGCTGAGTTTTGGAGTGTCACCTGCTGCAGAAATATTCCAAGATGTCATACATAGAATAATTCAACCTGTTATGCATGCTTTCAATTACAGTGATGACGTACTGATATTTGGGACAACCCGGAAGGAGCATAATAAGGCTCTCTTACAAGTGTGTCAGTTACTTATAAATGCAGGTCTCACTATGCAGAAAAGTGTGGATTTCACAAAACCAAACTCAAGTTCTTTGGACACATTCTCTGATGGGGTATTACTCCTGGTCCAGATAAAGTAAAAGTACTGTTAGCCACCCAATCCCCACAAGATGTCACCATGCTACGATCCTTCTTGGACATGGCCGGCTATTGCTCAATTTACATTTGTGACTTTGCCACAGTGATGCCCCATTGAGACACCTGACTAAACGAAATGCCCAGTTCCAATGGTCCTCTGTTGATGCGAGCCTGGTAGGGCTGGGACCAATCCTTGCTCAGCAAAATGAACATCGAAATACTCAGATACATTGCGATATGTAACAACAGTGGTCTAGTTGGAGACATCCACTAAATGGATAAGGTTTTAATGAATAAACCTATCCTAATTACTTCTCAACCACCCCAAACCATATAACTCAAAGATGGGGGAGCCGTGATGGTGGCAGTTTGACTTGATACTTTGTTAAATACTTCATTACATCAGCTTCATTGTAAGGTCCAGCATGCCAGCGACCTTATCCATTGAAGAGATCGTTGCTGCTTCAAATGCCTATATAGACATGCTTGCCCTTAAAGGCATCATCTCAGCGCACTCATGGAGACAAAGTGTTTGACCTCTAAGTGATGATGTTGAATTTCAAAAGTTCAAGAACGTACAGGATGAACTGTCTGCCACTAAAGAAGGCATTGTGTTGAGAGGCTCACAAATCGTCGTAACCGAATGTCATTGAACTCTCTCTCGAAGGACATCGTGGCATTGTCGCCACCAAAAGAGTCCTGAGGGATCAAGTGTGGTTCCCGCGCTTGGACAAGCGAGTTGAGAGGGAACTATAGGAGTGCTACTTATGTAATTGCCTTTCTCCTAAAGTGACACAGCATCCACTAACCATGTCTGATCTTTTTGCACGTGCGTGGGAAAGAGTGGCTGTTGATTTTCTTTGGGCCCCTTGTGAATGGACATCATCTCATGGTAGTCATTGACGGGTAATCCCGTTTTCCTCTGGTGGAGGAAATGTCATGAACAACACATGACCAGGTCATTGAGCGGCTACACAACATCTTTGCAGCAACGGGCATCCCAGACATCCATAAATCTGACAATGGTCCACCGTTCAATAGCAAAAGTTTCTAACTGGACTCAATGTCAAGCACCAAAAGAGTACACCCTTGTAACTCCAAACTAATGGTGTCGTGGAACGATTTATGGGCACCCTAAAGAGAGTGATCCAATGTACATCAATGGAGCAAATCGAACTGAGTCAGGCCTTATGTTAAACCCTCTGTACCTATTGTTCGACTCCTCACTCCACTACTGGCGAGAGTCCTGCCACCTTGCTGTTTGGGAGAGCTGTATGAACCAAACTACCACTGTGGGCCACTGAACGGACCCGGACTGCTCACGAGGTTTGTGTCACTGACACTGCTAAAAAAGTCAAATGAAGACATATGCTAATCATTGTCGGAGAACCCAGGAAATCGTCTTTGATGAAGGTGACTGGGTTCTTGTTAAACAAAAACAGAAGCAGAAAATAGATCCTCCGTTTGCTGCTGAGCCTCTGAGTGTTGTGGCGCGCAAGGGACATATGATAACAGTGCAATGTCCCGGAAAATCCATCACTAGGGATTTGTCACATTTCAGACATCTGTCTCGACATTCACCAGCTCCTGTAATCCCAGTTGGGGCTGCCCCACCTGACGGCCAAAATCGAACATCAGCTCCTGTACCCTCGGTGTCCACTCAGGGTGCATCTCAAGTACCTCATACCACGCAATCTGGCTGAACAGTGCAATTACCTAGACAACTTATCAAAGAAATATAATGCTGCTGTTGTTTACACCTTTTTGGTTAACAAGGGGGAGATGTGTCTTAAGACTAAGAACGCCAGGACCCGCCCTGCGGTTCTGGGCGGACTTGATGAGAGAATTACGTAACCATCTTGGGAAGTGTTAAGGTGTGGTTATTAATGGTTAGGAGATATTGAGAAGTTCAGTTGAATGTTGTACACTGATGGGTAAAGATTTCAGTTACGAGCTCCATGTGAGGCATGTTCATTTTGCAAGCTCCCAGGCTAGAAAGAATGCTACAATATGTAACCCCTAATTTCGAGTTGTGGCTTGGATCGGCAACCAAAGAGAAGTCCTGCTGAATTTCTGTACCCTGGCCCCACAAAAGCTTTTTAAAAGACCTTTTTTGGTCCTGCTGGAGATCACATAAAGATCATGTGGCACTCCGGACATGAGCAGATAACTATACCAGGTCAGAATTTTTAAATAAAAAGCAAGACAGCACATAGGTATGGCACCAGTGATATGATAAAGACAGAATAATGATGAAAGACTGAGAGACCGAGATAGAGTTAAGAATGAGTCTGGGAGAAATGGATGCGAGAAATGAGAGAAGTAGAGACATTCTCACAAGGTGCACTGGAGTATCGAAAATTTACTTTGCAGCAGCACAAAGTCAGCAGTGTGACTCATTGTCATGCTTGATGTTTGTAGAGCCCCAAGTCTGTCCATGGCCTCCATCATTTCCTCTGGGTTTATTCCTCTCAAGCGTTTGTAAGTATGCGTTGTAAACCCCCAGTATTTCAAGGCTAAATCTGCCCCATCAATTAGCGACAATAAGCTCAGTTAAACTTTAGTTTAAGATCTTGTAAGAATTAAAGAAATTAAACACTGTATGAAGCAATGGTAGTCTACCAACCTCTCCTAAGGGGCCGGTTATGTTCAGTGGCATGATGAAACTTGAGGGGGCCCCCCTGCAAGGTACATGGAGGGGCCCCCCTCCGGACTCAGGAGCTCTCAGGTCAGGGTACTGTGCTGAGGAGGCCCGTGGAGCTTGAAGGACCCCCTCACATCCCAGGGGCTGCGGGGGCCTATGTTATGCCACTGGCTTGTAAAGTGTAACATGAATTGGCAGATGTATGTGTTTAGATTCCAGTTATTTGCAACACTTCGTAGCCATGTCCCTCTGTCATTGTTTGAGCTATTCCAAGAGTATGTTCGTAACCAGTGGAAGTTTGCTTGGAACTGTGTGTTGTACTAGGGTGCTGTGAAAACTTGAATCATGGCTTTATCTATAACCATAAAAGATAGAACTGCTGCCTGATCAGCATGATTTTTTGCACAAGAACAGTGTGTTAAGTCACTACCAGGGTATCCTGAGCACCCCAGTGCACCAAAAGCTACCCAGTAGGTTTGAGGAGCGAGACGGTCGCAATGAGTCTCCCATACTTAAATTAGGCCTGGAGGGTGAACTCCGCTCCATTTGCGTAGTTTGCAGAGTTTTCCACACTCCGCGGAGTCCCGAAAAACTCCGCTAAGTGGAGCGGAGTTTTTTCCCCTCTTGCGCTCACCAGCGTTAAGTTGGCGAGCACGAGCAAAGAAAATCCAACACTAGACCACCTCCCAACAAGATTTCTCAACGCGGGCGGTCGCAGATGGTTGCGACTGCTCGCATTGAGAAACCATCCATTTGCGTTGAGGAAGCTACTGCTTGAGTAGAAAATCTACTCGAGCGGCAGAAAGAAGCAGCACCTTCTTGCGCTGCACATGGTGCAGTTCGTGCTGATTTTCCAGCACGGGATAAACACCCAGTGCTAAAAATCAGCGCGAACGACACAACTGTACGAATTCTGACACTTGCGGAACTCCCCGTAGCGCGACAGAGTTTTTGGGTCATTTTGCTGAGTTCTGTGCAGCGGAACTCCGTGAACTCCACCCAGGCCTAACTTAAATAAGCCACACTTTGACAGAACGTTTGGTACGTTGAGCTTTCTTTGTACAACAGGTTCAGATATTGGAAGTACTCTGATATATGATGCCGGCATTCTTGTATATATTTCTGCCTACAATAATTGAAATTCATAACAGAAGTGTGATGCAGGGGTCTTCCTTGGTGTCAATCAATCAAATTGAATTTGTAAAGTGCAGCTAATCACCCAACAGGCTATCCAGGCGCATGCAGGCCCCGGAGGTTCATTCAAACAGCCAGTTCTTAACAGGAAAGCAAAGAGAACCTTGCAGGGGGGCCCCCTAAGGTTTCATTATGCCACTGGCACTAGTGCACTCAACAGGGCAAACAAGTAAACTCTGGTAGGAAGGGTTCCATGGGGGAGGGACCAAAATGTTGCTGCAGTGTATCGTTCTGAGGGATTTAGCAGTGATTTACTGTAGATTGCAAAGTGGACATTTTGGTTATAGGGAATGTGATACGCTTGGCCAGTTCTAAAGTTTGACGTTGGTGAATATGGGATTCCAATGACTTTCTCGACATTGAGTCTCTAAGTTTAAGATGTTCTATTATTTACAACCAGAACACAATCAGGAACATGGATGTTGTTCCAGGATTGAGTCAGAATTCACACAGTAGAACAGGGCAGTCCTTATGTGACACCTAACACACAGTATTGGCGGCTACCGGACCCGGGTGGTGGGGAGGGTGGGGGACGAGGAAAAAATAAAAACACTTACCTGTAATGGCCGGCCGCCTCTCCTCCGTCCTCTGGCATCTTCCTTCTGTTCCTGCAGTCCCGGCTGGCAGCAGGAAGCTCCCCTGTGTCAATCACAACACTGCAATGCAGCTTTGTGATTGGTCTGAGTGCGGTGGTTCACTGCTCAGATGGGGAAAGGGAGGCTTTGCATGTTCCTCACCAGGCTGTGGAATGCAGCCTGGTGGGGGAAGATGCAAAGTGCGTAAGACTGTTTGTCCGGCCCAAGAGCGCCGGCCAAGCAGTCCCGCGCACTTAGTGAATGTAAACGACTCCTCCCCCTGGTGATAGGTGAAGCAAGCAGCTGGGTTGCAGAGGATTGCACCGTCAAGACAAGTCACAAAGAGTAGTCGGATATTGCCCACCTCAGATGGCCAGCTGCCACATGACCACAAATTACAATATTGTTCACAGGGGTATGAGAGGCAATATATGCAAGGTAACAATTCAAGGGTATATACAACAAGTAAGTTAAATATTGAGTCCACGTCGTAGCTTGTGATCTTTAGTTGTTTTTATTCATATATGGTGTTCAAAACAGCCAACGCGTTTCGCCCAGACATGGGCTTCTTCACGGCAAGGCGAGTATGAGTAGGAGCGCCTCAAGGTAAAGTGCGCGTCCAAAGTACAACTAGTCCGTCGCGGGACAGAGGAATTAGGAGGTAAAAAACCTCAAAGTGTTTGTGCAAATGGATGGTCCAAGAATGTAAGAGGAAAAAACAATTGCCTCCCTTGTTCTGTTCCGTGGTAGGTATAAGGGTATTTGATCAAGGTGCTCCGTGTTCGGGCAGTCTACGGCGCAGTTCCGTCCTCGATGAAGAAAGTAATGCTCCTTCCCCTGCTCTGGCCAGCCCCGCCCCGAGAGCTACTGATGAAATAGGATAGCTAAAATGATAATAACTTTCGTTATCATTATATTTTTATTTCTGTTCAGTGGGGCGACGCTCCTCCGCCTTAGCCTAGGAGCCGCCACTGCAAACACAGCTACTTGCGTTCTTGAAGTGTAGAAGGTTTCACATTAGATCCAGACATCTCCAGTCCACGTTTCAGTTTAGACCAGGAAGATTATGGAGCCTATGGAGAACTGGGCATTAGTGCATATGGTATGTACTAGAGCGCTCAACAGTACATGAGCAGTTCTGGGGTGTTATGAGTAACTTTCAGGGCACGAGAGAAACTGTAGGTACAACCCTTCCTGTTAACATTTTGTCTTGCAAAAGCTGTGTAGTTGTAGGGCTGCTGGGAGTTCATCACACTGCTCTGTATCCTTTGTTATTCTTCCCTTTATTGCTTCCTCTCCCAGTTTTGGTTTGTTTCTAGTGTTACCTGTCTAGAATTCTGTTAAGTTCGCCAAAAATGTTCCACACAGCTTCACGGGATGAGGTAAATCTTCTTTAATAAGTAATCATCTTCAGAGACCCCACCCACATCAAGATCACCGAGCAACTGACTCGGAATCACATTAGCCCTACATTCCATGTTAGCAATGTTAGCAACAAACCACACATTCTAGAGCATTACCTCTTTGCTTAGTTACAGAACGCCACAGCACCTCCCTCACCCAATATTACATCAACAAATGAAATGATAAATGTATTTTTTACATAAAATAAGATCATTAATAAAAACGTACGCATAGCTAATATAAGACTAAGAAGATTCACAATGAAGTGCTTCAATCTTGTAACAGTGAAGTGCTTCTAACACAATCTTGTAACCGAAGAGGTACCCTCCTAACACTTAGTTGTCTTTCAACTTTTCTTTTCATTTTGTGTCTCACCAGGACATTGAGGGACCTCTTCACTGGACTAGTATTTAGCAACTCTGTTTGAATTCGAAATCCTATGATCACTTGTTTTTACAGCATTTTAAAACAATTTAATAACTTAAAAAACCTTGCTCTGTTTTCTTAGAGACTTTAGTTTCACCCAATCACCAACCTGCACCACTGTTCTTTTAACCGGCTTCCTCTCATCATACCACTTCTTTCAGTTCAATTCAATAACTTTATTTGGTCTAAATAACAATAGGCCATAAAAGTACAGAGAAATATTGTACATAGCTATAGTCACACATAACATTTAAAAAATGATCCTACATTAAAAACAATTAAAAATAAATACATCAGGGACTTTAGGGTTCATCGTCACATCGAATACCACTTTTCTCTTCTCCATTTTCTCTATTTCCTTCTCCTTCCACCCTTCATCTTTTCCCACCTGATCATCAACCTCCACCATTTTCTCATTCACCCACATAGGAATCACTTCACTATTGGGAATTCTACCTTTAAACAGTTGAAAAGGTGCAACACTAGTCGAAGAGTATGGGGTGAGCAAATACTCGCACCTTTTTCTAATTTTATTTCTCCCAATTTGCCCCATTCATAAGAGCATGTTACAGACTCTCCTTCAACACCTTTTATAAATCTTTACACTACACCATTGTTTTCCGGGTTGTATAAGGCTGCTTTTTTATGTTTGATGCCTCTTGCTTTCATGAACTTTTCCACCTCAGCAGAAGCTAGTTGTAATCCATTGTCATTGAGTAGTGTCGAGAGAAAACACTCTCTCTCAAATAATTCTTCTAAAAAGTCAATTATGATACTAGATTCAACTGAATTCAATATTTTCATCTTAGGCCAGCCTGAAAACATATCCACACAGACAAGAACATATCTATCTTTGTCTTAATTTTCACAGGACCGAGAATATCCAAGGCAATACTTACCCAGGGACCAGTAGCTTGCTCTCTCAGCACCATAGGTTGTGCTCTACACTTTAGTACTTTATCTCTGCATATACATTCCACACAATTTCTTCCCTCTCTCAGAATCAACAAGTCCAATGCGGGCCACCAATAGCCTTCCCTGACCCTCTCTTTAGATTTAGAAATTCCCATAGGACCAGCATGAGCACTGTCCACCAATTTCTTTCTGAAATTATTTGCAGGTATCAATTTGCTCCCCCCTCAGTAAACCATCCACTACAACTAACTCATCCTTTACTTGCCAATATCCTTTCAGATCTTCCCCACACCCTTTTTTTATCCCACAACAACCAGTAGAGATCATCCTTTTGACATTGTTCAATATTACGTCCTCTTTTAAATTTTCTCTCCACTCCTCTTCTGAGTCAATACCCTCAGTGATCAAGCATACATTAACCTTTTCTTCATAATCGTCACCACTAAAGAGGTCTCCCTCTTCAGAAGCTTCTTTCTCAGTGTCGCACATTCTTGTTGAAAGACAGTCCGCTAATACATTGTTGGCCCCAGGTGCATAGGATATGACAAACTCAAATTCTTGTAGGGCAACAACCCACTTGTGCATTCTTTGTGATACAAAATCTATTCCTTTTCTTTCTAAGAGGCTTGTGATCAGTTTTTATCTCAAACTGCCAAATCCAAAGAAATTTCTTCAACTTTTCCACCACTGAGTAATTAAGTTCTGCTCCCTTCAAACCCCTTGATATAAACAGAAATGTTCTTTCCTTTCCATTTCTTCTTTGCATAAGAACAGCTCCCAAACCCTTTGAGCTTGCATCAGTCATATACGATTCATCTCTCGGGTCAAAGCTTCCTAAGTTTGGAACTTCCTTTTAACACAACTTCACACACTCAAATTCATTTTTGCATTCTTGACACCAAATAAATTCTCTCCCTTTTCTCAACAAACTCCTCAGGCATCCTGTTTTCTCCGCAAAATGGGGCACAAATTTGTTATAGAATTCAGCCATACTAAGGAAATTTACAAGCTCCTCCATATTTTGAGGTTCCACTAAAGCAGTGTTGGGTTTGATCACAGACACAGTTACCAAATGCCCTAAGTATTCAATTACTTTGACATTCAATTTGCATTTCTCTGGTTTCAATGTTAAACCAGCATCACGAAATCTCGACAGAGCTATTCTTGATTTACTATCATGTTCACTCAGATTAGTCCCATATACCAAAACGTTATCCTGGTACACCTTTGTCTCCATTGCTCCCTGAAATACGGAGGCAGCTATAATTAGCTCAAAGGACATTCTTAAGAATTTGAAAGTTCCAAAAGGTGTTACAAACGATGTCAAATCTTGAGACAAGGGGTGCAATTCTGTCTGGTGGTACACAGATGTTAAGTCAAGTGAGGAGAAATATCTAGCACCGTCAAGAGAACTGAACATTTCATTGATGTTAGGCAGTAGATAGTGATCAACCACCACCACTTTATTGAGTTCTCTTACGTCCACACAAAGTCTGGCCTCACCATTGACTTTCCATGCCATTACAACAGGGGACAACCACTTGATGGCTTCCACTTCTTGTATTATGCCACTATGAATTAGTTTGTCCAACTTTCTTCTCATGCAATTTTTACTAGCAAATGAACATTCCTGACCTTAGCTACTTTCAGTAATGCATTTGATTTGAGCCTTATCAAATGAAGATAATTTTTTGTTTGCAAAAACCTCAGGAAATTCCTTCATCCATATATCACACCCACTTGAAACCGTCCTGACAGGTGGCATCTCTTTGACACAAACTATGGGATTTTCATTAGGATCTAAATATACATACAGAACATGTTGGTGGAACCAGTTAATCAGTGAATCACCTTTAATGGATACATACATTTTCCCTGGCACAATCCTGTATTTAAATTCAATTGTACCCCAGAAGTATCCAAGTAACTCAAAGTGTTCTCCCCCATACCCTTTTGGCTTAATATCCGGTTTCAACAGTTTTGCTTTTCCATGTATTTGCTGCTCATAAAAATCCTTTGGGATAAGGGTTACTTTAGCACCAGATTCAAACAGCATTTTTACTGGGTCATCATTAACCAGAACTACTTCCATAGGACCTTCCGAGGAAAGCTTCACTTGCAGAATGTTAACTTCTTCGATTATATCACTAAACTCACTTTCTCTCTCTCAAGTCTTTTGACGACCTACAGCACTTGGCAAAGTGGCCTTTGCGTTCACAATTTTTACATACTACTTTCCAACCTAGACACTCCTTGTTGTTTGCTACATGACGTGAATTACCACATCGAAAACATTTACCCTGAAAACGTGTTGTGGTAGGCTTAGAACTAGTGTAAGGCTGTTCTTTTACCAACTTATGTTGTCACAACTTTAATGGTGGTATCTTCATCCTTATCTATCAAAGCATCTTTGCAAATGATGTTCACACAATCTTTAGAGTGTTCATGTGTCTTAGCCATTGTGAGTACTTCTTGTAAGAGTGAATTATCTTTCTGACACATGCTCTCTCAAGCTTTATCTAACACACACACCCCAGCATAAACTGGTCTCTCAACCGTTCTTCTAGAGAAGCCCCAAAACCACTTGTAGAAGCTAATTTATGCAATTTTGCGATATACTGTTCTTGCGGTTACATTCTCTTCCCAAAGTAATACCGCTCTAGTACCGTGCTCACTTTGGCAAGATAATGCAAATCTAGGTTCCTGAGACAAATTTCATACTCATTTAGATTTGTGGAATCATTGTCTGAGAGATCAGGAAGGTGTTCACAAACCTCCTGCCCCTTCGGCCCTAGGCAATGCATCAACAAAGATGACTTCTTTTCTGCGCTAAGAGAAGGACCACAAACCCTGGCGTAATTACCAAATTTTCCTCATTTTTGCCATGGTATTGTAGGGTCACCTGGAGATGTTAGTAAAAATGGAGGTGCAGTAACATTGTGCATGGTGGCCTCCCTGTAGTATCTTCTTAAAGTAGAGACACAGGAATCGTTGTAATTGTGTCAGTATCCTTTATTGGCAACCCGCAGGACATCCAGTTCACTCTCCAAGAGAGCATAGCATCTGATCCCAACATTCCACATACGGGTTAATAAAGGTAGAACACAGAATGAGCATGTGGAAGTTCTGACTTCCAATACTAAACTAGAATCTAGCAAGGAAAGCAATTACACATTATGTACAAAAGCACATAAACAAATATAACAATATACTACACTCTCCCCAAAGATAGTGTCACAACTTTCCTTTAAAAAACAGCAAAGACTTAATAACCACCAAACTAATAAGCAGACAAAATGAAGTAAATCATACAGTCAATACCAAACTGTAAAGAAAAGAGTAGAAATAGCGTACAAAAAAACCATTTGCAGCAAAATGAATACCACTTCTTTTCTGTTTAAATCCGCTTGCTGCCACACACAGAGCTACAGAGAGGAACCCAATCGTCGTTGTTCTTCTCCATTTAAAAGAAGGTCGAAGCGCCGCTTTACAAATGCACACACTGGCTGGGGACAGCAAAGAGTCCTATCGCTGTCCTGCTGCTCAAAATCTTTAAGTTTTGTTTGCCGCCAGCAGACGCCTTGTCTCGCAAATGAGACACTATAAACACGCCAAGCTACGTTGAAGCTTCCAGCATCACTCTTCTGACAATGTATCATGTGTTGCTGAGCAACAGTGATGATTCTAGCACATGCCTACCCTTACATCACATTGCCAAGAATTGTTGAAGCATCCAGCATCACTCACACGTCTTCTTTCTGACGCTGTGAAACGCACGACTCGTGAGGCAAATCCGTAGGTTCACAGCGTGTGTGTGTTGCTTCCAAGTAGGCACATTCACCTGACAAAAACATCGGTTAATTATCCGAATGTTTGGAGCACTTTTGTCCTCGAGCTTCCGAAGAACTCATGAGGCCGTCTGGTATGCACTCGAGCCCTTCCAACATGTCGCACGTGTCTGCAATATGCTCACAAAGCCCGCACCTCACTCGAGCCACAGAGCAATCACCACAAATGAAAAGTTGCTGGATTTCCCAATTTAATCCAGGACCCAAGGTAATATACCTCCAAGTGTTGTCAAGAGTTCTAAGTGCTCCTGGTGAAATAAAAATGTTGACAAAAGTTGATTGTAGTGTTGAGGTCTCCACGATTTAAATTCCAATTGAATCCTCACTTGAGTGGCTGGGCTGACGGCACCTCACTCGTCGCCAAGTTCACCAAAAATGGTCCACACAGCTTCACGGGATGAGGTTAATATTCTTTAGTATGTAATCCTCCTTAAAGACCCCATCAAGATCACAGAGCAACTGATTCAGACTCTCATCCCTACATTCCATGTTAGCAACCAACCATACATTCTAGAGCATTACCTCATTGCTTAGTTACAGAACACCACAAATTTCTGTGTAGTTCTGTTTTCCTTGTCCTTCCTGTACAGAATAGTCGACAGCCCAGCCTTTGTTTTACATGAGAAAAGGCGGGGCCGGCATCGGACACGCCGAAAGTATGGCGGTCGTGCCAGCCCCTGACGACCATAGAGGCGGGCCTGTGGCGCGCAGTAGTGACGCGAGAGGCGCGCCTCGATGGCGATTGGTCGTGGGGTCCCGAGCGTGACCCGGAAGTGATTAGAATCACTTCCGGGTCACGCGTGTGGACAACGCCAGGCCGGTTAGAACCGGCCTGGCTGTAGAAGTCCCATAAAAGGCTGGGGAGCAGAGGAATCGTCCTCTTTGCTCCTCGTGCCCCCAGCCTGCCAGACCAGCCTCGCCAGGAGGCTGTAATTCTATTTCTCTTTCTCTTGTTTCAGGGCTGCCTCGTTGTCTGTTGGAAGGTTTTCTCGTGACGCCGGACTACGCTGGGATTACCGCATCGGACGGGACGGCCTTCGCGGTGAAGTGGCTTTTTGTTACCCCCCCTTTTTGTTTGCCAGGTCGGAAAGGCGGTTTGGCGCAGGAAGAGGAATCGGCAGGCAAGCGGCGGACCGTTGGAGGCACCGGGGAGCGCTCGACAGGCGGATCGTTCAGGCGGCGTGCGTCGCGGTGTGATCAACGGTCCCGGTAATCGGAAGTGCGAACAGCGCTTCTGTAAGGTACCCAGGGTAGCGGTTCTTTAAATAAGGGAGCGCTCACCGTGCTGCGGGCGCCAGCGAGGTTCCGCTGTGTGGCCTGGTGAATCAGAGGCGGGAAGAACGTCTCTGGGCTAATATCGCGCAGTGTTTGGTCGCGGCAGTGGGAGAAAGCTGAGCGCGCTGTTTGTTTTAATTTTATGTCACCGTGTGTACCGCTGCATCAATATTGGCGCGAAAAATAAACGCACAAACCCGGTCTGACTCAGTCAGCGGTTTTTCTGTTTGCACTGGGTAGGCGCGTGTCGCGCGCCAGGGGCACTGTGAGACTCGTACTCCTGGGGGTTAAGGGTTCAATTCCTGCTGTTTTCGCCCGCATCCATTGGAATCGCGCGACTGACAGATACCGCGCTGTGTGTCTATACATAGGATACAGTGAATTAATGTGTGGGCAACGAAACTAGGGCTGCTAATTGTACAAATTTCTCAGGAGGCGAAGAATAAGCGCGGAGCGGGTCCCGGTGAGCGCGCGCTCTACATGAGAATCAGCTGTTTTTAAGTAAAGGCAGGGCATTAACCCAGCGCGAAGTAGCACAACACTCGGTCTGGAGTGATATAAGCATTGACATCAAGGAGTCACGCCTGAATAGTACTGCTTTGGGAGTTTAGGCATTTATTGGCACAGGGCAGATTGTAAGTCACACCTGGGTTGGGTGTAGACCGGTGGGGGGGGGCATATCTTGATCTGTTGTTGTCCTCTGTTACAGTGAACAAGCACCAAGAGTCCCAACAATCGGGAAAGGATCTTAAGAGGTCCATTCTTCGTTGGAGCAGCACACAGGAGATACCCAAGGGGGCACGGACAGGCCTGCATTCCAGCGCTTCTGGGAGCCACGCGGGCTAGAGAATACTCGCCTGACCCACTGGATTAGCTGGTGTGGCGTGGCTCTGGTTGCGTGGGTGCTTACGGCCGGTCGTGTACTTCCAGCATTGTAAGGAAGGGCCTGGACAGTGGACCAGGCCTGAAAGTACTGTGGGGTGTTTTAGGTTAGGCTACTACCCAATTGACCATGCTTAAGTGGGTGGCATTGTGTATGCTGTATTTGGTTGGGTAGCTGGCACATTTAGAATAACCCCTGCAGTTTACTGAAAGCAATGGCCAGTAAGGGGAAGCGTGGCGAGAAGCGTTCGCGCATGAAGTACATGATGGAGACAATGATGCGCAAGATGGTTACTATGGATAGGAGATGGAAGAAGGTCGATAAATTAGGACAGAGCCTTGCTGATCTCAGGGAAAGGGTGGAAGGTCAAGGCGATGTGGTAGATAGGCCTAGGCGAACCATAGTGCCCCCCAAGCCTAGGGGAGAACTAGCCCCCCTCTCCAAGCGGGCTAGGCACAAGAAAGGGGTCGCTAAGGTAAAGAATATAACAGAAGCACCCGTGCCAGTCCTCAAGCCCATGGGGGAGGGGGAGGTGCCGGGTCCATCAGGGTTGGTCCCGATGGGAGGTGTTCCTCTGGGTGCCCCGGTCCCAGTTGTTCCGACAGGGGTGGTTCCTCAGGGAGGTATTCCGTCAGGTGCCCCGGCTGTCCCTGGGGGGGTGGTCCCGGCAGCAAGCAGCGAACTAGTTCCAGGGAGTCCGGCGGGTCTGGACCCAAAGGATGCCCCGCCAGGCAACACCCCGGTTCCACAAAATTTAGTAGCACAGTTAGCCGCAGTCCTTCCATGGTTGGGGAAGGCTGGGATGTTGTCATCTTCAATTGAGGCAAAGAGCGTAGGGGGGGACCCTCTGGCAGAAGCAAGAAGGATGGTAGCGCAGTTTGTTGCAACACCTGGGGGCCCTTCAGGAGAGGGGCTGAGTACACCTTCCCTTCCCAATCCAGCCGGTGGGGTAACCTCAGTTGAATCCGACAAAGGAATGCCATTGAACAGCCTAGCGAAGGAGAAGTTGATGGAGCCAGCTGGAGCAGCTCCTGTAGGTAAGCAGGTAACATTGCCACTGTTGGGTGTGGGTGAATCCCGCACCGGGAGGGAACATTTAGCAAGACACGTCACACAAGAGGTGAAAGAAAGGATACGGGCAGGAAGTTATGTTAGTATGTTCTCATTGCTTCTTGACGAAACGGAAAGGGAGGAAGCAAAGAAAAAGAAGGACTGGATGCTCCCTAGAGAATGGGCAAGTGAATTGTTGAAATTCAGGATTGAGGAGAATTTGAATAACTGGATTAGAGGTTTCTCAGTATTCATGGCAGTGATGGCTGAACGTTTTCCTAATATACAGGCAGAAATGGCATGTTACCAAAGCCGGATTACTATGGCTCATGACAAGTATGGGGGCATTGGTTGGAAGGAGTATGACAAAGATTTTAGGAAAGCTAAGGCAGCTGACCCATCCCTTTCCTGGGACCGCGTTGACACAATCTCGTGGTTACATCAGTTTGGGGTGGGAGCGCAGCCCAATAACAGGGGCCAGTCATTCCAATCGGGCCAGTCATTCCAACCCTTTTAGCCCTTTCGGCCACCTTAAAACACAGGCCCTGCCACTAGTCCGGGTAGCGGGGGAGGACGGAAAGGGACATGTTGGGACTTTAATAGGCGGACATGCACTAGAACTCCAGGCACGTGCAAGTTCAAACATGCATGCTCTATCTGTGCCAATCCATCGCACCCGGAGTCCAAATGTCTCAAGAAATCAAGAGATAAGGGAAGGAGGAAGCAGTAGTGAGGGGAGGACACAACATAGGGCACACTCACCCATTAACGTAACAGCTATGACCCCTTGGCTGAATAGGTACCCTTATCATTCCACTGCTAGGACATTGCGAGAAGGTTTCATGTATGGGTTTAGGATCCCTGCACCTGACTACGTGGGGGCACCTGAATGCAAAAATCAACTTTCTGTTAGGACCAATCCAGGCGTGGCAGCAACAAAGATTGAAAAGGAACTACGCTTGGGCAGAATAGTTGGGCCATTTGTTTGCATCCCTGTACACAATTTTGTCTGCTCCCCGTTGGGGGTGGTTCCCAAAAAAGAGGGTGGTGAGTTCAGGTTGATTCATAATCTGTCAGCACCTAAGGGCAACTCATTGAATGACGCTATCAGTGATGAGATTTGTAGTGTAAAATATGCTTCCTTTGACCAGGCAGTAGAGCTGCTTAGGGGCCTGGGCCCTGGTGCCCTGATGGCAAAATCTGATATTGAGTCTGCTTTTCATTTGTTGCCAGTTCACCCATCGGATTTTCACCTTCTGGGTTTTAAGTTTCAGGGCAAATTCTACATGGAAATGTGCATGCCCATGGGTTGTTCGGTCTCCTGCGCTTACTTTGAGAAATTCAGTTCATTTTTGGAATGGGTTTTTAGACAGGCGACAGGGCATCAGTTTGTCATGCACTATCTGGACGACTTTCTTATCCTGGGGTCAGCGGGCTCCCGGGAGTGTGCGTGGGCACTGCAAGAATTTTGCGCGCTCATGCGGGCTTTTGGGGTTCCCCTGGCACCGGGAAAGACAGTAGGACCAACAAATACGATAGAATTCCTAGGCATCGAGTTAGACTCAGTCCAAGGGTGTTTCCGGTTACCGGCAGACAAGATTACGAAATTCAGGACAGCATTGCAGCAATGCCTGGCAAAGGATAAGGTGACCTTGCATCAGTTACAGCAGACGGTAGGGCAGTTGAATTTTGCTCTGAGAGTCATACCGATGGCACGACCATTTTCCCGCTCCATCTCCCAGGCCATGGCCGGTCTCAAAGAAAAACACCACCACACCAGGCTGTCGGCTGAGGTTAGGCAGGACATGCGGATTTGGATGGCATTCCTGCAGGACTTCAACGGCAGGGTAGTCTGGCCCGGTCCACCCACTACTTCTGCAGAGTTAGGTTTATGGACTGACGCTGCAGGTAGTGTGGGATTTGGTGCCATACTCGGTAATGAGTGGGTGGCTCAGCATTGGCCAGCTTGGTGGGTGGAGAATGGTGTGACAGCTAACATTGGATTCTTGGAGCTGTTTCCCATCTGGGTGGCACTAACAGTATGGCCAGAACGTCTGCGTAATCAATCAGTGGTGATCTGGTCGGATAACATGACTGTAGTCGAATGCATCAACCAACAGGCAGCACGGTGTAAAATGATTCTCCGCCTGTTGAAAGAGATAGTGTTGTTATGTATGAAATTGAACATGCAGTTTAAAGCTAAACATGTGCCAGGGGTATTGAATTATGCTGCTGACGCACTCTCTCGCTTCAAGATGCAGGTTTTCAGGGCACACCTCCCCTCTGCAGAAGCGACTCCAACATCCTTCCCAGAAGTACTTTGGCAGATTGGTGCCCCCAACTACCGAACCTCGTGGCAGCTAGCCTAGCTCCCAGGACCAGGAAAGCTTATGAAGGGGCGTTTTGGGCATATTGTACATTCTTGGGAAGGGAATGGGCAGAGAAGTGGCATGATACAGGGGCACTTCTGCGTTACTTGGGTGCTTTAAACGAAGAGGGGCGCTCAGCGGCAGCAGCCAGGCGGCATGTGGCAGCAATCTCTTTTTTCGCGCAAACTAGAGACAGGGGAGATCCCACCAACAGCTTCACAGTTAGGAAAGCCTTAAAAGGGTGGCAGCGCATCCAAGGGTCAGCACCAGACACAAGACGTCCAATAGGGGTGGAGTTGCTAACATCTTTACTGGGGGCTCTTGATATTATTTGCAGCACCTCCGGGGAAGCTCTGCTCTTCAGAGAAGCCTTTTCATTCGCTTTTTATGGTGCTTTTAGGATAGGGGAATTGGTGGCCCAGAATAAACAGGATGTGCAAGGGGGTCTGCAGTTAGAACATGCAAAGATACGAGGCGACGCCTTATTGATATCCATTAGGAAATCCAAAACTGATCAAGAGGCCCGTGGTGAGGGGGTAGTACTACATCGGGCACATGGTAACCCTTGCTGCCCCGTAACACAGTTAGAGGCATTCTTAAATCCGCTTGCTGCCATGAATGAATACCACTTTCTTTTCTGTTTAAATCCGCTTGCTGCCACACACAGAGCTACAGAGAGGAACCCAATCGTCGTCGTTCTTCTCAATTTAAAAGAAGGTTGAAGCGCCGCTTTACAAATACACACACTGGCTGGGGACAGCAAAGAGTCCTATCGCTGTCCTGCTGCTCAAAATCTTTAAGTTTTGTTTGCCGCCAGCAGACGCCTTGTCTCGCAAATGAGACACTATAAACACGCCAAGCTACGTTGAAGCTTCCAGCATCACTCTTCTGACAATGTATCACGTGTTGCTGAGCAACAGTGATGATTCTAGCACATGCCTACCCTTACATCACATTGCCAAGAATTGTTGAAGCATCCAGCATCACTCACACGTCTTCTTTCTGACGCTGTGAAACGCACGACTCGTGAGGCAAATCCGTAGGTTCACAGCGTGCGTGTGTTGCTTCCAAGTAGGCGCACTCACCTGACAAAAACATTGGTTAATTATCCGAATGTTTGGAGCACTTTTGTCCTCGAGCTTCCAAAGAACTCATGAGGCCGTCTGGTATGCACTCGAGCCCTTCCAACGTGTCGCACATGTCTGCAATATGCTCACAAAGCCCGCACCTCACTCGAGCCACAGAGCAATCACCACAAATGAAAAGTTGCTGGATTTCCCAATTTAATCCAGGACCCAAGGTAATATACCTCCAAGTGTTGTCAAGAGTTCTAAGTGCTCCTGGTGAAATAAAAATGTTGACAAAAGTTGATTGTAGTGTTGAGGTCTCCACGATTTAAATTCCAATTGAATCCTCACTTGAGTGGCTGGGTTGACGGCACCTCACTCGTCGCCAAGTTCACCAAAAATGGTCCACACAGCTTCACGGGATGAGGTTAATATTCTTTAGTATGTAATCCTCCTTAAAGACTCCATCAAGATCACAGAGCAACTGATTCAGACTCTCATCCCTACATTCCATGTTAGCAACAAACCATACATTCTAGAGCATTACCTCATTGCTTAGTTACAGAACACCACACATTTCTGTGTAGTTCTGTTTTCCTTGTCCTTCCTGTACAGAATAGTCGGCAGCCCAGCCTTTGTTTTACCTCGACGTCCTGAGGTTTCTCATCAGTATTCTGGCTGGTGAGCAGACTAAAAACCCCCTCTGCTTCTCCCACCTTGGTGTAGGGTAAGCCAAATCACACTTTGATCTAGTTACCTTTCCTTTACCTTGTTAGCTATGGGGTAATTCTTCACTAGTGCTTAATGTCTTTTTTGCTATCTCCACACAACATGTTGAGTGTTACTTCGCATACTGCTCAGTAACACGCCATTATGCAGTGCCTAATTTGAGCTGGTGGAGGCTACCGACACTTATTTTTGGGGACTGGCACTGTTTTTTCTGCATCGGGCATTTACCACTGCAGGAGACAACAAACAGAACGAAAGTTCAAGGAAGAGAAAGACTTAAAACCTGTCTTGAAGGGAGAAAGCGGGAACCTGAGGAAAGACTGAGATAAAGGGGGAGGGAGTGTCTGGTAGTGGATTAAAGAGGCCTGAGTTGAATTAGAAGAGCACTTCACTCGGGTGTGAGGTGGGTGAGCGTGGTGGGTTTGGGCTATTTTAAGGAGAAGTACAGTTGTGGTGTGCACGCATCACTTCGTGGCAACCGTGTCAGACGGCTTTCATTGAGCCCAATCTCCTGAAGAAACATACATTATGTGTGCAACGTGGTGGTCGTTTCAGTTTGGGCCCGGTTTCTGAAAACCACGGTATTTTGCCTGCATTGATCTCGGTGACAGCCACACCATTCTTCGTGATTCTTGGAATGCATGCAGCATCAATGTGTATGTGCACTCTGCATTGGTGACCGGCACACCATTTTATTACAAACTCTATTCTCATGCCTGCACCATTGGTGTGTATATTCAGTTGGAATCAGTGACAGGCACCCCATTTTATTACAAACCCCTTTTTCATTTTCAATGTTGTGTGAAATATACAACATTATTCAAGGCATATGCTGTATAATGGAAAAGTAATATTATATTGGAAGTTGCCATTCAGTGTGTTGGCAAGTTTTTCACAGTGTGACAGCAACTCACCCACGCAGGTGATCCAATAGATCGAATTTTGAGCACCACCACCTTTTCTCCAAGTGGCAGGCACTCCTTCATTGAACTGGCAACAATGGAAGGATATGTTTGAGGCTTATTTGGAAGCTATTGATGGTGACACATTCACTTCAAAAAAGAAAAAGGCACGTTTAATATACAATTTAGCTTCTGAAGGCAGGAATATCTTGAAGACTCTACCTATGGAAGTTGTCAGTACCCGCGTGACACGTGGTGACGATGGTGATTCCAAATTAGTTGATGGTTATGCGTCTGAAATCAAAGCGCTGAACAAAAGGTTCAATTCCAAGAAAAATGTTGTATTGGAACACCATAAATTTCTGCAACGTGCTTGTTGGACTTGGCCCTTTTTGCAGGGTTATCCCCAAACTTTTTGCTTCTTCCTCCTATTTTTTCCTGACCTGTTGTTGTTGGTTTTAGGACTCTGGGCTCTTTACCACTGCTGATCAGTGCTAAAGTGCATATGCTCTCTGTGTAAATTGTTAACATGATTGGTTCTCCCTGATTGGCATATTTGATTTACTGGTCAGTCCCCAGTAAAGTGCACTGAGTGTGCCGGGCTGGTATATCAAATACTACTAGTAGGCCTGCAGCACTGATTGTGCCACCCACATGAGTAGCCCTGAAAAGATGTCTCAGGCCTGCCACTGCAGTGCCTGTGTGCAGTTTGCTAACTGCCATGTCGACTTGGTAAGTGCACCCACTTGCCAGGCCCTAACCTTCCCTTTTCCTACATATAGGACACCCCTGTGGTACGCCCAAGGTACTCCCCTGGGCAGGGTGCAGTGTATGCAAAAGGTAGGACATGTACTGATGTGTGTAACATGTCCTGATAGTGAAATTCTGCCAATTTCGTTTTTCACTATTGAAAGGCTATCTTGCCCCATAGGACAGAAGGGGGGATGCTTTGTAACATTTTACCAGCATATCTTCCCTTAGCGATAAGATAAAAAATAAAGTTTAGGCTCTCTGAACTCAGAATTTAATAACACATTTTTTACTAAAGATGGTTTTTAAATTGTGTGTTTGAAAACGCCACTTTTAGAAATTAGGCATTTTCTTGTTTAACCATTCTGTGTGCCTCTGCCTGTTTGTTCATTGACTGTCTGGTTTTAGAGTGACAAGGGCTGGGGAGGTGCATTCTCTCAGGCAGCCACCGGGGGGGGGGGGTTGATGTGTGTCCTGCCTTTCCTGAATGAGCTGCATTCAGAGTAGGGGAGGAGTTCTCACTAGCACCTGAATAGGCCAGTTCTGCATGTAGAGTGGTGGGAGGAGATTTCCCTTGCACCTGAATAGAGCCTGTCTGCCTTACACAATGCTGTCTCCACCTCCTGCCAGGCAGCTGCACAAGAGAGGACAGAACTGGTTTGGACTGGGCTCAGGGACCCTTGCACAAAGAGAACAAAGACATTTTGGGGTATAAGTATTAGACATAAAACCCCTGAACTTTAGACTTCTTCTGGAATCAAGAGGAACCTTTGCCAAGGTGAAGAGCAGGAGAAACTGAGTAGAAGTACTGCCCTTGCTGTGTGTCTGGTGTTGACCGGCAGTTGCTGTTTCTGCCAAGGAAAGGAGAAGGACTTTGCTGTGTGCTCAGTCCCCTGCTTTAGGAAGGTCTTCTAGGGCTTGAGTAGAGCTTGCCTCCTGTTTTGAAGTCGCAGGAACACAAAGACTTCACCCCCAACTCCCCTGAACTTCCTTGCTGGGAGTTCTGACCTACCAGGAGTGCCTGTGACTGTGTGGGGCCTCTGGAGGTTGTTTCTGCTGCTGGGAGCTGGAAAGCAACGCAACAACAAGAAAATCGACGCATCGCTCTTCTTGCGACAGTTTTTCCGACGCAACGCCATGGTGCGAGAAGAATCTCCCCGCACCTCCGCGCCGCTGCTGAAACCGATGCAGCTCCAGTCGCCGCTGCAAGAATCGACGCATTGAGGCATCGCGGCTGAAGAAATTGACGCAGCGCCGCTCGACGCCACCACTTCGTTCGCCGACGCATCTCGGATTTCCACGCATCGTCCCTGTGCGGCAAGTTTTCCCCGACGCATCACCTGCAGATCGGAGTCATCTCAGAATTGACGCATCGCTTCCCCCTACAGACCGGACCTGATGCACCGCTCCCCTGTGTCCAGCGGAACTGTCGCATCGCATCCACGAAGGTCTCAGGAATCGACGCATCTCTTTGTTTTTCAACGCTTCGCATCGCTGCAGCTGTTTGGCTTGGTGAATTTTGTCGCAACGAAAGGTACTTTGCAAGAAATCACGCATCCATAGTTTTCTATGGACTCAGTCACTAAAACCTTTTGAAAGTCATTTTTCTTAATACTTGTATGTTGGATTTTTGTCGTTTTGGTCTTTTTAAGTTTAGATAAAGATACTTTATTTTTTTCTAAACCGGTGTGGTGTCCATTTGTGTTGTTATCACTGTGTTACTGTGAGTGTTGGTACAAATACTTTAGACGTTGCCTTTGGGATAAGCCTGTCTGCTTGTGCCAAGCTACCCAGGGGGTGAGCAGGGATTATCTAGAGCGTGTATCCCCCTTACCCTGACTAGAGGCAAGCGTCCTTATTTGGACAAAGGTACCTACCTCTGCCAACTAGAGACCCCCTTTTCTAACAGTGCTCAAATTCCTGGAGAAACTATTGATGATTTTGTCGCCGCCTTTAGAACCCTAGCCTCTACATGCAATTACAGGGAGTTTAAAGATGAAATCATCCGTGACCAGTTAATTGAAAGCGTGCAACAGAAAAGTTCAAGAGAAACTGCTATCCACCGAGGACCCCGATCTTGAAACGGCTCTTACTAGGAGTATTGAGCTTTTCAAATTTTGTATGAAGTGGCTGAATGAGACTGCGAAGTCGGGGATGTTAAGCAACTTAGTGTGAAACAGTGCCAAACACGTTAAGGGAACCAGCACTAGCTTACTGCGGAATCCAGAAATTGATTCTGGTAAAGCGAGATTTGATAAAACTGAACTCATATGTTTCCGATGCGGTAGCAGGTCTCATCTTGAGAATACTAAATTTTGTTTTGCTTTAAATCAGACGTGCTTCAGGTGTGGGAAGAAAGGGCACCTTGCGCGCATGTGTAAGGCTTCTTCAACACAGAAAAGTTCTATGCAAACTGTTACAACCATTGTGGAAAACCTTAATAACTCTGATGAGGAAAACAATGGATTATTGATGTTGTCTTCCTCGTCATTACAGGCGAATGGTGGAAATATCGTCCTTAGACGGGTCACGGAAAAGGAACTCTCCAGCTTGTGCGATCACTGTGAACAAAAAGAAGGTTGACTTTTTGGCTGAATCTGGTTCCCATCTTACGCTCATAAATGCGAAGGATTTTGAAGAGTTGGGGACATTCAGCTGCACCAATTGAGCTTAAGGATTTTTGCTTATGGGGGAAAAAGGGTGGAAGTTTTAGGTAAATCTGAGGCTGATATGGAGTTTGGCTGGAATTCTGCTACATGTTCTGTTTATACTTTTAAGGATGGTGCAAATCTGTTGGGCTGGGAGGAGCAGAGAGAGCTGGGGATTATCTTGGACCCAAGTCATCCCTACATGGTGCTATCCAGGTGGGAGGTGAAAGGGCTTTGTTGTGTGCCTCAGTCAGCTACTACATCGAGTATGTGTGTAGTTGGGTATTTGTTGGCTGATGAGTGGGTCCACAGTTATCCTGAGGTGTGTAGTGAGAGCTTAGGAAAACTAAAGGGTTTTCAACACAAAATTGTTCTTAAGGAGGGTGCGCAAGCAGGTGCTCACAAAGTGCACAGAGTGGCACTAAGTCTGCGCAATGAATTAAATCTGGAATCAAGAAGGTTGTGTGCTATGGGCATAATTGAGCCCATTGAGGGTTCGGAGTGGTTAGCCCCCATAGTTTTGGTGCATAAGAATTGATCAACAGCCTCTACCCAATATCATTGAGATGTTGGTGACTTTGGATGGTGCCAATTTCTTCACTTTTTTGGATTTTTCTTCGGCGTGTCACCAGATTGAATTGACTAGGTATTCCAGGCATCTCCCATTTTTTGTTATGCCTGAGGGTGTCTACTGCTATGTCCGCATGCCTTTTGGATTGGCATCGGCGGTGTTTCAACAAGCGAGGGGTAATTTGTTTAAAAACACAGTGGGTGTCGTGTTTTTCCAAGAGAGACATATTAATATTTGGTAAAACCGAGTCTAAGCATGATGACAGGGTGAAACAGGTTTTGGAGATTGTGAAGTCAAGTGGATTGTCCCTGAGAAGGGACAAATGCAAGTTCTTCCTGGAAGGGGTGGATTATTTGGGCCATCACATTTCTGGTAAAGGTGTGGAACCCAAAGTAAAGGTTTTGGAGGCCACTCAAAATGCACCTAAACCCAAAAACAAGGACCATCTCCGCTCTTTTCTTGGGTTGGTGGAGTATTATACTAAATTTGTGAGTAATTCCTCTAATAAGACTGTGTGTTTGTGGGAGCTTCTGAAGAAAAATACTAGATATGTGTGGAATGAGGAGTGTGAGAGCAATCTTTAACTAAAGAAGAAAATTGTGCAAGCCCGCCCTCTCAAACCGTTTAACATCAATGATGCATGCATCATCTCTACTGATGCGAGCAATGTGGGTCTTGGCACTGTTCTCATGCAGAGAAGATGTGATGGCTCTGAAGAAACCATAGCTTTTCCATCAAGAACGTTGCAAGGGGCTGAAAGCACATATTCCACCATAGAAAAAGACGCGTTGGCATTGTGGCGGGGTGTGCAGCATTTTAGGAACTTCTTGTGGGGAAAGAAATTTGTACTCGAACGGTTGGTGGATCTTTTCATCACAAAGGAAGGCGGAAGAGCTACTCCGTGTATTGCCAAGTGGCAGTACAGATTGCAAGAGATTCATTACAGACTGGAGTATGTGGCTGATGCAAGTAATTATGTGGCTGATTGTTTGTCGAGGTTACCTCTAGTGGAGAATGCGGAAGGTAGAGGGTCAGCTGAGGAATTCGAGATGGTGTGTATAGTGTGTTCTGTGGATGATGCAGTTAAGGGGGCAGGAATGGTTGGAGGCGGTATCGGATGACAAGGAGCTCATGGTGGTGGCCAGTTTTGTTTCTGTAGGTTGGCCCAACACTAAAGATACGCCCTCTGAATTGATTCCATACAGGAGAGTTGGGAAGTAGTTGTTCATTGTACTGTATATTATGCGCAGAAGTGGTCAGTTAGTGCTTCCAAGTTGTATGCAAAGGAAGGTCCTGAATCTAGCCCATGAGGGTCATCTTGGCATTCGGGCCATGAAGCGTAGGGTAAGGGAGGATTTTTGGTGGCCTGGTATGCACAGGGGCATTGAACATTATTTCCGTAATTGTTGCATGTGTGTTCTTAGTGACAAATCGCAGGTTACGTGCCCTTCTCCGGCTGACCCGATTGTTGTAAAGAACACGCCTTGGTGCAAACTTGCAGTTGATATTGCAGAACCTTTTGGGGTTACTGGTAGCTCACCAAAGAGTGCTTTAGTCTTGGTGGACTATATGACAAAATGGCCAGAGGTGAAGTTCGTAGAATATGTGAATGCTGATGTAGTCATTATATTTTTCAGAGAGGTGTTTCTCAGAGAAGGATTCCCTGAAGAGTTGGTGACTGATAATGGGACGCAATTGGTGTCCAGGGAGATGAAATGTTTTCTGAAGGAGAATGGCATCAAACACATTCTTACTTCTCTTTACCACCCTCGCAGTAATGGTTTGGTGGAACGGATGAATCGCGTGACCAAGGATCAGTTGTAATTGGCTATTGTGAAGGGGTTGCATTGGAAGAAGGCAGTTGCGGATATGTTGTGGGCGGTGAGGACCACACCACACATTAGCACAGGGGTGTCATCATTTACGTTAAGAGGCAGGATTGCAGGATCCAAACTTAATAAAGATTGGATGTCCAGGAAATCTGTTGACCTGGAGAAGAAGGGAAGGGTGGTGGATGTGAGAACTGCGGTGCAGAAGATGTATGTTACTAGCGATAACAGTTGCAGTGTCTCCGGTTTGCATTGGTGATTGGGTGAGAGTCAAGAAGCCTGGTTTTGTTCGCAAGGGGTCATCACGGTTTTCTGCACATGTTCGGGTGAAGGGGGTGAGGGATTGCGTGGTGGTATTGGAAAATGGAAAAGTATGGAATAAAGGTGCAGGTTCCGTGGTGCCTGAATCCAAAGCTGCTTATGTGATTGGGAAGTTGGGGGTACATTCCAATCCTAGTCCTGTTTACAATAGGAGAGTTTCATACAGAGAAAGAAGTGCTCCTGCAAAATGTAATGATTATAGCAGTTATTAGCCCGTATTTCTGTTTGTTCTGGCTGTTTGGTATTTTTCTATTCCTTGTATTTGGCACGCTTTTGAATAGTTTCATTTAGTGTTTTTGTGTTCTGTTTTATTTTCCTTGTTACAGTGTTTCATGCTTTTCTTTATTATTTTATGAAGGAAGGGGGTGTGTTGGGTCTGGAATGGGAATGTGAGGGCACAGTGTTTTCTGCGTGGACCTCTGGGGTGGGTCCGTGAGGCAGTTGCTGCCGGGCGTTGGTGTCCGATGGACGAATAAAGAGAAGCTTCTTACCTGTGTCTCCGAGCTTCTTTACACTTCCTGACTGCACTCGAGCAGTGTTGATGTGCTGGATGTCGGCCCTCCGTTACATGGCCTGGGACCGCCGGCTCACTGGGAAGACTCCCTTGTGGAGCAGGACTTGGCTTCACCATACTGTGAGTCTGGAGGGCTGTGTGCAGTGGAACAGGATAGGTATTATGAGGCTGATTACCTTCTGGGAAGCGATCGGGAGGGAAATGTTGTCGATCTCAGATCGCCAGATTTCTCTTACCCCCAGGGTGGCATTAGGGTTATTGGAGGTTGTAGGGGGGCAAAGGACGGAACACATTTTTATTGGGATCGCAGCATTAGTGGGTAAACAGGGTGTCGCCCGTAAATGGAGGTCCCTGAACCCCCCTTCGATGGCAGAGTGGCGGAAGGGAATGGATTGATATGCCCAGTTGGGAAGACTGATATATGATGTCCAGGCTGTCCGGGCTTATATGAGAAGATTAGGGGCAGATGGTGGACATATCATGGCCTATGTGTGGGTAACGACTGAGAAATTATATTGTTTGCTTTAATAACATGCTGGTTCAGTGGACTGCAACCTTGTTGTTATTGTTGTGTGTTTTGTGTGAAAATCAATAAAAATATGGTTATAAAAAAACATTACACTCAAAACTATGCCATGTCATTTACCCTAGTTGGACTAGTGCTTGGTGGGCACCTATGCCAATAGAAGAGTCACCAATTCAATTCAATTTTATTTATTATGATTTAGAATTCCGCAGAATTCCACATAAAGGTACATCTTAAACACATTTCATTCCACAAAAATTTCCAATGTAAATTCAAGTTATTTTCATCTAAAAGCACGAATGAACATAGCAGAAGCAGTCGGTCTTGGAGTTTTCAATGCAAGAAGGGGTGAACCTTAAATAATCGAATTGTCATACATGTATTCTTACAAATTTATACACATTTCTAATCTAATACTATCATAAAACATTCAGTGATAAAACTTATTATAAAATACAAAATTTTAAATTCACTATACAATACAAGACAAAAATCATCTAATACATGATAATTTAGCAGCAGAGCAAATTTAGTAAAGTGCTTGGGATCCTAAAAATGAGTAACTAGCAGCGGAGAACGTTAGAAAAAGTGTGCATGCTTAATTGCAAACATAATAAATCAGTCATAAAGACCGGAAGGTCGAGAAAAAGTGCAAGTGCTCTGTACATACATATTAAGAAGATCTTTACTAACGAGTAACTAGCAGCAGAAAAAGTTTGTAAAAGTGCACATACTCAGTTGTAAACATAACTAATCGGTCATAAAGACCGAGAGATCGAGATAAAGTGCAAGTGCACTAAACATATATATTAAAAGATCTTTCCGACCTTAATATATGTTTAAAAATTGTTTAAAAAAGCAAAAAATTTTAAAACATCAGTTCGGATGGGGGACAGCAGACCATTTCGGGCCTGTTCTGCTGTTGTGATATTATACTTTAAAAAACAATTCCTTAAATATCTACGACGTATTGATTGTAATGCGGGACAAACAAATAAAACATGATTCAAATCTTGTATACAGGAATTACATAAATGACAATACCTCTCATGTCTAGAGATACCCTCCCAAGATCCTGTTACAATTCTTAGGGGGAGTAAATTCAATCTCAGTAGCAAAATCACCCTGCGAACTCCGTGTTTAAGATTCCATAAGACATAAGGTTGGGGATTTTTGACAATACTACTCCCACAATACAATCCATGTTTCTGTTCTCTGAACACATTTTAATATCTCTTTCACGAGAAACCCCGTAGATTGTTCTCTTAATTATACTTTTCAAGGCCCTTTTACAAAGAACCGCCACCCCATCCATATCTAAACCAAACATTGATAATGCTTTTAAATTATTCCTAAAAATAGCACTTTTTTCCTTCATATTTACAAATATTTCTCTGTACAACGCCACCCTTAGCTAATTCTCAGAGCTATTTATCAGTGCATTACATCATCTTAAGCACGCGGCAATTGATAGCACATATGTAGAAAGAAGACCAAATTCGAGCCTAAGCGCTGCAATCGGTGCTGCGCGATTCAAATTACATATTTGGCGCCAGATTTTACCTTCCACTGTCTCGAATCTGGCCCACTCTTGTGCATCAATTGTTTCACTGGCGTAGCTCAGGGTTGGTGGGATCTTTATTTTATAGACCGAAATAATGTGTGAAAAATGTCTTTTCCCACAGTGTGTATACAGACGATTAATTGCAAAGGCTTGTGAAATCGCTTTACCTCTGCAATGGTCCATATGTCTAGTAGCTGAGCACCTATTTGTAAATATTTTTCCTAAGTATGGATAAAATTTTACTACTTCCAATTTTTCTTTTCCCAGGAACCAATTCAAATTTTTCTGACCTTACAACCTTGATAACTAAAAATCATAACTTTGCTTTTTAAAATATTTATTTTTAGATAATACTCTTCTGTATACCTAATTAACTCAGCAAGTCGTCTTTGCAGTCCAATTGGAGTTAAATCCATTATTATTGCGTCATCTGCATATAGCAGACAGCTCAACTCTAAGTTTCCTAATTTAGGGGATCCCCTTTACTAAGGCCCACTCTTCTTGGCAGATCATTAATGTAGATCGAGAAGAGTAAAGGGGCCAAAAGGCACCCCTGCTTCAACCCATTGTTGGTTACTATTTTCTTCGAGAGACCTTGTGTTCCCCCAATAATACCTTAGTCCAGGTAGAAGAGTGGAGAGCAATTATTAATCTTAAAAGATTCCCTGGTATCCCCATAGTAACCAATTTCCTCCACAGCTTCCCCGATCTACCCTATCGAATGCTGTGGAGAAATCTATAAAAGCCGAGTATAACGGCACACCCCGACATACTGGATATTTTTCAGTTAAAGTTTGCAAAATAGAGATATTATCCAGTGTGCCACTATTCTTACGGAATCCTGTTTGTTCCAAAGGAATATAGTTATTTCCAAATGCCCACTCTTGAAGATGAGTGAGAATACTCTTTGCAAACAGTTTCCTGGTTGCATCCAGGAGCGAAATCTGTCTAAAACTGGCCGGGAATTTTTGGACCTTTTTTATATAACGGAACAAGTATACTTCCCTTCCAGGATTGTGGAATATCCCCATAGGTATAACAATGGACAAACAACGGATGCAAAAATTTTGCCCTTTCTTCACAATCCTGTTTTATTATGGCTACTGGTACATCATCTGGGCCCATTGCGCTAGAATGTCTTGCCCCTTTAATGTAACCCTCAATCTCCATACATGATGGTGCACCATAATCGCCCCCCGTAGTTGGAGTGGTGCTAACCTCTTGGATCTGTCCAACTATGAGATTTAAAGCATAAAGCTGGGAAATATATATGGACCATTCTGCTTCTGGGATTAGAAGAGTCACCAGTCTTAGTTAAACACAAGGAGAGAGGAAATGAGCGACAATGATGGGGCCCAATTATGCTAAAGGTTGACAAAATTATACAGCAAAATAACAAATTATGTGGTATACATCAGTCTAATCTGTGACAGTATTATTTTAATATTATGGCAATTCAACACCTAATAATACTACGTGGGTAAAGTTGCATCTAATTAGTACCAGTTTAACACTTGAATACAGCAATCAGCAATTAAAAGGTCATCAGTTAACTTTTGCAAATGGATTTGTCATTGTTTAACCACGTATTGGTATTTGTCTAGTAACTTTTGAACCGTTTAAACTAGAAACAAAATTTGATTTGGTGAAATCTGCAAACTATGCTGCAAATGGTGAATTGTGTGGCAAATGCAGCAAAATTCATAATTATGTACAAAATGTGGCAGCTGCAGAAATGCATAATTTCAGAAGTCTTACTTAAATATTTAAACATTTGCCAATTGGCAAAAAAAACATTTTATGACCAAGGTCTCAGGGATGTACCTTTTTTACAGCTTTGCTTAGATGAGAATATATTTTGAAAAGCGCCACACAGGATAAATGTGTAATTTTCACAACAGAGTAGTTTGTGCTAAAAATTCTGATTGAACCCAATATCTGAAATGCCAGAGAGGAATGACGTGTTGCATCAAGAGGAGGCCCTTTACAGAGCTCCCAATATTTGCATCATTGGTACTCAGTTCAAGCCTTTTGGGAATTGTAGAAAGGATCTTTCCCTGCTAAGTCACTTGACTTGTGGTGATGTCTTAATAGCTGAGGGCTATGACTCAAACTACAAAAATAGCAGGTGAAGTAGTGGATGAACTGCCTGTGAGCATTGTCCAAACAATCCTGAATTGTGGATAAAAGCCCTTCGGGGACTCGCCTCCTGCACCACTGGAATATGCGGGAAAGTGTCATCACATGGCTGGTTCTTGCCACCATCAAGCATGGCTAATGGTAACTTCACTGAAAGTTTCTGAAAGTGGGGTACCAGCCATTAAACAATAAAACATACATAGCACAAACTATCCTAGAGAGTGTATTGGCTGGCAGGCCTTGGATTCCAGGTCTTAGATTCCAGAAATATGCATTCTGTTTACAACAACATAAGTAGAGACTCAAACAACAAAATATCCCACATAGTTTAGGACTCTCGCGCCTGAGCATTTTCAGGGAGAGAGCTTCACGAGTTACTTTGCAGAGATTTTTCCGTTACACAGTTCTTTTCCGACAGAATCTGGAAAAGCAATCCCCAAAAATACTGATAAAAATATTTACTCCACAAAAAATGTCTGACTTCTGCACCACTTGCAAAGAAATGTGTGCCTGCAACACTCCAAATGGCCATCAATCTTTCTGTGATCTGGTAGATGGAGTGACACATCTCTTGTGAACATACCTGTAAGATAAGAACAAATCAGCAGCCTTGTTCCTCGAGAGCTGATTTGTAGTGTGTGATATGGTTAACAACTCCACCCTTCATCGCCATATTATGCAACTCACTGGACTCTAAGCTATACATCCAAAGATCTAACAGTTCCTTTTTCTAAGACATTGCTCACAAAATCTAGTTGGCCGTGTTCCCATTCATGATAATCTCTTTTTCCTGCAAAGCCCCATAGGCAAACACAACTATCATCTAGTTGCCTGCATACCTTGAAACGATGCCATAATATATCTACAATCAAAAATTCCATTTGTACACAGGTGGCACCAAGGACGGCCTCGCTGCTTAGAACTGTTTTCTATCTTCTGTTTTTTTCCCTATCTAGAATTTTGTTGGCAAACCTTTAGAATTAACCTGGATGTCACCCCGATCAAGACAAATCTTCACACATAAATACTGGTGCTGCCTCTCTCACAAAAATACTGTCGCTGGATTGAAAAGTGCTTGTGTGGAGCAAAAACTGCAAACCTTCCTAGGAGGATTACCACACAATCAAAATCCCAGTCACTTGGTTAACCTCCTTCAGCCAGGAACTCGCCTCTGTAGTCAATGTCGGCAATCTATCGGTAATCTTTGACTCCATCTGTCAGGTCCCATTCATGGGGCTACAGGGTACCCAGGGGCTTCTGGGCCATAATTGTGGTGGATGGGGTTGTTTGCCCCTGATATCCTGGGACCGTCCTGCTATTGTAATGCAAAGCAGTCCAAGTACACCTTCTTCACATTTGACTCTCACCGTGGTGAGTGGTGAAGGCTTCTTAGGGAGATAGTTTGTGGGGCAGAAACTAGGCACTCAAACAGGCACACAACAGACACAATAATTCACTGTTCAGCCTAGTGCTTGCCATTTAGCAAATAGAAAGTACTTTAATATCACAGCAAAGTGTAATACTATACACTTTGATATCGGATAAAACTATAAGGTTGGCAATCTGACCAGTGGGCTCTAAGTAAGCACTACACCCTCTGTGGTACAACTCTACGAACTCTACTTTGTCCCCCAGTGTCAATAGTGACTTCTCTGTGATTCAGTCTTAGGCAAGATTGGGTACATATGTATTTCTGCTAAGCTGTTGCCACATTGTCAACTTTTGGGTCAGTTTGAACAGTTCTTATGCTCAAAGAGTTCTCATTGGCAAAGATAACTTCCCACAGCAGAATTATCTTTTGCGTTTGTGACACAGTCTTTCAGTTCTTTGAGGTTGGGCCTCATGTTACCTGCTCGGCAGAGACACAGCTTTTGTTGCGCTGGATTGCGCATTGATTGAGCTCATGTCATCTGTTGGAAAATGGCCCTCTTTGAAGGGTCATCCCAAACCTTTTGCTTCCTCCCATTCTTTTTCTGACCTTCTTTTTGTTGGCTTTAGGACTCTGAGCACTTTACCACTGCTGACCAGTGCTAAAGTGCATGTGCTTTTCCCCTAAACATGGTAACATTGGTCTATACACAATTGACATATTTAGTTTACCTGTAAGTCCCTTGTTGAGTGGTATACCATATGCCCAGGGCCTGTAACCTAAATGATACTAGTGGGACTGCCGCACCAATTGTGCCACCCACACAAGTAGCCTTTCAAACCTGTCTCAGGTCTGCCGGTTGCAGGGCCTTTGTGTGCAGTTTCCAAGTTTTACTTGGCATTTTAAACTACTTCCCAAGCCTTAAACTCCCCTTTTACTACACATAGGTCACCCCTAAGGTAGGCCCTAGGTAGCCCATAGGGCAGGTTGCTGTGTAAGTAAAAGGTAGGACATGTACTTTTAAGTCTTGCATGTCCTAGCAGTAATAAGCACCCAAATTCGGTTTCACTACTGTGAGACCTACTTCTCTTACAGGTTAACATTGGTAATTCCTAAATACCCTTTTAAGCTGTAATTCCTGATTAGAAAGGAGTAGCTACATCATGTCTCATATCCTTTGAATCATAATGATAAATCCTCTTTAATGGTAAATTTGGATTTAACATTACTATTTTAGAAATGAAACTTTTAGAAAGTTCCCATTTCTCTGCTCCTACTGCTCTGTGTGCCTGCAGCCTGTCTCCAATGCATGTCTGGGGTAGGTGACAGCTAGACTTTGTGCATACCCTCTAGACCGCCACAAACACAGGAAGGTTAGGTGTGAAAGAGATTTCATCTTCATTAGTCTGCATTATAACAGCTCTTCCTGGCAGGAAGAGAGGGGAGGAGCTGACACTTACACCTGAATAGGCAGTGTCCTGTTTCCCACACAAAGGACTGATTAGCCCCTACTGATAGTCTGGAGCCAGGGCTGAGAAGAAAGGACCTGTGTGTCCTTCAAAGACTCTTCTTTAAAGTCACTCCCACTTCGAAGGCACAACCGGGTATAAGTACTGAGGGTCTGGCCCTACCAAGCCAGTACACTACTGGACCTGTGCAGAACTCTGCTAGGAGTAAAGACTGCTGTGCCAAAAGGATTGCCACTCTGCTTGACTGATGCTCTGGAAGAATTGCTTTGCTGTGCTGCCCCTCTGGCTGCTGATCTCTGCTCTGCTGAGGATAAGGACTGGACCCATCTCACTTGAACCCAGAGTGACTCCAACGGCTTACTGGTTTTCCCCCTGTTCTGAAGTCTAAGGGCCATCAAAGACTTACCCTGCAACAGCACTTGGACTCTGCCATCTGTGAGTCCGGCCCTGCCAAGTGGTGCCAATCCAGTCCTGGGCCTTTGAAAGGGAGCTTCTGCTGTGCAGAACCATCAAAATCGATGCAGTGACGACTTTGTGCAGATTGGGACCGACGCATTGCCTTTTGACGCTGACGCAGGAGCTGATAGACAACATTGCTTCGACAGACTGCATGGCTTGACAACAATGGACAGTGTGACTTGACGAAGACACATCACCTGCATCGTAAAGGGGTTCGTCGACCAAGCCTTCATCGCCTGTATGGATTGGAACCGACGCATCGAGTCTTCGATGTCGACGCTTCCTCCATCCAAGGTACTTTTTCAACTCGACCTGTGTGAGTTCTGTAGCTGGCCTGCCCTCCATTGCGGTTGGTTTGAACTTTGGAATTTCTCTGATCCAGCGCAACCTCAAGTAACCCCTAAGCACTATTTGCTTCTAAGCACTACATTTTGATTTATTCTTTAAAAATGTATAACCCCGGTTCTACTTATTAAATTTTTGTTATTTTGTTCTTGTTTTGCTCATAAAATATCATCTATTTTTCTAACCCTGTGTGGAGTATTTTTGTGGTGTTTTCGTTGTGTTTCTGCCTATGTATTGCACAAATACTTTACACGTTGTCTCTTTAGATAAGCCTGACTGCTATGTGCCAAGCTACCAGAGGGTGAACACAGGTTATCTTTTATTCACCACTCTACGGGCTTTAAGGGGTTTTTAAAAGTGTGGATCCTCCTGGATACTTCTCAGCTTTATTTTCATGTATATTCATTGATGCTATACATACTACTCTTGAGGGGCACTCCTCCACCCTATTGATTTAATTAGGCGGCTTCTGCCACTGGATCTGCACAGCAAGAGCTCCGAGCCTACAAAAGTGTGATCTTTACGCCCCCTCACCTTTTCCACTGTGATTTCTAGATTTGATGCCGTGTCCTCTCTCCTCCTTGTTCTCCTCTTTGAGCTCCCTTCCTCACTAGGTTCCCTGCTTAAAATGGAGATAAGTCCCGATCCCAAAGGTCTCAACGCCTTCATCATCAATTATCCATCTAACCTCTCCAAGAATGCAGCAAAAAAACACATACATCGAGACCTCAAAGCTAGTCCAGAAACGCTAATCTCTGACCCCTATTTCTGCACAAACAAGGGCACTGTGGTTAATGACCTCATCTTTTATACCAGGAAACGTGCTTGCTGGCGTACCGTGCTCTACTCCAAGTTGCGTATATCAGGAGCTAAGAAAACCCCTCATGGTCTCAAACTAACAACGTCTCCTTCGCCCTCCCTCAAAGCCTCCACCACTATCACCCTCTATAATAATGGGATCATTCTAATACAAGCCTCCAATGACAACCTTGCTAAGATGGCCAATATTTACCCCACCCTCAGAAAAGCGGCATATGCCAACTCCACTGTCCCCTACTCACCCACCACCTCTTCGATGGGTTTACCTAGTACTCCCCCATTAACAGCTGTGAGTTGCTCACTCTCCCTAAACCTTTCCCCATCAGGTGATCTTTCCACCTTCCCTATAACGTTGCCCCTGCTAGCCTAGAACTTATGCAACGCTCCCCCTCGGCCCCTGATCTACCCAGCCCTCAGCTCAATGACCTCCCCCCACTTGCTAAGGCTCCAACCTCACCATCAAAAGGTCCTCTAGTACTTTCCGATCAGTCTCCTATCCAGGAATTTCTCACCACCGCCGTGGACCTCACAGGCCTTCACCAAGTCCCTCCAACGCCGCTTGCCTCTCCGGCACACCCTACATCCCTCGCCCATAATTCAGACTTAGCAGTGCGCCTAGATGATATATCTCTACAATTGCTCCATCTCACGGCTGAGCTACATGACCTGAAAGCCCTCTCAAATGATTTTTTCACCATGTTCAGCTCTTTAAATTGGCACAGAGGCTCCACTGGGGACATTGATCACATAGGTCAGTCGTTAGCCCCCTCAATATCGAAATCTACTCCCTCGCCAAACTCCCCACCATGCCCCAAAAGCAATGAGTCCCTCTTGGCGTCCACTGATCTCCAAGATCATCTCAACTCTTGCTCTTCCCGAACCAACTCTAGCCTTACCCCGCCGAGGCAAATTCACTCCATCCTTTCCAACATGAATAGAGGCCCTCCCCGCAATCTAAGATGCAGCAACTCTGACAACCTTACCAGGGTGAAAGTCACCCAGACCCCTTCCCCCCTAAATCCCCTACGTCTCAAATGTGCACTATTACACTGCAGATCAGCCAGAAAACACGCCTCAGATATCTTTGACCTCATCCAACACAATGACTTAGATATTATCATCCTCACTGAAACCTGGCTAAATCCAGCCTCCACTCCTATCCTAGACCTCCTAGTACCTCCCACTCATGATATAATCAGGCTTGACAGAATTCTGAAGCTGGGTGGGGGTCTAGCCTGTATCTACAGGAATACTCTCTCGATTTCGCACTTGGAGTCCTCTCCCCCGTCCTCCTGTGAATACCTCTGTCTTAGCATTGCAAGTAAGAACCTACCGATCTGTAAACTACACACCTTTTACCACCCACCGGGGGACAATCTCCCTTTCATTGAGCAATTAATGGATATCATCTCTAGCAATGTCGACTCTGCTGTGTCACAAATCTTCCTTGGGGACTTCAACCTGCATTGGTCCAACCCCAATGACCCCGCGGTATCCTGCCTTAAATCATTTCTAAATGATCAAGATTTGATTCAGCACTGTGACCAACCAACCCACATTAAAGGTGAAACTCTAGACCTCATCATCTCCAAAGAACAGACCATCACCTTAGAATCCACAACCCTTTGTGACTGGTCGGACCATCACAGCATCCTCTTTCATATCAACAGGGAGGTGGTGTTGAAGAAGGCTCAACCTCTTAAATCAAAGATATGGAAAAGGGATCTCAGATCAATAAACCACGACAATCTAGCCGCCCAATGTAAATCTGTCCTATCCTCCCAAGCTGACTTGGTCGAGGTGCAAACTCTCACGGACACCTACAACTCGACCATGGCCGTCATCATGGATGACATTGCTACACTCCAGCTTAAAAATACTGCATCAAAAATATCCAAACCGTGGTATAATGAGAACTTAAACTCGGAACGTCGCAACCTTAGAGCAGTTGAACGCTCCTGGCGATCCAATCCCTCTTCGGACCAACTAAAACTCCTGAGAGATGTCAGGAGCCTCTACAATAAACAAGTCAAGAGAGCTAAGTCTGACTATTTCAGACTACAACTAGACCAAGCAGCAAACCGCCCCAGGAAACTCTTCGAATTGGTCAAACAGCAATCGGTTAACGGTCCAAACCTCTCAGATCCGAGTGGCAACCCACCCTCCTGTGAGGAATTTGCAGTTTTCTTCACGGAGAAATCACGACTCATCACCACTGACCTAGCCTCTAAGAAGGCTCTATTGCCCGCCTCTATTGCCGCCTCACCCCATGACTTCTCTGAAAAGTGCAACTCGACCTTCATGATAGCCAAGAACAATGCGTCTTGGGGCACCTTTTCCCCATTTAGTGAAAGAGACATCGAAAAAATTCTCCAGATTATTAACCCGTCCAACCACTTCAGTGACCCGTTGCGTCCGGCCATCTTCAAGGAAATCAAGAGCGCTCTCATCCCCACCTGGACCAGGATTGTAAACGCTTCCTTATCTCAAGGCTCGATCCCCGACTGCCTAAAAGCAGCCCAGGTCTCACCCATTCTAAAAAAAACCCAATGCTGACAAATCTGATCTCAATAATTTCCGTCCTATCTCCAACATTCCCACCCTAGCGATACTCCTTGAAAAATGTGTGCAATCCCAACTCTCTGCTCACATAGAGACTTACCAACTTCTTGACCAGCATCAATCCGGTTTTCGTAAGGGACACAGCACCGAATCGGCCCTCACACATGTTATGGATGACAATTTGATGGATGACAATTTGAAAATGCTAGACAAAAATGAATCCTGCCTACTGATCCTCCTTGACCTTTCCTCAGCTTTCGACACGGTTAATCATGACAGCCTCCTATCCATCCTACAAAACAGAATGGGTTTCTTGGATCGGGTGCTTCAATGGTTTTCATCCTTTCTTCATCACCGAATACAAAAGAGTCAAGGCAAATCATTCTCTCTCTCAGCCCTCTCCAGTACTCATGGGGGTCCCCCAAGGATCCGCCCTTTCACCTATCCTCTTCAACCTTTTCTTGGAACCTCTAGCTAACGCACTAAACTCCACGAACATTCTCTTCCACATGTATGCCGACGACACACAACTCTATCTGAAAATTTCATCCCCGGAAAGCATCATCTCACTTAACTCGATACTCACGTTTACTCAAAATTGGTTAACTGAGAACCATCTCCTACTCAACGCCTCCAAAACGGAGTTCATGCTCATCTCCCCCCGAACCACATCCCCAAGCTAGATCTCTGGCTGACTCACCTCACTGCTTTCAACTGCACTCCGATCATCATTGACTCAGCCAAATCGCTCGGAGTCACCGTAGACAAGCACCTGAATATGAAGACTCATATCAGCAATGTATGTAAGGGAGCAAACCACCTGATGAGAACCCTCAGAAATATCAAACCTTTCCTGCCTCTAAGTGATTTCAAGCAGGTGGTCCAAGCGCTTGTCTTGCCAAGGTTAGACTATGGTAGTGCTAATCTCTGTGGCCTTCCCAAATACGCCTTGGTCCCACTTAGGGCCTCACTGAATACCGCTGCTAGATTGGTTACAGGCGCCAAAAGAAACGAGCACATATCCCCAGTCCTTAAATCTCTCAACTGGCTACCCTTTGAAGCCCGAATTCAGTGAAAGATTGCAGTCCTGGCGCACAAAGCCCTTCACCTCAATACTGCTACGTACCTGGAGCAAAAAACTTGAATTAACTTGTGGGGAGAGGGCATCAAGAAGCGCCTCAACATTCCTCTTGAAACCTCTCATCCTTAACAAAAAGAGAACTTGTCACAGAGCCTTCTCCGGTGCTGCCCCAAAGATATGGGACTCTCTGCCACCGGAAGGTCGCAGTCTCTCCTCGACAACGGCATTCAAATTGGAAGCCAAAAGATTCTTAATGGGCAAATTCTTACCGTAAGGAGAGGAGGATCACCTAATTCGTCTGACTTTGTTCTTATCACCATAGTACCTTCATCTATAAAGGATCTTCTCTTCTGGTTTTTTTTCCCCCAATTGATGTTATATACCCTCTTGTCCTCTCTTCCTGCCTATTGTAAAGCGCTCTGATATCCTTCGGGATCTTGTTCGCGCTATATAAAACTTTATAAATAAATAAATAAATTGTGTATCTAGTTTACCCTGACTAGAGAGGTGGTTCCTGCTTGTACAGGATGCATACTCTGACAACCAGAAACACCATTTCTAACACCATCAGTATCTTTTTCGACTCATCTGTGTTGGTTGTCTGGCTCCTCATTTGGGCCGCTGAGGAGTTCAATGTGGCAGGATTGATGAGTGCTCATCTTGGGCAGTTATAGCCTTCAAGCCGAGTACAGGTCTTCTGCTTTGGGGGGCAATGATGATGCCTTGCAGGAATGCACCTCATGCTGGCAGTTGACAACAGCAGCACCAGTCCTTTGCTGATGTTGCAGGGTGCTGGATGGTGTGCTGTTGTTTGACTTAAAGTCTCTTTATTCAGTTTGTAACGTCAACTGCATCCTGGGAGGCTGGATGACTCATCATAACTTGGGTCAGTCCCAGTGATGCTCCCACTTGGCAGTGAACTGCTTCTGGACTTTTCACATGCTGGGAACATGACCGGGTTTCTCCTCCTGGACAGTCTCTCCTCCTGCAAGGCTAGGTGCCCGTCTTCCCTGTCTGAGTAGACTGGAAGCCTTCTAGTTGCTGGCAGACCCACAGCTTCACCAGCAAGTTGTGCAGACTTCAGGTGATATCTCCTCACCTCTATGAGACTGCTATCATGTAAACATTAGCCCTGCTCTTTTAGCAACTCTTTGAGTACTCTGTGGAGCACTTCCTTCCTTGGTCAAGAATAACTTGGAACTGTAACAAAGTGGGGTGGCTTGGATCCCAATTTTATACTCATTTTTCAGAGAGGGAACATGGATCCTATGTCTGATTCTGTAACCAATTTGGGGGAGATCCCTTTCCTATGTCATTTTCTGGCTAGACTCCAGACACAACCTCTGTGCTAGGTGGTGGCTTTCACACCAGGTAGTGATGATGCTTTTTAGAAGCAGCAGGAGTATACAAAACACGGCCACATTGAAGTTTGAAGATGCTGCAACTGGCTGTCATCCGCCTTCCTGAAGTAGTATTCAGGGACAGACATAAGGGCTGTGTTATACTGCTGCTCAGCCTGGGTGTCTGTATGAGAGAATGTTGGTGAATGGAATGTTCATGTGTGTGAGTGTCAGTTGGTGATGGGCTGAGCAGCAGTGAGGCTGCTCCTGGTGGGGCTCTCATCCTGTAACATCCTACTTGAATAAGGATACCTGAAGATACTACTTGGACCAGTCTACCTTATTTACAACATATTTTGGCGACGATTTAAGAAGGAAGAACCTACGTGTGCCACCTGATTGGATTGAAACTGTCAAGCTGGAAGTAACTGTATAGAAACTGAAGCAATTCTAGTGGATCTTGAAGAATCTGGCACCCCGAGCCCCACCAGTGACCACTCCATCGGTCGCCCCTATCTGTAAGTGCCAGTTTATGTTGGACTTTCCCTCCCTCCCCTCCTGCCTTGGAGTTTCTTCCCTTTTCGCAACGTGGAAGTGCCAGTTCCTGCTGGAGTTTATTTCTCCCTGCCTTGTTGCCTTGGTTGAAGTGTTCCTGTCCAGCTACATTGGGACAGTGCCTCCCTTAAGTGGAATTTCCCATACGATTAACCTGTTCCAGCCTCATTACGTTTTACTACTGCCAAATTACCCTCAGACCTACTTTACTCAGAGACCTACTTTACCCTGTGATCCTTGCCTATTGACCCAGACTTGGACAGTATGCAGCGTAGCGCGTTTGATTTCATACCACCGGTCTACAAATTGTTAATGGGGACTCTGCTGTCATCTATTTTGTACTTTGTGTTTGCCGTTTATGTTTGTACCAGCAACTGCGTGGATTTTGTTGAGGACTCTTTTACATGCGTTAATAGATGCAGCATTTGTGCAGTGACTTCTAGTTGCTACAGCCTGTGACTGGGTATTTGATCACTAACCGTCTGCAGAGCGTCAACTCTGAGGTTTTCCTGTATCCTCGGTGAGTCAACTCTGGTTCCTGGTTTAATTTTTGGAAGTTGGGCACTGGTCGAGTGTACGGGCCGTTGGGAGTGCGCTGTTGGGAGCGCGCGCCCCCTTTTCAAATCATCCCGCTGAGACTTTGCAGCGCGTGCAACATTACCTGTTGTTGTCCACGCATTACTCCTCGAGGATCCTTTGTGACGTTGCATCTTGCCGACTCTACGCTTCTCAGGCCTGCAGAGGGACGCCATCCGGCTCAGCGTCTCGAACGTGCCTCCATCTTGTGTTTGGCAGCAGCACCGGATCACATGAAGGTCGAAGTGTTCTATGGTATCCTGCTGTGGACTTCGCTATTGCCAACCAAGTTGTTCCTTTTCAATAAAGTTTAAGTGTTTCCAAGACGTGACCGGTGATGCTGTTGGATCATTGGGTCAAAGTGAGGTCTTCAATTTTCATGGGGACTATAAGGTACTGTTTCGAGTCTTTTCTTCTACAAACTTGTGGTCTTTACTGCAGCCGCCCGAGGCAAAGTTCATTTTGTCTTAGTTAAATGAATTCAAGAGAGAGGTGTGGTGCTTCACGTGCCGGTTTCTTTGATCAACTCGAGTGAGATTTCGCTCACTTGTGGGATTACAAGACATTGTTAGTTGTTCATGGTGGCACATACATAGTATTGTGCTTGTTCCTAATGTATGTGTCGGCATCATATTTTAATCTCTGTAATCCGATTGGCATGAGAATTTTCATTACCCCTTGGTTTCTGGCTGACATGTGTAAACTTGTATGCTGTCCTGTATGCCAGTGGTATTGCATTTAAAGATGTGGTGTGGGGGATTTTTACTATTTCTCTACCATTATGTCGTATGTGAATAATGATGGATGTATTGCTAAATACATGTGAGTTTCTCGTTTCTACTCCAGACCTTCCGTTGTTATCTAATATGCTTTATTCCTCTAATTACATGTGTGTGAATCTTGTGGATGCTCCGTGTCTTGTGCATAGTGTTCCCTGTGGTTTTCTCTCGCACGTCAAGGTTTGTGTTGGGAGTGCTTTCCCTTGGACGTCAAGGTTTACTTTGGTAGTGTTGTGTTTTTCCCTCGCACGTCAAGGTTTGCGTTGGGAGTGCTTTCCCTTGCACGTCAAGGTTTGCTTTGGGAGTGTTTTGTTCTGTGTGGAGTCCCTTCCACACATCACACCCTAACTTGTTGTTGGGGGAAGTGCATTTCTTCTGTTTCGTCCGTTTTTCATACATCCCTCGCACGTCAAGGTTTGCGTTGGGAGTGTTCTTAGTTCCGTGTGGAGTCCCTTCCACACATCACACCCCAATTTGTTGTTGGGGGAAGTCTGTTTTTACATACATTTCTCGCACGTCAAGGTTTGTGTGGGGAGTGTTTTTGATTCCGTGTGGAGTCCCTTTCACACATCACACCCCAATTTGTCGTTGGGGGAAGTTTTGCATTTACTTTGGTGTTGCGATGCTATTCGGTTCCGTGTGGATATCCTCCACGCGTACTTATTGTTTTTTCTTTACAGGATGGTTCTCCTCGCACTTTTGTTGTTGGCACCCTTGTACTTTTCTTGTGTTTGCCTGGCCAGCTTACATGATTCTTGTACTTTGGTTTTGGTAGCTATGGTGTGGGAGTGTGGGTTGTGTTGTGATAAGAAGGGAGATGGTGTATTCCAGTGTCTCTTCCTACCTTCTTTATTGTTTCTGCATGAATTTGTCACCTTTAATTTTTCATGCTACTTTTCAGAACTATGTCATGTTATTTATTTCTTGCATTGGTTCTGATACTTATCTGAGAGTTGTTGTATTCCCTTAAAGGAAGGAGATGTGTTATACTGCTGCTCAGCCTGGGTGTCTGTGTGAGAGAATGTTGGTGAATGGAATGTTCATGTGTATGAGTGTCAGTTGGTGATGGGCTGAGCAGCAGTGAGGCTGCTCCTGGTGGGGCTCTCATCCTGTAGCATCCTACTTGAATAAAGATACCTGAAGATACTACTTGGACCAATCTACCTTATTTACAACAGGCTGGTCCTACCTAGAAACTTTCTCACCTTTAACAACGGAAACTACTGCCTTATCTCCTCTCCCCTATCTTGTACCATCTGGCAGTGCTCAGAAAGGACTAATCAGCAGCCCCTTGCTAATTGGTCATCACAGAATTGCTAAAGGCAGCCCTGACTCTATCCCAGCAGCAGCGTCGCCCCACTTGCTCAGAGCCAGCAGCTGAAAAATAAAACAATATTTTACTATCGAGCCAGCCAGCGCGTGTAGGGAGGGGCGGGGCTGGGCCATGGGATGGGGGAGGAGGAGTGTTGTGAACTTCTAAGTGCAGATGTCTGTTTGGCCGGCAGTCCTAGGCTGGCCAAACAGACATGTGCACTTTGGTTTCTCTAACCCGACTGTATTGTACAGCTGTGTTACAGAAAGGCACAGACTCCCTGTGCCTGAGCGGAGCATAAAACCAGCCCGCTCAGGCCAATCCCCACGCTGCTCTCATAATATGAGAGCAGCGTCTGGATTAGATGGGAGTCTGTTGTCCCAGGGACTGCTGGGAGCTACAGAACGGAGGAGCACTGAAGTGCAATGCGGCCACTGGACCAGGTAAGTTAAAAAAAAAAAAAATGTATTCAATGTCAGAGAAAGGGTGTGTGCTACATTGATGCAAAACTTTTACCCGAGTGGTAGCACAGAAAAAAGGTCTGTTCAGGATTATGATTTCACATCATTTGATACTTTGTCACCACCCCTTCATGTAAACATCCCAGAGCATGGGTAGTAGTCCCTTGTCAACAAAAACGGCATGCTTGGTGCACCGATCCACGTCACAGACCCAGTTCTGGACCTAGGCTTTTCCATCGACAGGGCTAGGCTGCAGCGCCCACGCTAGATTAATGTGTGAGCTATGGAGGTAAAAAGTCAGGATACCAGGTTCACATGCAGTTGCAGGACTCAAGGCAGGGGTGCATGCTTGTATACCGTGCACGTCGAATTCTTGTACCAACACCAAGTAATTGTTCCCACCTCTCAAATCCTGCCTTTGTCACTCCAAAACACAAAGCAAACACAGAGACTTATCCCTAAATTTACTAAGTGCTACACAAATTTCCGCTGTTCAAGCAGGCTTTCAAAATGAATCAACGCAATGCTTTACTGTGTTTTGTGCCATGGGGGTGATCATGCAAACCCTTAATAAATTACCCGAATTATTTAGAGTAGATCGTCTGACTACAGCGGACAGTATTTGGGACTTCAGAAAAACACAAATGAATAATCTCAATTTTGTCCAAAAATGACAGATCAACAGCTCTCGGACTGAGAAAACCCAACCATCCAAACACTTAGTTGCAGTTCATGAAAAAGAAAATACCATTCAAACCGCCATCACGTTTGGTGTGGTAACTAGTGTGGTGATACCACACTTGGATTACTGATGGCAGGGGTATTGATAATTCTGGGTTGCGGTATTACTGTGGAATTACAACTAATGCCTTATCGGCCAATTTTTGAAAAGGGGATAAAGCACGGAAATCAGACATAAAGGCATACAACATCTACCTCTATGTCTAAGTGGGGCTAATACATAATTCTTTGACCAGGCTTTCAATCAGTTCTTCCAACTTCACAATTGGCCTGCTTAATTTGTGCTGGTAGTTACAGGTGTGGGGTCATGAGCACTCACGTTTGGGGACAGGAAGATATTTACATCATCAGACTTTGACTCAGTGCAGGAGAGAGAAAGGCAGAAAAGGGAGAAGGAAGATGGAAGAGAAAGACAGGAAAACAGTTACAAGGAGAAATCAGGGATCTTAAAAGGCCTGCAGGAGTGAGATAGAGAGGCAGGAGACAGGAAGAGTAGAGTGGAGGAAGAAAGAGGCATGTAGTGGAATCAAAACTGGGCAGCCTTGGAATTTTACAGCCTTGCCATTCGACCAGAGCTATGGAGCACTACAAATACTGGCTTTTTTTTTATTTTACAAATTAACTTCTGCACGGTTTGGTGAATTCTTCTTCAATGTTGAAAATGAAATTATTGCTTCGCCCCTCAGGAGTTACCTGAAGGTGCACGTGCAATCCTAGAGAGACAAAATAAGCTAGTAAGAGGCGAAGAACACTTAAATCCGGAAATCTGGAAAGAAATCGGCACATACAAACTGTTACAAAATCAATTCTGATAAATTGGTGAGTTTACAGTTGTGCGCATTAAAAACACTTCACTTCGAGTGCCCAGTCATTCCTCACTACTAAATTGAGTCAGTCTTCCCCACCTACTTGGATACTTGTTCCACCCAAAGTCAGTCACTCACTCGCCGTCAAACTTACTCTCTTCCCATCCCGTTTTATTTCACTCACTCTCTGTCAAACTTACTCTCTTCCCACCCCGTTCTATTTCACTCACTCGCCGTCAAACTTACTCTCTTCCCACCCGTTCTATTTCACTCACTCTCTGTCAAACTTACTCTCTTCCCACCCCGTTCTATTTCACTCACTCTGTCAAACTCACTCTCTTCCCATCCCGTTCTATTTCACTCACCGTCAAACTTACTCTCTTCCCACCCAGTTCTATTTCACTCACTCTCTGTCAAACTCACTCTCTTCCCATCCCGTTCTATTGCACTCACTCTCTGTCAAACTTACTCTCTTCCCACCCCGTTCTAGTTCACTCACTCTGTCAAACTCACTCTCTTCCCATCCCGTTCTATTTCACTCACTTGCCGTCAAACTTACTCTCTCCCCACCCCGTTCTATTTCACTCACTCTCTGTCAAACTTACTCCCTTCCCACCCCGTTCTATTTCACTCACTCTGTCAAACTTACTCCCTTCCCACCCCGTTCTAGTTCACTCACTCTCTATCAAACTTACTCCCTTCCCACCCCGTTGTAGTTCACTCTCTCTATCAAACTTACTCTCTTCCCACCCCGTTCTATTTCACTCACTCTGTCAAACTTACTCTCTTCCCACCCCGTTCTATGTCACTCACTCTATGTCAAACTCACTCTCTTCCCATCCCTTTCTATTTCACTCACTCGCCGTCAAACTTACTCTCTTCCCATCCCGTTCTATTTCATTCACTCTCTGTCAAACTTACTCTCTTCCCACCCCGTTCTATTTCACTCACTCTCTGTCAAACTTACTCTCTTCCCACCCCGTTCTATTTCACTCACTCTATGTCAAACTCACTCTCTTCCCATCCCGTTCTATTTCACTCACTCGCCGTCAAACTTACTCTCTTCCCATCCCGTTCTATTTCACTCACTCTCTGTCAAACTTACTCCCTTCCCACCCCGTTCTATTTCACTCACTCTCTGTCAAACTTACTCCCTTCCCACCCCGTTCTATTTCACTCACTCTCTGTCAAACTTACTCCCTTCCCACCCCGTTCTAGTTCACTCACTCTCTATCAAACTTACTCTCTTCCCACCCCGTTCTATTTCACTCACTCTGTCAAACTCACTCTCTTCCCATCCCGTTCTATTTCACTCACTCGCCGTCAAACTTACTCCCTTCCCACCCCCGTTCTATTTCACTCACTCTCTGTCAAACTTACTCCCTTCCCACCCCGTTCTATTTCACTCACTCTGTCAAACTTACTCCCTTCCCACCCCGTTCTAGTTCACTCACTCGCTATCAAACTTACTCCCTTCCCACCCCGTTCTAGTTCACTCACTCTCTATCAAACTTATTCTCTTCCCACCCCGTTTTATTTCACCCCACACGCTTAGTGCCATTATTGGCAACCTCTCCCCCCCTTGTCTGAGCATGCAATAAATAAATACACAAGACAACTTTGTAGTGGGAAAATATTGCTGCAGGTTTATTCCATACAGGAGTATGCAATATGTGGGTTATCTTACGGGCGATCCAAGGGCGGGGCAGCTGTGCCAACCTATGCTGCCCCCGCCCGCCTGGTGAGCCAGCACTGTGGGGCACCCCGTCAGTGCTACCTTAGACGATCCTCTTCCGGATCACGTGACACGTTGGTCTGTTCTACTCACGCCCTTTTCAGGGCGGAGCGTAGCAGGGCAAACCCCCGGTTGGTCAGGCCCCCAACCGCCCAAAGGACTAACGGGGCGCCGTCGCGGTTTTCCCGGAACCTGCCCTGAGGCTCCCGGTCTTTGGCCCTGGCACCCCTACTGTGCCGTGCAGAGGTACCCTTACTGTACCGGTCTGCCGCAGAGGTACCCTTACTGTACCAGTCTGCTTCCAGATCGCCCTGTAACTCCGCCTGCAACACAAAAGGAAAACATTAAAACATTCAGGATACCCTGACCCCCAGCCAGGACGCCGGGTAAGAGGTGGGGCGGGAGACGGCGTGGCTGGGCAAAGAGACCGCCAGGAGGGGCAGGGGAGGCATATAAGCCCTCCCACCCTCCCCGGCGCACAGGAAGGACGTCACGGAGGCGCCCGGCCGAGGGCTCGCAGACCCCTCAGAGCACTAGAGCGGGTGGGTGGTGCCAAGATGGCACTAAAGGGCCGCCCTGCTGAGGTGGCCCCCTGCGGGGGCCGCGGACAGCCACATAGTGCCATTATTGGCAACCTCTCCCCCTTGTCTGAGCATGCAATAAATAAATACACAAGACAACTTTGTAGTGGGAAAATATTGCTGCAGGTTTATTCCATACAGGAGTATGCAATATGTGGGTTATCTTACGGGCGATCCAAGGGCGGGGCAGCTGTGCCAACCTATGCTGCCCCCGCCCGCCTGGTGAGCCAGCACTGTGGGGCACCCCGTCAGTGCTACCTTAGACGATCCTCTTCCGGATCACGTGACACGTTGGTCTGTTCTACTCACGCCCTTTTCAGGGCGGAGCGTAGCAGGGCAAACCCCCGGTTGGTCAGGCCCCCAACCGCCCAAAGGACTAACGGGGCGCCGTCGCGGTTTTCCCGGAACCTGCCCTGAGGCTCCCGGTCTTTGGCCCTGGCACCCCTACTGTGCCGTGCAGAGGTACCCTTACTGTACCGGTCTGCCGCAGAGGTACCCTTACTGTACCAGTCTGCTTCCAGATCGCCCTGTAACTCCGCCACAGCCCTGGAGGCGGCCACCGTCGCAGCCAGGGCCCCCCCACCACTGCACCTCCTATTACCTGCAACCTGCCCTTTCCAAACATTCCTGTAAATCCAGGAGAAACAAGTCCATCCCCACCGGGGACAAGTGGACCCCGTCCTCATCAAAGTAACCTTTAACGTTTGCCTGGATGAGCTCGTGTCTGATGGAACCCAGACCCCTCTGGTCTGTGAGCTTACGCCATGAACAGTTCCCTCTTACAGGGATGTTCAACGGCCTCCTCTGACTTAGCTACATGCCACCTTAGCGGGGGATCATCTCCGCCCATCAGGGCTTCACATTGACCCATGTAGTTGCTGAACTCACCAAACAGCGCATTTCCACATGTGACCGCTCATTTCCAGGCCTCCTGCAAATCTAAGGGAAGAGATCACTCCCTACTGATGATAGATGAACACCATCTCTATCACAATAGCCCTTGACATTCGCCTGGGTCAGCTAGTGTCTGAAGAAACCAAAGACTCTTCTGTCCTGTGAACCTGTGCCAAGAACTATTCACCCTCCTGCGGGAAAGTTCCTCTGCCTTACATGACCTAGCCCCGTGCCAACTCCGGGCGGGACGGTTTCCAACACCAAAGCTCACATTGCCCCATCTATTTGCTGATCCCACCTAGCTGCCGTCATTCTAGCACCTATGTGCCTGATCCCCTGTGTCCCCCATCTATGGGACAGCAGCCCCCTTGTTAGGTAACCGCTCCCACCCCCGCCTGCCTGCTTTGGCTATTTGGGCGAGGAGGATTATGCTTAACCTTTGCAGTCCCTTTGCTTTCTACATCATGACGCACAGGAATGTTCATAACTAGCAATATGTGACAATGATCAAGGGTGCCTGCCTGCCCATGCCAATGCACCCTTATTCCTTATGGGAATTCCGCCAGCTCAGCTCCCTTTGTGGGGAAACCCCCTGGGCATACCAGCTAAGAGAATCTGTGTGATTCAACGCACTGACCGGTATGGTGCCTAACATTAAGGATTGTCTAAGTCCTACCAACCCCCTCCTAGAATATTCCCGACCAGGGGGACAGGGGCGTTCCCACCCCATGGGTGGAAAATTACCTGCTCTGCTAAATTTTAATCATTGTTGATCACTGGACGTGCCAAATGTTCTTTTACATAGTAGCCTTTTGTGCTTGACACCTTGTTTCCCCCTATCTCGGAACGGCAGCACACTATGTTGGCTGTCAGCGTCATCACCCAGCGAGGCTACCATAGCTAACCGGGCGGGCATCGCTTACTGCAGGAACTAGTCACCTACCCTAGGTTCTGGGTGCACTTACTTCCCCCGTTGACCAGACGGTTGCACAAACCCCTTTGTTTGCTAAACCCTGGTGAACACCTTAATGGTATCGAAGTTGGTTTGAAACAATACATGTCTTGTGCCCACTATTGGAGACACCTCGCCCTTTCGTGTAATTACAATTTAAGCAGCGCACCCCGCTTGCATAACTGCCGTCGGATAACAGATGCGCAGTACCTACTGTCCATTGCCGACCCTGGCTGCTTTAAAACCTGCCAAAGTAACGGAAACCAAGATTCCCAGTTTCCTGTTTAGCTGCAGTACACCTTCAGTGGGTGGGCTAGTAGATACCACAACCACATTGGTCATGCGAACCTTAAGTACACAATTTCCGCCTGTGCGCACCTCAAAATGAGACAGGCCCCACATCGCTGTAGGCCAGAGACACATATATGTGTTGTGCCCACTATTGGAGACAACTCACCTCTTCTTGGAGTGACAACTACCCAGGTGCCTACATAACTCACCCAACAGGCAAGTTGGCCCAGACTACCTTGTGTTCTGGTGCCAGGTTTGGAAAGCGCCTAGCCTACACTTGCTGCCCCCTGGGAGCCATACAATGCCCGTGCTCTGGCCGCAGCGCGGCGATGCCCTAGTGTCGCATTGAACCCCATGTCAAATAAGAGTGCCACTCCAACTACTTAAACCTACCCCTTGACCATGGGCGGAGTCTAGCTCTCCCCAAACTTTTGCTGGCTTACCCGCGGGCAAGCCTCCTGTTTCGTTCAATTTAGTAATTCATGGCACTGACAATACCTGGCTGAAGTGCAATCCCTCTGACAATCACTCCTGACAAGATGTGCCAATGCAGGTAGAAGCAAGAGTTATCCAGCCCTTCCTGTCCCCGTTATCTGAGTAACTTAGTGAAAGATGCCCATTTGAGCTGGTAGCGGAAACTGTTACTTACGCCTGCAAATGCTCTGCTCAGAGCAGCCCGCCAGACAATGGCTTCCATTGAAAGGCGGTGCCAACAGACATCCAAGCACTTAAGGCGGTACCTCTAAGTAGGGCTCTAATCTAACAAGCGCCCCGTGCATCGGATACCGCCTCTGGCTGTAAGCCGCTCAGTGCTACTGATGCCTTGGCGCTTCCTGACCCACAGCCAGCTCACCCTGATACAATCCGCTCGTGCCTGGGACTCAACAGTGCGGTGAAAGCACGAGACATCCTAGCCTGACCTTAGCTCTTCACCAGGCTCCCACACAAGAGCCATCCCCAACCTTGTGGCCTAAAACATTCGCCCTGTGGGGCGGTTGCGAATGGACTGCAAACAACTCCTAGGCATTCTCTACTCATGTTGAGATGGAGTTACTGGTAGGCTAGGGTATGCGCCTAAGCCTGGCCGAACCCACCCCTCTAGTCAGGAGAAGGGGTGCACACTTAGGCTTTCTCCTGCCCACCCCCTAGGTGGCTAGGCAGAGACTTTGGCTTATCCCAGAGGCAGTGTAAATTTAATGTGCCAACCGCACTCCCACAGTGGCACACTACAGCAGAGACTCCATACCAGGTTATTTTAATTACCCTTCGTATCGGCCACCCAAGAGAGACTTAGTACCATCTGCCCCTATTACCCTGTGCTACCAAACCTCATCATGACATCACAGGGAATACATAACTCCTAGGTCAATCGGGCCACCGTCCTACAGCTCAGTTAGCACTACCCCGTAGTTGCTGGCAGGAACTGTATTTAGCATAACACAGCACCGAGTAAATGAAAATTGTACTTTCCCACCCTTGGGCTGGTAACCGACGGCCAAAAGACAGAACCTGGTCATGAGATCCCAGTTTCCTAGAGTAAAACAATAATTATCCTGCACCATTAAAAATTGTGTTACTTGCACCCATGCCCTAGCCACCTGTTGCTACAGTGGTCAGCCACCCCCTGGAGGCAGTGGTCGTTCCAACTCTCCTCCGAATTTCTCAGCTATAGCGGCTCCAGATAATCTCAGGTGTGAAAAAAGTCTTTCTAATGTAGCCAACCGACGGTTTATATGGTATGACCCAACCAAGGCTGAAGCAATAGGAGCATGAGACCTTAAGCAACGGGTGTCTTTGTGACTGGAAACATTAATTAGCCACGCAAAGAACCATGGACATCCCCTAAATGCGAGCCACCAGATCGTCAAAGAAATATTGATGGATTTGAGACCTATGAGCCATCCAAACTACCGAATTAAAATTGGCAAGAATAGTTCTTTGAAAGCAAAGCATTGAAAGACCCGCTCAAAGTCAAAGGACATAACAAAGCGCCTTGGTCTACTTTGCTGAGAAGGAAGGAGCAATGCCCATTATTGGTATTAGTGAATGAAGGCATTATTCATTCATGTACCCCAAAGTGGGGAACCCTGCCCCCAAGTGGCCTTCCCACTTTGTGGCACCCTGGCAGTATGAATTGGTTTAGCGCACCAATCATCAACCCCAAACTGATATACTGTTTTGCCCCACCCAGGGCACCCTATCCGGTTGCCGCCAAGGCAGACACCGCGACGCCAGCTGAAGGCAGATCCGGTCCTCCATTCATAGCGTTAATCTAACGCGCATTGATAATTACAAAATAAGTACCCAAATGTAACGTGTATGTAAATGCCAAGGGATTGAAACGCTATACATGAGCGCCAGTTACATTACATATTCAGCACAATTATCCTAATGTGCCACCTGACCGCTTAAAGGTACTTAGTGTGCTGCGTAATTATTAGTCAATAATTCTAAAGATGCCATGACAGCGCCGTTTTCCTTGCACAGTGATGTGCACAAGCCCCCTCGCGTAGATCGATCCAGAGATGTTATAGGAAAACTATGTATGAAACAACAATGCTGTTTACTCACACATTACCTCTGCATTATTCACACGGGATACAGGTCCAACACATGTCTAATGAATCGGGCCCGCACCATGGAACATGGTTTCCTTGCCAAGTTCTCCGACCCTTATTGCCCCCTTGTAAGGCGTGCCAAGCTGTCTGCACCAGAGGGACCAACACTTGGTGTTCCGTCCCAAACTGGACACTTTGGCCCTTGGGCATGGACCGCACTGCCATACTTACTACTTGTACCGAGGTTTACGCTGCCTGGCAGATTGGGTGCGACTGAAAACTCGCAGGATTACTGGGGAGGAAAGAACATGCAACTGTCTCTGGGGTGGCACCCAAATTAAAGGTCCGTGCAGTCTGCAACTATCCTACACAGAGCAGGCCCGACTTTGCTTCCCCAGGTATATTTAACCTACATTTTAAGGGAGCAATCATTGATTTTAATATTCCTATCAAGGCAAATGGTCAAACCAGGCAATGTCATACCTACCCAGCCTGCGTTATTGGTGGAATGCGGTCTAGCAGTTCCCGCACAGTGACTAACCTCGCCACTCCTATGAGTGCGACAGCTCATTCTGGCTCCGGAGGTGAAGAAGCAGTGGTGTCAGACTGGTTGATTTAAACAAACTGCTGGCTACATATAGCATGTATTACAATCCCCTAGAATGCCCCATCAGGGTGAGTTAATACAAGGCCTGTGGTATAACCCCTGAGTAAATTATAGAATATACAGTGTGCAACTCTAACCACTAGATCTGTATTAATTATAGAGCTTCTAACATTCTAGTGAATCGGAGCCTTTCGGCTTGTCTCATGGGGAAGACATGTGCTCCAACGCCTCTGTGTAATGTAACAGGTCCCCTAGAAGCACTCTGACCATATAAATGGGAGCAAATACCACCAGGAGCTGGGCCCCCACTGATAAGAAGGCCAGGGAACCCCGACGACGTCCGGAAAAGAAAATGGGTCTGCTTACTGCATAGGGGGTTGTGGATAGGATCGTTTGACCGCCGCAACACAAAACATGTGGTGTAAAGACTTTTGACAACAACCAAAGCGTGCATCTACCGGACCCAAGCCGAGGGGGGATATTTGAGTCACAATACCAAATAGGATGAGGATATAACACACTCGTGGACGCCCTGCGTTGCCACACATTGGGGACGCCGGAGATGCAATGTAAAGCTTGCTGCAGGACACGCCTGGGGTACATGTCGGAACACCCTCAACATGCACCGCGCAGCCACAGGGAAGAATGTGCACGAGACAAACCCCCTCCCCCAGGGGCACTGCCAGCCCCGCGAGGACGTGCCCACAACCCAGCTACCCGTGATCCCGCAAAGCGCTCCGGGAGGCAGGAGTAGCTGTCCCCGAAGGGGGTCGCCAGGAGCTCAGAGCAGGGGTCCCACAGGGCCCTGTACTCACCACACACATCGACGTCTGATGCTGCCTCCAACGTGACACAACCATGCCTTGGAGCTCCAGCTCCTCGCCCGTGATGCTCATATAGTTTCCCCAACAAACATATCCAGACCCGGCGTGCCCCAAAACGCCCGGGGCAGGGCAAATCAGCTCAAAGTATGGCGACATGCCATACAGTGTGTGCAGTGACACCCAGCCTCCAGGGGAGAGCGCCCGCCCCCTCCAGAAAAGAAACCTTGGCCCTGTGCTAACCGATTACCGATATGCACAGGCTGCACACATGCCGCCGGGATCACCCAGCGTGGGTGACCCGACAAATCTTAGTGTGACCTACGTGCCGCTGGGGAGTTGGGGTCCGTTGCACCTGCTCCCCGGTGCCCCACCCCCTCCTGCACGCCTTTATACCTGGGACTTATGTGCTCGGCGCCCCCTTGGTGCCAGAGCCCCAAGTGCTGCCCCTGTACTGACTGCCACGGTGACCGGAGCAGAGGCAGGCAGAGCAGGTACCCGTGCCTCCAGGCCAGCCCCCTTATGTGAGGGGAGGGACGTGCCGAGCCGCGCAACGGTTGCGGGTGCTCACCGCCCCCCGTGCATGATGCGCCCACGCTAACATCGCTCCCCCAGGCAGGCTAGAATACACCGGCAGCACCGCCCAAGGCACGATCGGTCAGTGAGCCCCCCGCTCACCAAGCGACCCCTGCCTCACCTCGGCCAGTGGAGCCACGAGATCTGCTGGACCCCCTGGTTCGCTCTTACGTAAATCCCAGCAGTATCGGGGAAATGAAAACAGTATTAGGGGCGCAGAAGGCTTGGCGCAGCTGATACAGATCTGCTGACGGAGGCCGGAAGAGTTAGCCCAGCTCTGCGCACGAGGCCCGGCGCGTGCGTGCTCTGCTGTGGTCCCGGTATGCGCCGCTCGCAGCTGACCGAAATTCCCAATGCCGCCATTTCCCCAGACCCTTGAAAGACCGTGAGGCACTGCTCCGATCGAAACGGATCACCTGATACTCGGCCGGCGCGAGAACCACGCCACAGCGCCGCCTAAAGACCCGGCAGTTACCAGCCTCCCCCGCCCGCACTCGGCGCGCTCTGGCTGCAGCGAAAAGCTGGAGGCAGTCCACCCTTACAATAGCCCTCTTATGCCCAAGGCCAACCCCGAAGGCATAGTTAGCACGCCACAGGCACCGGGCAGGATGCGCTCCAAGGCACCGACAAGCCCGTGCCAGAGAGGAGGTGAAGGGCGAGTAACCCACCCAGGACACCGCCCCTGTGCCGCCATTTCCCCAGACCCTTGAAAGACCGTGAGGCACTGCTCCGATCGAAACGGATCACCTGATACTCGGCCGGCGCGAGAACCACGCCACAGCGCCGCCTAAAGACCCGGCAGTTACCAGCCTCCCCCGCCCGCACTCGGCGCGCTCTGGCTGCAGCGAAAAGCTGGAGGCAGTCCACCCTTACAATGGCCCTCTTATGCACAAGGCCAACGCCGAAGGCATAGCTAGCACGCCACAGGCACCGGGCAGGATGCGCTCCAAGGCACCGACAAGCCCGTACCAGAGAGGGGGTGAAGGGCGAGTAACCCACCCAGGACACCGCCCCTGTGCCGTCGGCCCCTAAGGGGGTGGCGATAACTAACCTTGTGAACACGACGACCCGATCGACAACGACGACCCGAGTGACCTCCTCGACGGCGTGGCTGGGCAAAAGAGACCGCCAGGAGGGGCAGGGGAGGCATATAAGCCCTCCCACCCTCCCCGGCGCACAGGAAGGACGTCACGGAGGCGCCCGGCCGAGGGCTCGCAGACCCCTCAGAGCACTAGAGCGGGTGGGTGGTGCCAAGATGGCACTAAAGGGCCGCCCTGCTGAGGTGGCCCCCTGCGGGGGCCGCGGACAGCCACATTCATCCATCTCATAGGCCGGCGCGCGAGGCAAGTATCATGAATCAAAAACAATTAAATTGTGGCACTTCGATTAGTAGATAAAGCAAAGGCTATTTGGGACCATCTTTAATGTTTTCTTCATTTCCGAGAAAAAGAATTCTTCTAACACAAATAGCCTGTTTTATGGGTTAAAAGGTCATATTTGTCTTTGCTGCAGTGTCAGTGTACCCATTGCAGCTGCTTGCACACAGCTGCGTTCCACTCTGCTAATCACTGCCTAAATCCCGCCTCATCAAACAAGCACACTTTGCTTCTCAGTGACATGTAAAGTGCTTAAGATGAAGTGAAAACACAAGTTTCCTTGGAAACTGCACCGCTCTTCTACTGACTGACCGTGCACTGCTTCTTGCTTATAATTTTCACAGGAAAATGATGAAGCCAGATACAGAGATTCCAGTCAGATTTTGGGAGAGTTTACTTCTACTCATTCCTAAAATCCAATAATTAGGGAGTTCACCTCCCCCTTTTGAAGTTCAACTTGTTTTAACCCTTGCCAGCACGATTTGCAAAGTTTCAAAGTCTGTAGAATTCCTCCCAGGATTTGTCTAGATTTCTTGCTTTAAGATGATTCACAAAGAAATATAGGAGTGCGTATTGGAAGCCTGAACAAATTTTATGTGTCAAACCCACCGCTAAACTTACTCATGAACATTGACCATAAGCAGACAATTCAGACAAATAAGTGCTTCTGATATGCATAATTTTTCCGGAGGGGAAATATTTATTCCTAGGAGCAACTTTATCACCTACGTTCCATAAGACACAGGACTATTTGAGAGTATTAATCATGCAAAAGGTGATGGTAGGAATGCTTGCAAAAACTCTTACCACTAGCAATCGCTTGGGGAGCATTCCAACCCGTAATTTCTTTCTCCACTGTGTCACTCTAGACAAAGGCCCGCCTTATGCAAATCCGTACTGAGCCTGCTCCCCATGAGAACACTCCTTCCCGAACTGCCAGGCGAGACCCCCTCCAGAAGAGAACACAAGCAACCCCAGACCAGTTTCAGTCTTGTTAGGCCTCATCAGTGATGTATAGCTTGCATCCTATGGCACACTGAGCAAGGGTCCTACCTCTGGACATACCCTTGGCCACTTAGGTCGTTACATCAATTACATCAACAGTGATGGAGGGAATGCTTGCAAACAGTCTAACCACTGGCAATTGCTAAGAGCCCACCTCTTTCTTTTCAGGTGTTAGTCTAATTAGTTTAATGGACGCAAAGCAGGGTTACAAAACCCAGAATGCAATAGGTGATCACACAATGTCCGTAATGATCTGGAAGGAAGAGGTCACCCTTGTAACTTGTGACTTATAGATTGGACAGGATCTCTGTAACACAGCTATGTTACATAGAATGGCAACCTATGAAATATATGTTGTGCACAATGCTCTGCAGCAGGTACAGTAGATTTGAATGATGATTCAACACTAAATATGTCAAGGTACCTCAACTACATAATTAAGAGTTTCGGGATAAATTAGCAAATCAACTTAAAAAGTAACCTTCCTCAAGCATTGACCCTTGAACAATACTAATCAATATTTTTTCTATAATAATATATATTTTTTTTAAATTTACAATCTATAACAACCTTGTTGCATGCATATTTTCAAATCTTTTTGAACCCAATATGAGTCATCACTTATGGCATCTCCAGCCTACCCTGTACATACTACATACTACATATCTACATTAAATGTATATCAAACCTCCTTTCATAATCCCTGACATTACTAGATTTCTTCCAACATCCGTGTGCATTATGTTACGAGGTCTTTAGGTAAGTTCATTTATATGCTTTTTGACGATGTTGCGCTTTGGCTGAATTTCTGTTATTTAAACAGCCTTCATCACACCTTTTATACCTTTCTTGTTGTATCGGGGTAAGGTCTATTAATGGGGCTACGCTCCTACACCCTATAGGCAACAATCTAGAGAACAACTTCAGAATAGGGTGGATTTCTGCCAATATTGTTAGCCAAAATGCTTCACAGGTATCCCTTTGGGGTTGTATGCATTGTCTACAGCTTCTAATTCACCAGGATATTGTTTGTTTATCTCAAATCATAAGAAGTATTCTCCAGTGGGGCAGCAGTCACCTATATATTTCTTTGCGGGCGTCTAGTCAGCAAATATATTGCTGTATCTTTATGTTCACTTTGAGTGAGGTCATCAATTCTGATTACTCAGCTCACATCTGTGACTTCTCTCTGCCTAACTTCTTCGTACCTGTGTCTCCATACCTTCTCACGAAGAAGTGTCAGGACCTCCTGAAAAACATTTAATATATAACTGATGTAGTTACATAATGTGGGTGGGATATGGAAATATGTATGAAGCAAGGTGTTTTTACTTAATTGGATGTTAAATAGGGAAACTCTGCAATAAAAACTGATTGTTTAATATTGTTCTTTGTGACATTGCTGCAGCAGAGTAACTTTTTACGTTGGTTGCAATAATAACTTGAACCTGTGACCACATATTTCAAATCCTCCAGCAAATTCTTTAATCACCATGATAATTGCTAAATAAACATACCTCTGGAGCCAGGGTTGGACTGAGACAGAAAATAGGCCTGGGCACCAAAATAAAAGTGGCCCCCATTAGTGAGATAGATAGCTCAAATAAAAGTGGCCTATGTTTGCAAATTGAGGCAGATTTGAAAGTGTAAAGACATGCTGTGTAAGTGTTTTGGAAGGTATGTAAGGATGCATGGATTTGAGCTTGCTGCAGGCAATGTTTGTTTTAATATCAGGGACATCAACAGTAAAACCCGGCCCAGCAGACCATACAACAGGCCCACAAACAGCCAAAGAAGCGGCCCACACGTTGACCTGTCAGACCAGCACGTTGGGCATTGCCTGATTGCCCTATTGGCCATCCAACCCTGCCTGGAGCATGTTTTTATGGTCCTAGATAGTCTTACAACTACAAATGTGTGAAATTCGCATAATTTGTTTTCTCATAACTATGCAAAAGTTTGGGAAAATTATGCAACGTGGTGTAATGGCGTAATTTGGGGATTTTTTGTGTAACAAGCGTAATGCCATATTCCCGAAATTATATGAATTACACTGGTGTAATTGAAATTTCGCCCAGGCTACTTAATTTTTTTTTATTTGTAGGCATATAAGGAGGCCAAAACAACTTGAGTAACATTCCCTTGTCAATTTATTTGAGGACAGACTTTGTAAAAAGTAAAGCATGTGTTCAGACAGACCTCAGGCTGCCTGTCACTCACTCTGCACAGACCTCAGGCTGCCTGTCATTCACTCTGCACAGACCTCAGGCTGCCTGTCATTCACTCTGCACAGACCTCAGGCTGCCTGTCATTCACTCTGCACAGACCTCAGGCTGCCTGTCATTCACTCTGCTCTTGCTCACAGCGCCACCCTTCATCATAACTCCGCCACTAATGACTTCATCCATTTTCTGCACTTCTCCCCCACCCTACCTCCACCTACCACCTTCCAATATTTTAGTTCATGGAGACATTTTTACATTTCCAGCACTGCATACTGGGCTCCATCTGCAAGCACATTTTGAAATCACTGCATGCAGATGTGCACACATTGTGTGGGATCTTCAGGTTTTCCCATGGATATTCCCACGTCTATATTTTGAATTTCCCAACTTCTATATTTTACTCCTGAGCATTTTCTAACTGCAGCACTTACACCCAATTGCTTCTTGATGTGAACTTTGTGGTGAACACTTGAATCCCTAATGCTGTGATGGACCTTGAACGTACCAAAAAAGTGACGCGATGTAGACCTAAAAGTAACAACCTCAGACTTTGATATTTTCTTGCACGCATTCGTGTTACCTTATTTCGTTAAGGATGATGTAAAATAATGAATTATGCAGGAGTTAACATCTGAAAAAGCGCCGAAAAGCTTGCATTTTCTTCTCGATGAAGTGTTCCCCACTAAGTGCTCCTCCTCACTGGGAAAACAAGCTACGTCTGTTTCTGTTTTTCCAATATATTTAAGAAGTTGGCAACCTGGCAGGAACTCTATTGAAACTCTCTAGTCTGACTTCCCAGCCGGGAACAGACTGTTTACTTAGAAGTGATGTCAACAAGCATTGGCATAGCCAATAGGTCTCGCCTTTGGGGCCTTATAAGTGTTTAGCCAGAGCTATTGACTTTGCCAATGTCTTCAAGCTGTGCTGTAGAGAAGTGTGGCTGCTGTGCAGCATGCTGAAAAGTTATAATAAAAAGTGTCAGAAGCATTTTTGTTACTTTATATATGACCAAGAAGGCATTATGTAAAACTGAACGACCATATTAAAAAAGTATTTACAATAAAAAATTTCCTCAGTTTTCTTTTGTTCTTGCAATGCTGGCAACTTGTTTCTGCCTATTGCAATGGTTGTTTGTTAAAGCTTTTTTTTGAGGGGGCATAAACAATCGGAGGGTGAAGGTTGGGAACTAGTACCTGTATTATAACACTAGCAGCGGCCAGAGGCTAGGGAGAATCAACAGATGCCAGATTCCGAGAGCAGGCTGAGGTGGTGCTGAGTGATGCTGAGGTGGTGGTGGTGACTGTTGCGGAGACGATGCTGAGGTGATGCTGAATGATACTCAGGTCTTGCTGAGTGATACTGCTGTGGCGCTGAGTGATGCTGTGGTGGTGCTGAGTGATATTGTCTTGGCGCTGAGTGATGCTGTGGTGGTGCTGAGTGATGCTGTGGTGGCCCTGAGTGATGCTGTGGTGGCCCTGAGTGATGCTGTGGTGGCCCTGAGTGATGCTGTGGTGGCCCTGAGTGATGCTGTGGTGGCCCTGAGTGATGCTGTGGTGGCGCTGAGTGATGCTGTTGCGGCGCTGAGTGATGCTGTTGCGGCGCTGAGTGATGCTGTTGCGGCGCTGAGTGATGCTGTTGCGGCGCTGAGTGATGCTGTTGCGGCGCTGAGTGATGCTGTTGCGGCGCTGAGTGATGCTGTTGGGGCGCTGAGTGATGCTGTTGCGGCGCTGAGTGATGCTGTTGCGGCGCTGAGTGATGCTGTGGTGGCGCTGAGTGATGCTGTGGTGGCGCTGAGTGATGCTGTGGTGACGCTGAGTGATGCTGTGGCGGCGCTGAGTGATGCTGTGGCGGCGCTGAGTGATGCTGTGGCGGCGCTGAGTGATGCTGTGGCGGCGCTGAGTGATGCTGTGGCGGCGCTGAGTGATGCTGTGGCGGCGCTGAGTGATGCTGTGGCGGCGCTGAGTGATGCTGTGGTGGCGCTGAGTGATGCTGTGGTGGCGCTGAGTGATGCTGTGGTGGCCTTGAGTGATGCTGTGGTGGCGCAGAGTGATGCTGTGGTGGTGCTGAGTGATATTGTTGTGGCACTGAGTGATATTGTTGTGGCACTGAGTGATGCTGTGGTGATGCTGTGTTAGTTCTGAGTGATGCTGTGGTGTCGCTGAGTGATGCTGTGGTGGCGCTGAGTGATGCTGTGGTGGCGCTGGGTGATGCTGTGGTGGCGCTGAGTGATGCTGTGGTTGCCCTGAGTGATGCTGTGGTGGTGGTGAGGGATGCTGTGGCAGTGCTGAGCGATGCAGTGGCAGTGCTGAGCGATGCTGTGGCGGCACTGAGCGATGCTGTGGCAGCACTGAGCGATGCTGTGGCGGCGCTGAGTGATGCTGTGGCGGCGCTGAGTGATGCTGTGGTGGCGCTGAGTGATGCTGTGGTGGCGCTGAGTGATGCTGTGGTGGCGCTGAGTGATGCTGTGGTGGCGCTGAGTGATGCTGTGGTGGCGCTGAGTGATGCTGTGGTGGCGCTGAGTGATGCTGTGGTGGCCCAGAGTGATGCTGTGGTGGCCCTGAGTGATGCTGTGGTGGCCCTGAGTGATGCTGGTGGTGCAGAGCGATGCTGTGGTGGTGCTGAGCGATGCTGTTGTGGTGCTGAGCGATGCTGTGGTGGTGCTGAGCGATGCTGTGGTGGTGCTGAGCGATGCTGTGGTGGTGCTGAGTGATGCTGTTGTGGCGCTAAGTGATGCTGTTGTGGCGCTAAGTGATGCTGTGGTTGTGCTGAGTAATGCTGTGGTTACGCTGAGTAAAGCTGTGGTTGCACTGAGTGATGCTGTGTTTGCACTGAGTGATGCTGTGATGGCGTTGAGTGATGCTGTGCTGGCTCTGATTGATGCTGTGCTGGCTCTGATTGATGCTGTGGTTGCGCTGAGTGATGCTGTGGTTGCGCTGAGTGATGCTGTGGTTGCGCTGAGTGATGCTGTGGTGATGCTGAGTGATGCTGTGGTGATGCTGAGTGATGCTGTGGTGTTGCCGAGTGAGAGATAGAGTGAAGATATAATGCCCAATTAGAGAGGGTGGTGAGAGAGAAAGAGAGAGAAAGGGTGTACATAGAATAAAGAGTGGAGCGGGATAGAGAGAGAGATAGAAGGGGAGAGAGAGTGAATGAAGGAGTTTGAAAGAGAAACAGATAAAGGGGTGAGAGAGAATGAAAGGCTACAAAAGATAGAGAGGGGAGAGTTAATTAAGTAGAGAGAGAATTAGAAAGGGGAGAGAGAGAGAAGGAGAGAGACAATAAGAGTGGGGGGGTGGAGTTTAAATAGAGTGAAGAAGAGACGCGGAAAAAGTAACCTTAAATATAGCTTTGTGCTTTGCGTGAATAAATATTTTTAAAAAAAACAGAGTGAGACAAAAATACTGGTAATTAGGCTGTGACTCCCAATATAAAACAAATAGCGATATAAGGTGAAATCAACCCACCGAAGCAATATTTCTAACTAGACAAAAAAAGCTTGCATTTCAATGCTAATCGCTGTTGTTTTTCATGTGACTGTAGTCCAGGGCCGTCAGTTGTAATGTGAGCTGCTGCTGCGATTGAAACATCAGAGTCCAGAGAGTTAATGAGCCATGACGAGGAAATGAGGAAGAGATAGGAAACCCAGATGGCAGCTCCGCGCGTGCACGCTATCGTGAACGCAAGCTGGTCGCCAGCCGAAAGCCAGTGGGTTTGCACTTCCAAAACCCGCTTACTAAAACTCTCGGCCAGACCAGCGCAAGCGCTGGTGCAGGCCGAGACCTAAAAACAGATGTCTTTTCACCACCGTTGTAGCAAAAGCCCATGCAGCCTGTTTATAGAAATGTAGATTGCAGATGTAACTACAGTACAGGACAGTACTTCTCCTGGTGCTTGTATTGTTTAGTTTAGTGTCAGGGGTTGTGGCATTTGAGACCAAGTTGATGTTTTCCAGTCTTGAATCAACAATTGATCTCTGAGCTGCTCAAAGGCAGTGGGAGGGAACCATGAAAAACAAGCCCTGGAAAAGCCAAATGGTCTGGCGTTAATGGGAAAACACCGGTATTGACAAATGTGCACAGACTGTGCTGTGTCTGTCTGCGATCTGCTTCTCTGAAGTTCCTCTGTCCGTGCCCTGTTTTAATTCCTCAAGCTTGTGGTGCTGCATGGCACCAATACCTGAAGCTGAGGGAATAAAAAACAGCAACAACTTGTAATTCGTCTTACTCACCCCTTGTTTGGGAGTTACATCTGCGTAGTTATGCACTGCTGACCTCCTATTATACAGCAGTCATTGTATTTACAACTGCGGGGCAGGTATCTTTTTTAGGTCGAGCCTGGGCAGCGCATGCGCTGCTCTGCGAGGCATGCTGTATTCTAGTATGGACTTGAAGCTCCGCCCACTCTCCACCCATATTTTTCATTGGCTTGTGTCATTGTCCTTTGTAAATGCTGGCTTCTGATTCGTTAATAGGCTTGTTAGTCCCTCCTTACTACCGCCTTGTCTTCATTTGTAACCTCCCATGAGGACTGGCCCGTTTACTTCTGCTGTTACACAGTATGTCTTATTTAGTCTTATGTGTTTCTCCTACTGCAGGCACGACATGCTTTCCTGCAACTTTTAGCGCCACTTTCCAAGCAGCCCGGGACAATGGCGGCTGCTTTTTTTTTTTAAATGAAATGGGTCTTGCATTTCCAAGAGTTTGAGCTATTGGCATTGTAAATGACAATGCCTTTTATTTGTGTGTTAATGATCAAAACAGATAAATAAAAGGCATTGTCATTTACAATGCCAATAGCTTAAATTCTCGCAAATGCGATACCTATTGCATTGTAAATACTTCTTTTAATACCTAGCAATCATAATTCTGAAACTTTTCGCCTGTGAGCGCACATTTAGTCCAAAACGGGCTTAGGGAATCGGGTCTTGTTGCTCCCAGCCGCAACGGGTGTGTTCAAAGTGTGGCTGGGTTTCCACGAATATAGACACTGTTAGGAATAGTGCTGTGGTGGTTTAATTGTGTTGGTGTCCTTAGCTATTTCAGATGTTACAGTACAAAATCATGGGGGCGCACCGATACAAGAAATTTAAATCTTGCCTGACATCGAATAGACAATGGCAAGGCTATAGCCAGGGATCAAAGGAGACCTAACTGGATCGCAAGCAAGAAATCCAACTATATCCTCGAAAATCTGTCGAGTATGGTGTTATTATGCATCTTCGGTCTGAATGGTTAATCTCGCCCTGAGAATTCAGTGGAATTAGATGAATTCAGGTGAAATAACAGCCCTAAGAAAGCTAAACAAATCAGATAGTGAAAGCAGAACCATCACTTTACAAATGCTGCACGGCAGTAAAGGTGGACTTCAAGTACATTTTTAAAGCTTGTTTCTGAAAATGTAAATTTTTGAGGAAGCCATTGTTTGTACAAGGCAAACCCAAGTCTGTAATGAAGGCTGTTCCTTCAGTGAGAGGCAGGTCAGTGTATGAAAAAGTTGGGCAGAGCCACCATTAGTGAAGAAAAGTGGAGAAGCACGTTCCAAGCATGAAGAGATATCTTAAACCCTGGCAAAGACAGAAATGAAGATGGTGGCTTCTTTGAACTAATGTGTTTGCGTGATTGTTTGACCAGTCATCCATGGTATGGTCTTACCCCAAACATTTTGCCTTCTTCCCTCCTGTTTACTGATTTCATTTTTGTTCGCATTAGGGCTCTGCACTTTACAACTGCAAACCATTGCTAGCGTGCTTGAGCTCATGGACGTCAATTCACCAATTGTCTTCACATGCCCGTTGACCTTCACTTTCACTCACACATACATATGCTTATACATACACACGCATTCACACATACACACACGCTCACACTTACATACACACTGTGCCTACACATGCACACACATTCACCCATACACACACTCTCACACATAAACACACTCAAAACTGCACTCACACAACACACATACAGTTAAAAGCATTCTTTTTTTTACTTACCTCAGCTGCAAGGGAAAGTCATATTCCAGCTATTTGTACTCCATTTTTTATTAAACTAATAGCAAATAATATATTATTATTCTCTATTAGTATAATAAAAAATTGACAAAAACGAGGTGAGTGAAGCCCCCACTGACGTCCATAAGGGCGGAGCTGCTTCTGTTCCAGCCACTGATTTTGCCACTTGCTGATGCTAGGGGTCGCAAAGGCAGTGCCAGGGGTCACAAGGGGCATGCCAGTGGTCACAGCAGTGACCCCTGGCGACCCGTAGAATGATGTCCATGCTTGAGCTCTCTCCCTAAAACATGGTAAAATTGATTTACACCTGATTACTGAATGTAATTTACTTATAAGTCCATATTATATGGTACTACATGTCCCCAGGGCCTGCAAATTAAATATTACTAGTGGGCCTGCTGCACTCATTGTGCACCCACTAAAGCAGCCCTTTAAAACATGTCTGAGGCCTGCCATTGCAGCCTGTAGTGCAGTTCTAAACTGTCAATTCGACCTGGCAAAATAAACCTTTTGCCAGGCCTAAACCTTCTTTTTGAATACATATAAGTTATCCCTAAGGTAGACTCTAAAAACATTGGGTTACCTTATTAGATTTAATAAGTGCTAACGTTTGATTGGGAACAGGTAGAAAAGTCATAGTTGAACTCAAATGATTTGTAATTTAAAATCCTTTTTAATGGTAAAGTCGGATTTCGGATTACAATTTTGAAAATGCCACTTTTAGAAAATACGAAAAAGAGGACAAGGGGGACCCTACTCACTAGGAACCAGGGTAAGTCATATGTATCCGAAAACAACGGTTCTAGCGGGAATACAATAAATCTATACTGGTAATTAAAAATGCACAATCGCGATCAATTAGGGTTAAGGATGTCAGAAAAGAGAGCCTCGCAGACTTGGTGTTCATAATAATTCTTTTATCTCAAATTTTTATAATTCGAAAACAATAAATACACCGACCGAGAAGAACCACAATAGTGATTATATGTCCCAAGCAAATGAAACCATCTAATACATTGTGAACAGACATGTGATATATACAGAACTTGGTTTCACAACTATTGAAAAAGACAGCGACCACAACATGAATTGATAATAATTATAGCCTCTGTGTACAATAGTCAGAGCTATTTAAAATGGTTCGCTATCAATCAAGTCGACAATGTTACCAGGCAGACGACCAGAGCAGTTCTCATCCTATGGGGCATATTTCAAAAGCCTTATTCTCCTGCCGTGGCACTACCGGTCCCGCGACTTTATCTATACAGCGGAGGATTCTGCTCAGGTACCACTACATTGTGTGGTGTTGATCCTGCCCACTATTGTGACTGAGCCACAATTGATTAATACCAGTTCACAGCCCTTCGTCTCTCACACGGGGTGCTCGACCGAGTCCCCGTGTGAGTATTAATTTCTTCTTTCTCATTTCACGGGTGTCTCACATTTTATGTGCCTCTCACGCGGCTGTAATACTACCATCAGATTGTCCCTTACCCCTTGGTCCTGAGGAGACCCCACATTGCAAGAGGGTCGAAACGTCGTCGACTCGATTGATAGCGAACCATTTTAAATAGCTCTGACTATTGTACATAGAGGCTATAATTATTATCAATTCATGTTGTGGTCGCTGTCTTTTTCAATAGTTGTGGAAACCAAGTTCTGTATATATCACATGTCTGTTCACAATGTATTAGATGGTTTCATTTGCTTGGGACATATAATCACTATTGTGGTTCTTCTCGGTCGGTGTATTTATTGTTTTTGAATTATAAAAATTTGGATAAAAAAAGAATTATTATGAACACCAAGTCTGCGAGGCTCTCTTTTTCTGAAATCCTTAACCCTAATTGATCGCGATTGTGCATTTTTAATTACCAGTATAGATTTATTGTATTCCCGCTAGAACCGTTGTTTTCGGATACACTTTTAGAAAGTAAACACAGAGAGACAATGGACAGAGCGCTGAACCTTTTCAGAAACTCACCACCAGTCACTATTAGATCTGGGTTGAATCCATCATCGTTCTTTAGCTCACTTTGCCACCCCAGTTCAGACCAAGCCATATGCAAATCAGTCTTGATCCTGTGCCTCATAGGAACAGTCCAGCCCGAACTGCCAAGCAAGGTCTTCCCTGGACCAGGAACAAGCATCCTGGGACTGGTTTCGGGGTAACACCCCTCATCAGCCAGGCTAGTTTGAATCCAATGGCAATGTGAGCAAGGGACCCACGTCTGGGCATTCCCTGCCAACTTAGGGCGAACAAAGCAAACACAAAGAGACAATGGACGGAGCGCTGAAACTTTTCAGACACTCACCCCCAGTCACTATTAGATCTGGGTTGAATCCATCATTGTTCTTTACCTCAGTTCCCCACCCCAGTTCAGACCAAGCCATATGCAAATCAGTCTTGACCCTGTGCCTCATAGGAACAGTCCAGCCCGAATTGCTAAGCAAAGTCTTCCCTGGACCAGAAACAAGCATCCTGGGACCGGTTTCGGGGTAACACCCCATATCAGCTAGGCTAGCTTGAATCCAGTGGCAAAGTGAGCAACGGATTTGCATATGGCCAGGTCTAAACCGGGGTAGCATTGTGAGCAAAAGAATGATGGATTTAACCCAGTTCTCTTGACTGGGGGTGAATGTTTTGATTTGTTCTGCATTCCGTCCATCAACTGTGTGTCTTTTGCTTCCTCGCCCTAAGTGCGCCAGGTACGCCCGGACGTGGGTCCCGGGCTCACAGTGCCACTGGATACAAACCATCCTGGCTGATGAGGGGTGAAACCCTGAAACCGGTCCTAGGATGCTTGTTTCCAGTCCAGGGAGGACCTGGCTTGGCAATTCGGGCTGGACTGTTCCCATGAGGCACAGGGTCAAGACTGATTTGCATATGGCCAGGTCTAAACTGGGGTGGCATGGTGAGCAAAAGAATGATGGATTTAACCCAGATCTCTTGACTAGGGGTGAATGTTTTGATTTGTTCTGCATTCCGTCCATCAACTGTGTGTCTTTTGCTTCCTTGCCCTAAGAGCGCCGGGTATGCCCAGACATGGGTCCCGGGCTCACTGTGCCACTGGATTCAAGCTACATCTGGCTGATGAGGAGTGAAACCCTGAAACCGGTCCTAGGATGATTGTTTCCAGTCCAGGGAGGACCTGGCTTGGCAGTTCGGGCTGGACTGTTCCCATGAGGCACAGGGTCAAGACTGATTTGCATATGGTCAGGTCTAAACTGGGGTGGCATGGTGAGCAAAAGAATGATGGAGTTAACCCAGATCTCTTGACTGGGGGTGAATGTTTTGATTTGTTCTGCATTCCGTCCATCAACTGTGTGTCTTTTGCTTCCTCGCCCTAAGTGCGCTGGGCATGCCCAGACGTAAGTCCCGGACTAACTGTGCCACTGGTTTCAAGCTATCCTGGCTGATGAGGGGTGAAACCCCAAAACCGGTCCTACGATGCTTGTTTCCAGTCCAGGGAGGACCTGGCTTGGCAGTTCAGGCTGGACTGTTCCCATGAGGCACAGGGTCAAGACTGATTTGCCTATGGCCAGGTCTAAACTGGGGTGGCATGGTGAGCAAAAAAATGATGGATTTAATCCAGATCTCTTGACTGGGGGTGAATGTTTTGATTTGTTCTGCATTCTGTCCATCAACTGTGTGTCTTTTGCTTACTCGCCCTAAGTGCGTCGGGTATGCCCAGACTTGGGTCCGGGCTCACTGTGCCACTGGATTTAAGCTATCCTGGCTGATGAGGGGTGAAACCCCGAAACCGGTCCTAGGATGCTTGTTTCCGGTACAGGGAGGATCTGGCTTGGCAGTTCGGGCTGGACTGTTCCCATGAGGCACAGGGTCAAAACTGATTTGCATATGGCCAGGTCTAAACTGGGGTGGCATGGTGAGCAAAAGAATGATGGATTTAACCCAGGTCTCTTGACTAGGGGTGAATGTTTTGATTTGTTCTGCATTCCGTCCATCAATTGTGTGTCTTTTACTTTTGGAAAGCTGGCATTTTCCTGCCCAAAAGTTTCTAAAGCCTTCTAGAAGTTTCCAGCTGCCTGAGCCTTTTAATGGCTCCCTCATTTAGAATGCATATTGGGCCCAGACAGTGAACAATAGGACCTGGGTGTAGCTGGGAGAGGTCATCCTGCCTGGATTGCTGGGGGAGGAGCTGCTACCTGTCTCACTTACTTTTCAAAGGTCCGCCTCCAGCACACTCAACCTGACACTAGCCTTTTGTCACCCTAGACTTCTTGGAGCCTTGGCAGGGTTAGGGAAGGACTTTCCAGAAGCAAATGCTGGGCTATCCTAGAAGATTTTGCCACTTCAAAGCCTGGCACCAGGTATAAATATTGGACCTCCTGAGCCACTCCTCAGTATATTCCTGGACCTGTAGACATTACAGAGAAAAGGCTGCCTTGTTCCCAAGAGGATGCCCTCCTGTTTGAGGCTTGTTTTGTTCCCCAGAGGATTGCCCTGTTGCTTGAGGCCTGCCTTGTTTTCCAGAGGCCAGCCCTGCTGCTTGGGGCTTGCCTTGTTCCCCAGTGGACTGCCCTGCTGCTTGAGGCCTACCTTGCTTTTCAGAGGACTGTCCTACTGCTTGGGGCATGCCTTGTTCCCCAGAGGACTGCCCTGCTGCTTGAGGTCTTCCCTGCTCTCTGCGAAAGAAGACCAGACCTGCTCTCGCAACCCAAGCTACCTGAGTGACTCCAAGGGTCAGTTGGCGGACCTCCATTTCCAAGCTACAGGGGCACAACAAGCTCCAGAGGCCTCCCTGCAACTGCCCAGCTGACATGCTGCAACTGGACCTGCCTGGACCTGCACCTAGACCTGCCTGAGCCCTGTTGGCCTCTGCTAGAGTGAGTCCCTGATCCCCCAAGATGTGCATCCCTAGGTCCTGGACCTTTGGCTCTCATTAGAGTGGACTTCTCTACAAGAATAAGAGAAATTTTGAAGGTGTGGAGTCTTCGTGGTGGACTTTGAGAAGGTAACTTTTTCAGCGGGACAAACCTGGTTCTTATATATGGCCCATGCTCCATCGCGGTCAGCCTGAACTTGTGACTTCCCCTGCCTAGCATGACCTGGTGTCCGTGAGGGGGCGCTTTGTGCTTTAGGCTCTCTACTTACCTAAAACTTTTAAATTGCACATCTCCGGTTCCACTGATTAGATGTTGGTCATTTTGGTCTCATTTTATTTATTAAAATGTACTTTATTTTCCTAAATTGGTTTTGGGTTTTTCTTATGTTGTGTTTTCACTAGTTTACTGTTCGTTCGTCGCATAAATACTTTATACATTGCCTCTCAGTTAAGCCTGGATGTTTTTGTGCCAAGCTACCAGAGGGTAAAGCACAGGTTAATTTAGTGACTATTGTGGTTCACCCTGACAAGGACTGTGGTTGTTGCTTGAGAAGGGTTTCCACTCCCTCAATCAATAACCCAATTTTTGTCAGTGATTTTTAAAGCTTGTTTGGCTTTCTGTCTTTCTAAAGTTGGTATAAGGGTTCTTGACTTGTAATTCCTGTCCTGCCTCAGTTTGATTTTCTAACTAAAGGTGTGATTACACAAACCTCATTTGCTGGGATGTATATCACAATATCGAGGTCAATAGTACAATATCACCCAGTATGTCTATTGGGTCCACAATATCAAACTCTACCATATATTGTGAAGCTAAGCATATATAGGGAACTATAGATTAAGCATTTTAACTTCACTCCTATGTACCTCAACAATATAGAGGTAGTTCAATTTGGTAGAGTCTGTCTAAGTGGAGGTCAATATTAAAACTGTATTGTTGTGACTCTCCATCCTTCTGCTCATCTCAAACATTCTGTACATGGATTTTACTCTGGTCACCATTTTAGATCACCTCTACAACTGCCCCTCTGCAGATGTTACGTGGATCTGTGCCACTTACGTCTTTGTCCGTATACTTTTTGGGTAGCTGTAGATATACATTTTGGTTAAAAAAACACAGGAGGCTCTTTCTGCCTACTTTCTTGAGTTTGTGGTATGTACTATGTTCTTGTGGTTGCTTTGCTGTGCCTTCTGTGCCAAAGGCTCACTCTGTGAGCCTGTGCTTTGGACTCTTTTGCAGCTCTATCGTTTGCCTTTCCTGGAAGATTGCAATATCTGTGACATGAGGTTTTTGGTTGGCTTAGTAGTATTTGTTTTTTCTCCTTAGTATGGTTAATTAAAGTGTTTTCCCTACGGAAATTTTGCATACAGTTTGATGATATTGACAATTTTACATCTGTTTTTTTAGTTCTGCCGTTATCAAGTTACATTTATCAGCCATCCTGAGTCTTTAATGTGATGGCAAAAGTGACAACTGATAAGCAATCACATATTTCCACATTAAACCCGACAGCAACACACATTATGCATTTTCCGTTACGTTTGGGTGTATTATTTTATTATTTATTGTGTTTTTTTTAATCATTTCTTTCACGCCACTTCCTAAAACGTCTTTGGAGTCAAAGGTCGAATGACACCACTTTCCATAATGTCAGCAAATATTCCTATTAAAACTCGTTACAATTTTGAAAATTCGAGAACTCTACATAATTACCTTTTGTAGAAGAGTTTTGTTTGTAGTCACCCTACGAGTACCATTGCAATCTAACAAAACTTGATATTTATGTAGCACTCATTCACCCGGGTTTCTTGATGATGTGGGCGAGAAAAGCTCATTGGATACAGAAAAAGCAATAGCCCAGGTGAAGTTCTGCTTTATATATGCCCTACAAGCAAAATTAGACTTGAAATGAAATACCAGCATTTGTAAAGCGCACAGCTACCTCCGGATGAGGTGTCCCGGCGCTGGGGGCCCTCGGGAAGATTAAGCGAGCTATTGCCCAGAGTCACATGGTGCTGGGCTAACCTGCTGCTGGCACCGGGGATCGAACCGTGAACCCCGTGGTCTGGAGTCAGGCACCCTGGCCGCTGCGCTACACCTCTTGCGGGTATATTCACAGCCACTGGAATTATGCGACAGGGGAGGACCAAAGGACAAAATTATACGCCAGGGTTGACTAAATTATGCGGCAAGAAAAGGCATATTATACAACCAAACGCGTCTCATTTTGTGATAGTACTACTTCATAATTTAGCAATTTTTTCACATTGTCGGAGAACAGGTATCATCTTATTAGTACCAGTTTAACATCCAAATACAGTAATAAGCAACCGAAAGGTGTTCAGTCAACCTTTGCATAGGGCCTTCCACTGCTTGGCAGCACAGGTCACCACAATTTTAATAACTTTTGATCCGTTTGATCTATAAACTTTTTTTTGTTAAATTATTAAGATTATGTAACAGATGGTTGATTGTGTGGCAAATGTGGCAAATCCATAAATCTGCAGAAAACTCCACGACCGTAGAATTGCTTAAATCCAGTGGTTCTGGCTATAATTTAGGCTTGCAGTAATCCCCATAGGTTTTCGTTAGTCAAAAACAAGTAGGGTTTTACAAGCCAAGCCAACATGTTGAAAGTGAGGAACATGGCAAGGGTTCTATTCACCCCTTGAAGAATACATTCTTTCCACTAAAGTGTGAAACCACATAACTGTACCTGAATTTCCAAAGCTGGTTAGAAATAAACAGCATTATGCCATGCCTGGAGGATTGGCGACTTGTGGAAAGTACAAGCTCGGAATTAGCTGAAATACTATGCCTGCAATATCCCCTTCACCGAACACGTTGCATGCAGGGGCAAGCTATTGACTGCAGTGGCACAGGGGGCCAGAAGACTGCGGGACCCTCTCCTCCCCAAATATAGCTCATTTGCCATAAAACCAGCGTGACTGGTCCTATTCCCCTTGCTTGTATTGGGCCCATGGCACCCTTGCTATGCTACTGCTGATATGTTGTTTCTATTCAAACAGTAGGTTCTCTCATTGTGCCTGGGTTTGTCACACCCGGGCTGCCAACTGCGTTGGCTTGTTTTGGAAAAGCTCCCGGTGCGCAAACATCTCTTTCTAGGCCTGTGGCTGTGGGCATCCTGCTTGCATAATCCCTGTTTCAGATGAGGGAAGCTGGTGCCAGCTACAAAAGACTGCTGGCGTTATTTTTTTTCTTTGGAAAGCGGTTCATTCCATAAAAAATGGCGCACAGACGCCCCTTTCACCAGATGTCTGCACGGAAAGGGATGGGGACCCAGGACCTACGCTGCGTTATTTGGACTTGTACACACAGGCCTATCAAAACGGCTAGCGCATGTGAAACTTAAAAGCGGGAGTACATGCACTCTCGGGGTTGGCAGTTTAGTTTACGCCATTCAATGAACTATTTATCCACATATTGTTTTACATTTTAGTGTCTCCTTATCTGTTTTGAGTAAGCAGGGATCACTGTTAAGCGCTGATGATGCGGGATGCCATTTTATGATATCATCGCCCCAAGGTATTTCCTGGCCCAGCTTGTTATTTCCTGATTCCACTGTAGCCACAAAACCAATAGGAATATTTAATTATTCAGAGAGTTGAACGCAATAGCAGCACTGCCCAGCACTGTGGCCCCTGGGGTCCTGATTAGTTGGCCAGTTATCTTGATCAAGTAACAGCATGTGGTTTGCACACTGTCTTGCAACCGCTCACGCAGATTCCATCTTGCAACGGAGCAGACAGGGGACAGAATTGCAAAGAAATAGTTTGATGCCGTTCAGAAACCAAAATTGCTGCGCTGTGCTACGCTATTGGGAGAAAGCATCGAAAAATCATATTTACTTAATTTGGCCTGCTGCTGCTGTCGTCCCCCGCGCTGGGGCTCTTTAATGTTGCATAGCGGCACGCACACGTGACGCATTTGCACCGTGTGTATGGTGTGTAGCATAGTTTTTTAATTTAACATTTTTTTTTCCTGGAATTGTACCATTTCAAAATCATATGCTTGGACAATTTTTCTTAACATTTCCCACCTTGGATGTGTGCTGTACGGTGCAACATGCATGCAATGCTCAAAAAGTTAGGCGGAATTAAAACATTTGTCTGACTGCGCCGATCTCAAGGAGGCATTGCTTTTTGAGGCAAAGCCACTTCTGACAATTTTGTAGCTCTACTTCGCATCAAAAAAGATGGGTGGTACATCTGGCATGCCCAGGTATCACCCCTAGAATGTCCTTTGAACGAAATGTAGCGCAAAGCACTACTGGCATTACTAAAAGTGCATCTTTCCAGTACAAATAGATTTGCTTTGGAAAATAAATTCTTTATCAAGACTTTGTGCCACTTTGCATTGGCATAAAGTCTCGATCAATCTGCCCCAAAGTGTGCAGACCGCGGGGCACTAGAGAGCCTGGCTGCAAGATGGCCGACACTCTGTGAGGCTCTGCTGGCCGGAGGACATTATCCTTCATTTATCCTCATTAAATGGTCGCATCAGAGCTTGCCCTGGAGTGCCCACGCATATTTTCCCTTGCTGCATATTTTGAGCCGCTTGTTTGAGTACCGGGCGGTACCGAGAGACAGGACGGAGTCTTTGAGTCACTCGCAGCCTGAGCCAGGCCTGGTTCATGTGCGGAGGCCTGCGAGCAACCTTTTGTGGCAGAGGAGTGGTGAAGGGCCTGCCTGTAGGTTGCAAACCTCATGAAGCTGGAGGACTGGCCGTGCTGTAGGCTGTTAGCCTGGAGGATGCCCGTGTGGAATCGGGCAGCTCGAGCATCATACTAGCTGGCCGCGACTTGTAGCAGACATATAGTGCCAATATCGGCAACACTCGCCATCCCCCCATACAGCAATCTCCTAGAGAAATAACGAGACAAGACACCTTCTTTGTGGAGAAAACTGCTGCAGGTTTATTAGCATTACAAATATGCCAACATGGTGGGTTATCTTACGGGCGATCCCCAGGCAGGCAGCCCCTCGCCGCCTGCCACCTGATGAGCCAAATGACACCGTGGCCTTCCCCAACGGTGTTTGCCATATTTTGGGGGAGGGGAGAAACCTCCCACCGGTGGACCAACAGCCCACGCCCTTGCTCATGCCCCATAAGGGGGCGGAGCCTGCCAGGCAACCCCCGGTTGCTCAGGTCCACAACCGCCCGTAGGACTAACGGGGCGCCGTCGCTCCTACAGGGTCCAACGCGAGGACCTCCCTGTGGATATTTGGCCTTTGCACCCTTGTTGTGCTTCTGCAGATGGTACCCGTATGTACCTCACAGCCTCTGGATCGCCCTGTAACTCTGCCACAGCTCTGGGTGTGGCCACCGTCACAGCCAGGGCCCCCCACCAAGGTAGGCCTCTTCACCTCCATCTTGCTGATTCCAGGGCCTCTCCCAGGTCCAGCAAAACAAGGTCCCTGCCCACTCTGTACAGGTGAACCCCCTCTTAATCAAAACACCCTGTGGACTTGGCATGCTAAAGACCATGCCTGATAAAGCTAAACCCCCTCTGTTCAGTGAATTTACGCATGGCACTGTTAACTCTCCTGCGCGAGGATTCCCGGCCTCCCCTGACCGGGCTCCTTGCCACACTAAACGAGGGGTTATCCTTGACTCCTATAACTCACATGCCCCCCAATTAGTTGCTTATCTTACGCATGGAGGACTTTATTTCTTACAGCAATGCCTTCCTACCCCGGAAAGTCAACTCATTGCCTCCCAAGTGTATGTCCCACTGTTAGGAGGGGAGACACACCCCCCCGGTCTGTGCCGCAGCTATCTACAGCAAGCTGTTCCAATGCAAGCCTAGGCCCCCCAACCGACATAACTCAGTGGTGGAAACAACCCATGCCTCCGTTTCCTGCATCCCGCCCCTCGTGCCACCCTTAAGATGCACGAAAGGCCATATACCCAGACCATTGATCCTGGCAAAATAAAGAAAAGCTGGGTTGCTTAAAACCCTTTATTGAGCACTTCACACCTTTCTATACACTACTCCAGTTTGCACATAGGCATCTTTACCTACATCCTGCTGATTCGAGGGCCTCTCCCAGGTCCAGCAGAACACGTCCATGCCCACTCTGGACAAGGGTAGGCATCTTTACCTACATCCAGCTGATACCCGGGCCTCACCCCGGTCCAGCAAACAAGTCCATGCCACTTTTAGACAGGTGTAACCCCATCTTCTTCAAAACACCCTGTGGACTAGGCAAGCAAACCAAGCCTGATGAAGCCAAACCCACACTATTAGTGAATTTACGCATGGCACTGTTAACTCTCCTGTGAGAGGTTTCCCCGCCCCCCCCCTGACCGGGCTTCTCGCCACACTCAACGAGGAGTTATCTTAGACCACCATAACTCACATGCCCCCAATGGTTGCATAACTTACACATGGAGGACTTCATCTCTTGCAACAGATCCCTCTTCCCCAAGAGAGTCTGATCATTGCCTCGCCCAGGCCCCCGCAAACAAGTCCCTGCCCACCCAGACAGGTAGACTAGTCCTAGCACACCAAGACAGGTGGTCCCTTAACCTCTAACAAACACCCTGTGGCCGTGGAGGCACCCCCCCTTGTCTGTGCCGCAGCTACTTCAGCAAGCTGTCCCAGCGCATGCCTGGGACCCCCAACCAAGGTAACTTGGTGGAGGAGAACATGTGCCTCCATTTCCTTAATTCCGCCCCTCGCGCCACTCTCAAGACGCACGGAAGGCCATTCACCCAGACCGTTGGTCCAGGCTATTTAAAGAAATGCAAGGATGCTAAACACCCTTTGTTGAGCACTGCACCCCATTCTATGCAACTAATCCAGCAAAACACGTCCATGCCATCTCTGGACGAGTGCACCCCCCTCTAAAAACTCCCTGTGGATATTAGCATGCAGCAGGCCATGCCTGATCAACCCAACCCCATTTGTGCAGTGACTCTGCGCCTGGCACTGTTAACTCTCCTGCAAGAGGTTCCGCTGCAACTCCTGACCGGTCCCTCACCACACTAACTGTGGGGTTATCTCTGGCCATCATAACACACATGCCCACAATTGGTTGCTTGACATACACCAGGCGGGTTTCATTACTGGCAGCCGTGCCCTCCTACCCAGGAAAGTCAAGTCATTGCCTCCGAGGTATATGGCCAAAATGTTGGGGGGGGGGGTGCCGCAGCCTCTACAGCAAGCTGTTCCAGTGCATGCCTGGGACCCCCCCCCCCAATATCTCAGTAGTGTGCCGCAGCTTCTACTGCAAGCTGTTCCAGCGCATGCCTGGGCCCCCCAACCAAAATAACTCAGTGGTGGAAAACCATGCCTCCAATTCTTGAATTCTGCCCGTCGCGCCGCTCCCAGGACGCCTGGAAGGCCCTACCCCCCGACCGTTGGTCCTGGCGACTTAAAGAAATGCTAGGTTGCTAAACACCCTTGCCCTAATGCCCTTAACCAGACCTAATCTGGTGGGTACCAGGATGCAGACAAGAGGATGGAAAAGCTACAGTGATGGTGAAAGTTAGGTGCAGACCACCTGCCCAGTCCTGACTTATTGGATGCCGGGTGTCCAATAAATTGTAGCCTTTGTGCTGTAACCCAGTATTGTCGCCTGACAAACTTACTCCCCGCCGTGCAGCGATGGCGAGAAAGCAGGCGCATTTGGCTTAACTACCGTTTCTGTTCGCATGACCGATATGTTTGCCCTACAGTTTGCCGATAACCTCTGATGGACAAAATTCATAGTGTGTCATGTCCGGTTTCAGCGAGATTGTCTTAAGTGAACCAGACCCAGTATGTGGGCGTAGGTAAGCCATAAATTTGCGAATCCCCACGCTGTGCTTTTGGAATGGTGGGAGCAAGAGAAACACATTCCCGGTTACCTGCCCGCTCTAGAATTGCAGGAATGCTGGATGTTATGAGCCTGTTGACACTGAACAGACATTTATTGATACCCCCACTCAAAGATACTCATTTTTAACTACCTCTGCCGGATGGTAGGCTGAGTGGACCTAACCGGATTAGATCCGTGTACCAGAGGCCCAGGCACCGCAGAAGAAGCTGTAGTCCACTGAGCCCACAAACCCAGCAACGGTCTGCCCCACCCCAGCAGTGCTGTTGAGGTAAGCCTCGGTGATAGTTCCCTTGAAGTCTAGTCTGGGGCCAGCTTCACACTTAAAGAAATGCCTACTCTCTAGAAGGCAAAAAGGTGCACAATAGAGCTGGCTGCTACCCATGTTACCCACGCCTGCCTATACTTGGCTCAGGAAGGGACCACCTGCTCTAACATTCCCTAGATACTTGCCTGGCATTCCTATATGCCCAGATATGCAACGCAGTAATGTCTCCCGCGGTCATTCTGACCCGAAAGCCACATCAAACCCGCAGAGGCAAGCTAAGGTGTGGTAACCTGCCCCCACTCTGCGGAAACATTAACAAGTGCGAGCTTGCAACAACATCAGGGAAAGCATGCCAACCAACAAACCATCTCCAGCACCCGGGGGTCAAGCAGCCACTCCTTGACCTGAATACCAACCAAGCACGATTATGGATGGTATCAAAGGACCCATCTATCGTCGCATGCTTGCATCACTAACCCCTGCCATGCCCAAGTCAGTAAAACGAAAGCAGGGTAGCATGCAAGGCTGAGCCCACACCGAAAACCCCTGCCTGTGCGAGCAGACCAAGCCTTCCTCGCTCCCCAAGCCATCCGACTGTCCAGGCTAACCCTGCCCCTTTGCTCCACCCAGCTTATAACAGCTGGACATGACCCGGATACCATGTTAAAAATAATAGTCAAGGTCCTGACAGAGGTGAGGCCTGGCCGAGGTAGGCCGATCCTCCCGTCAGATTAAAACAAAGTATTGATAACAAGCCTGCTCCTCTATTGCACGAGTCGTCCCCATTAGCCGGCCCAGGTGTGCCTTGAGCGGTAATTATCTTGCACTGTTATCTACTGTACCATTACCACACTTAAAAGTACTTATTAAAGCCCCCAGCTGTGCTACAGATTCTGCCCCGGACCTGGGCGCTCGTGGCATAGGATTAAGGTAGACCGAGAATATTAGCATGCGCCCTTTTAAAATGTGCCATCTGGACGTTCCAAATTCTTTGTAGTGTCACCGGGTGGCCGCCTGATTCTGGCCCAAATGCCTGAGGCCCTCCCATCGGCATCAGTTTGAAATAATTAGCCTACCAATACTTGCTTGGCCAAGGCTGCCGCATAGTACTGCGCTTACTTGCAACCTCATTAGAGCCGTCCACCCTGTGTACTCCTGTGTCTCCTAGGACTTCCAGCAAAGGAGCGTGTACACTCCACGCCAGGGGAAGTCATTATATGGCCGGGTAAGTCTTGGCGACTAAATATCATTAAAATAATCTCAAATGCTCCCAATTCCTAATATCCCGCTTTCATCGTTTGAAAGACCCATGTGGAGCTATATAAATCTCAAAGCATTTAGGGGGGACCAGTCTAAAGAGCGCATTCATGGCATATGTAACTTAAATTAAAGACTATTCCAAATTGTCTGATTTTCATTATTGGACTGAACAGCCCCTGCACTGATAATTTGGTGTCCAACTCATGTCAGAGCTCTCCCACCCCCTCAGGGAGTCCAGCCTCACCCAACCCCCCTGACTGTTTGTCCTGCCCAAACCCAAGCCGTTCTAGTCCAGTGAGCCACTCTATGCCCATCACCTGCCCTGCTGATCGCCACTTGTAACTGAAACAAAATATAGATTAAAACCAGCATGTTCCTCCAATGTGCAGGTCATCCCTATTTGGCTGGCAAGAGGTAGGCCTACAGGAGTGATTAGCCTGAACAACTCACATGTGCCGCCTAATGTAGCGCAAAGCACTACTGGCATTACTAAAAGTGCATCTTTCCAGTACAAATAGATTTGCTTTGGAAAATAAATTCTTTATCAAGACTTTGTGCCACTTTGCATTGGCATAAAGTCTCGATCAATCTGCCCCAAAGTGTGCAGATCGCGGGGCACTAGAGAGCCTGGCTGCAAGATGGCCGACACTCTGTGAGGCTCTGCTGGACGGAGGACATTATCCTTCATTTATCCTCATTAAATGGACGCATCAGAGTTTGCCCTGGAGTGCCCCCGCTTATTTTCCCTTGCTGCATATTTTGAGCCCCTTGTTTGAGTACCGGGCGGTACCGGGAGACAGGACGGAGTCTTTGAGTCACTCGCAGTCTGAGCCAGGCCTGGTTCATGTGCGGAGGCCTGCGAGCAACCTTTTGTGGCAGAGGAGTGGTGAAGGGCCTGCCTGTCGGTTGCAAACCTCATGAAGCTGGAGGACTGGCCGTGCTGTAGGCTGTTAGCCTGGAGGATGCCCGATGTGGGGAGCACCGTGTAGATTCGGGCAGCTCGAGCATCATACTAGCTGGCCGCGACTTGTAGCAGACATAGTGTGCGAGTATGGTACTGCCCTGTACTGTCCCCTGCTGCGTGCGCTGCATGGCTGCCGGCGTGTGAAGCCGGGACTGCCCTGGAAGTGATGGCAAGCTTCAGGCCGGAAGCCTTGAGATAGCGGACTGCCCGTCTGCCAGTGGTATGTGACCCAAGACTAGCCCTTCGGGTACTGGGCCGGGCACCCGTAGATTGGTACCCTGGCCCTGTTTGTGTGAGACAGGGGTGCGGCATTGCCGGGATTGCCCCCAGGGCCGGATGGGAACCGTAATTGGCCCTGGCAAACTGCTCGGCCGGCCCCCTGGGGGTGCAGACGAGCTGTTTCCTCGGGCCGGTTTCGGCCGATTTTGTTACAGGGGGCCGATATTGCCGGGTCCCGGTAACAAAAGCAGCCCCACAGGAGGCCAAAACCGGCCCCCACCTTCGCGGCCCACCGGGTAAACGAACGGTGCCCGATACGGCCAGTCCTGCCCTGATTGCACCCATGATGCCGGAGCGGCTGAATTGGGGGTCTGAGAGCCTACCTGTCGAGAGCGCGTCTGCATTGGGCTGATGGCTACGTCACAAGATTGCCTGTGATGGACCCCAGCTGAGATCCTGGCCCCCGGTGACTGCAGTGGGGTGCCCCTGGTGAGTCAATATACTGCACTGGACCTAATGTGAAGGGCCCGGGGTGGAGGTGCACTGAATGGGCCTTGAGATGCAGCAACCTCTGGATATGCCTTGGCCTGCTCGTGCCCCCTGTGTGCATGCTGCCGTAGTGTGTCATGGCCTGATTTGACTTTTGTGGATGACCGCTACCCTGCCATTGTGATGCTGGGGTGCCTGTCTGCCACCTGGGACTGCCGTTTGCTTCAGGATCTACCAACCATGTTGCCTGCCCGACTTGCTGGGCATGTGTGGTCTGCTCATGCCCCTCTTCTGAGCCAACTGGGGTGAGACGGGAACAGACGGATAACTGTGTTTGGAACCTGCACTTCTTCTGTTGTTTGCACATGGGACAGGACTTCTGTAGGACCCCACATGGTGCAAGATGGGGAAATCTGATGTGAAGCAGGCTAAGCTCTCCTTTGAACAGCTCAGGCAGACGTACACTACGGAGATGCCCATGGACGACCAACAACTGGGTTTGGGTGGGGGTGAGGGCTCCTCTCCATAGCTGGGATTCCAGGCCATGTTACTGGACCTCAAACACAGTTTGACCGCCATTGACACTAAAACTGATCTACTGACTGACAGATTTGATCGCCTGAAGGAGAAAGTTCATCCTGCACTTTATCGAAATATTGTTGGGTGGGATGATGAGTCTCCTCATCACAAAATCCTGTTAAAATCAGTTCCTCAACCCCAGAGGCAGTACCCGATAAAACATGAAGCTAGAAAACAAGTTAGGGAAATCCTAGAACAACTTGAATACCAGGGTGTGATAGAAAATTGCACCTCGCCCATGAATAATCCCTTGTTTCCCGTAATGAAACTGGACAATTCATACCGTCTAGTGTTAGACTACAGACATTTCAACACTTCCACATGCACATTTGCAGTACAAAATGCACATAGTGCCGCACTAATGAACAACATTGTGCGGAAAAAATACAAAACAACACTAGATATCTCAAATGGATTCTTCTGCCAGAATATAGCGCCGGGAAGTAGATATTTGACCGCATTTTCAGCGCTAGGTTCACAGCGTCAATTTTGTCGTTTACCTCGAGCGTATAAGAACAGCCCTGGGCTATTCTCAACCAGGGTAACAGAGTTACTTCAAAATTTTGATGAGGAGGCATTGTCCTATGTAGACAATATTTATCTGACGGATGATGAGTTAATGGAGCACTTGGCTTGAGTGAACCACATAATTCTGGGGTTTGCTCACCTGGGTTACAAGTTTAATTAAAAAAAAAAAAAATTGTCCACCTTAAAGTCCTGTTTCTGGGATATGAGATCTCGAGTGAAGGCAAAAGCCTGGCAGCACATTTTTTAGAGAAATGTGCATTGCTCCAACCTCCAACGACTCTGAAACTACTACAATCCATTTTGAGATTCCTAAATTTTGTCAGAACATATATTTTGGATTACGCAGAATGAGTAAAACCGTTCTATGGCTTAATCAGACCTGCTTTTTCAATCAACCATTAGACACAGGAACACACAATCATTTTACATTCCGTACAAGCTGACATGATAGCTTCCAAATGTTAGAAATGGGATTTCTGGTTGGCTAGGGCAAGCGCCTAAGCCAGGCAGAAACCACCACTCTAGTCAGGGCAAGGGAGTTACATGCTGAAGATCACCCCTGCTCACCCCCTTGGTAGCTTGGCACGAGCAGTCCGGCTTATCCCAGAGGCAATGTGTAAAGCGTTTGCGCAACACACTCACACAGCAGCGACACACTAGGCACACCACAAAAGAAACTCCACACAAGGTTATATAAAAAATAGCCTTTGTATTACTCATAAACACATTAGAGCATATTCACAAATATACACTGCGCCAACTGGCACTTAGGTATTACTTTACAGGGGATTATAGACGCTTACAGGGCCAATCGGGCCACTGTCATCACCATTAGGACACATAAACAGTGAAAGTAAACAGAACCAGTAATTACTGGTAACCTTGCACGTAGTATAGACACATTATGCATAACCTCTTAGGCATACATCCTACATTACTGATGTACCACAGTACGAAGCATTATGCAAACATCATAATTAGCAACAGTGCACCACATCATTAGCATAATTCAGTTACTACTGGCAGAGACTGTTCCTAACAGCCCAATTAAGCACATATCAGTAGCAGTACGGCACCAAATTACTCACAGGCCACAATGCGCATCTCATGAGCCCCTCAGCGCATACTGCATTAGATATGCCCGTAAACCATAGCCATCCTTAGTAACCCAATTGTGAGGGGTGCCACATTATGGCCCTAAGCTCATCAGGCCTCTCTTAGGCCTAGGAGCAAACATCTACTCCCAAAGGCCCCTGGCAGTGGACTATAGCTGCCCCCAAACACCAATGGCCCCGAACAATGGGCAAGCCTGCAGCCGCCCGTGATCAGGCCATTTCCTTACAAGGCAGTCTTACCACAATTCCAATGGCCAAGTCAGAGTGTGTCCGGAGCCCCCCCCAGCAGGAGTAGAGCATCCAGTTGTCTGCGCTGGCTGGACTCACCCTCACTCCGGGTGAGTCAGGATTCCAGTGGCGATTTCCCCAAACATGGAGCAGAGCATCCGTGGGCTTCCCGTCTCCGCTGGACGGCTCGTGGCCGGGAGCCCTGCCCACAACCAGGCAACAGCCTGACTTCTGTTTTCTAGCTATCACACCGCCTGCACAGCAACACGGGATGGCCGTGGAGGTCCCGGTTCTCCCCCAGCTGGTGAGGTCTGCCGCGGACTCCCACTTACTTTTCCTTGCCATTAGAGGGGGTGGCGGTGGGTTGTAGCTCACAAGGCTCTTGCTCACCTCGGTTGGGTCCCGCCGGCCAACACAGCCACGTCTCTCCCCTCCGGCCACCTGCTTCCTGAGACGGGGTCCCCTCTAGCTCCGCCCACAACCAGGCAACCTTCTCTGCCCTGCACTGCCTGGCTTCCGGGAGCTCTCCTTTCTCGCCCTCGGGACGTTACTAGGCAGCGCTGGTGGTTCCAGGCTTCCCAGTGGGCGGGGCCAGACAACGGGACGGTGAAGGAGCTTCCGCAGGCTTGTAGTCACGATCATTTGCAGCCTGGGGCCACGCAGCAGAGCCCCGGCTGCAGGTCACTGCCAGAGCATGCGCCGGCCGCCAGGGAGAGGGAGAGCGCTTCTCCTACCTCAGCTCTCCCCTCCCGTCCCTCAGCGGCAAAGGACAGCACGGCCACACCACGAAAAGCGCTCACACACGCTGAACAGCACAAGAAGCGCTTCACCTGCGTTTTTGGTCTTGAGGCTGCAGAGATGACGAGGGAAGCACCCTCAAGCACTGCACACGGTCTCCTGGGAGCTCAAAGAAAGGAGGACAGCTCGCCACCGCTAGACCCAGCAAGGGTTCCTCCCCCTACAAATCTTTTGAATCCCTGAGATTCTCAACAGGAGGCCAGCACATCCAAGGCACAGTCAAAGTGGCGATCCCTCCTGGCACACTGCAGTCCACGCAGTGTTTCAGCTCCCAAGTAAACTCACAAGGCAGAGCTGGGTCCAGGCAGGCCAACTCACAGGGCCCTCCAGCAGAGGGGGAGTCCTTCGTGGCGGCTTCTCCTGGCACCCAGCAGTCTTCAAGTAAGCACCAACAGCCTTTCATGGGGTCACAGCCCCAATAGTTATACCCCTTAGTGTCTTTGTTCTCCCCCTGCTACAGGGCTCTGCGCCCGGACCAAACCAGTTCTGGGGGCACTCACACCTTTCTCTAAAGGTGCACCACCACCCCCTTTGTCAGTGTAGGCTCTGGCCCCAGACACACCGCAGGGGGGCGGAGCCAGCATTGTGGAAGGCAGGCACAGTCCCATTCAGTCCCAGGGGCTACTCCTCCCACCACTCCAAATGCAGATAGGCCTATTCAGCCTAGTGCTGACTCACCCAGCCCCTGTCACTCCAGAGCCAGACATGCAATACACATCAGGCAGGCACAAAGACACATAGCACACAGAAATGCCCACTTTTTAAAGTGACATTTCTAAAATAGTGATAATAAATCTGCGAACACCATTGCGCAGCATTTATTACCACTATTCCAAACATACCAAACTTGACCACTCTACTCCTCTCAGATCAGGAATTACCACTGAAACATTTATCAGGGATTCCCCAATACATTCCTATGAGAGGGCAGCCTCACAGTAGTGAGAAACCATAATGGCTGTTTGTCACTGCCAGGACATGCCACAGAGTTAAGGCACATGTCCTACCTTTTCCCTACATTGCACCCTGCCCATAGGGCTAGCTAGGGCCTACCTTAGGGGTGACTGATATGTAGTAAAAGGGGAGTCACAGACGTGGCACCCATTTTATGTGCCATGTCACAGCGGCAGTAAACTGCGCGCGCAGGCCCTGCAATGGCAGAGGCCTGAGCCAGGTTTGAAAGGCTACTTTGGTGGGTGGCGCAATCAGCTCTGCAAGCCCACTAGTAGCATTTCATTTACTGGCCCTGGGATACCGCTTTACAAGGGACTGACAGGTAAATTAAATTAGCCAAACAGGTGTAGACCAATCTTAACATGTTTTATTAGAGAGGTCACATGCACTTTACACTGGACAGCAGTGATAAAGTGCCCAGAGTCCTAAAACCACCAACACCATGTCAATAAAAATACCAGGAGGAAGGCAAAAAGTTCAGGGCTGACCCTGCAAAAAGGGCCAAGTCCAACACAACCCCATTCCAGTCAAAAGCCAGGGTAGACCAATCATTACCTTGATGGGCTTCCCTGCTTGCGGCGATAGCACAGGGACGCAGGCCCGCAACTGCAGGGGCACACTCCAGTTCTACACCAATCTGAACCCATGTGATTCCCTCTGTCAAAGCTCCCAGGACCAACTAAGTTACCCCACTGGGACTCCTTAGCTGTCCGCGGCCAGGACCGGGCCCTAGGCCATCCAGATGTCTCTGGTCCTTGCCATCTCACAGAGCGGGGGGCAGTAACCCCTGGTACATAGTATCCATTCTCCACTCTACCTCTCATCAGTGCAGTTCTAAACTGCCACTGATCCTCCAACCCAGGGTCTGCACCCTCAGGCTGACCAGAGGTCACGGGTAAGGCTCTCCTCCCCTACCTCTCCTTCTGGGGTTCCGCAATGTCCTCCTAGGAAAGGCACCATCAGAAAACAACTCTCCCACCAGTTCAGGACCTCTCTCCTGCAACTGGCCTCCCAACCCAGGATCTAAACCCTGCGGTTGAACCGGGGTCAGAGGCGAGGACTCCCTCCCTCTGCACCCTCTTCCAGAGTTCTGCACCCTCCCACCTGGAGTGGTACCCCTAGAAGACAAACCCGTTAGGACACTGCTTACAGATGTCCTTCCCTCCAGGTCAGGCAGCACCTGAACCTGGCCTCCCAACCCAGGATCTAAACCCTGCAGCTGGGCACCCGCCTGGCACACCAGGACTTCCTGGGGAGCACGCATGCCCCCCCAAGGGTAACACATAACTCATGTGTTGTGTGACAGTCTGCCTGGCGCTGATCTCCCGACCCCTGTCCATCTGGCAGTGCGCGAAGATCCCCCAGGACAGAAGTGGTGTCACCATAGTCACTCCTAGGAGGGTCAACCCTTATGGCTGGCCCCTGACCCACTGGTTCTACCACTGGGGACTCTCTCCCCCCCTCTCACCCCTCCACCTGGACTTCTGCACCCTTCACTTAGGAGTGGCACCGCTAGGCACCAGAACTGATGGAGCTCCGCTTACAGAAGCTCCAAGTTCTCCTGACACTAGGAGATCCCCCTCAACGGATGGCCTACCAGTACAGCCTAGGCTCCCCACCTGGTGTTCCCTTAGGGAACCCTCCAGGCCCTGAGCCTGGGTTTCGGGCACCTTGGAACACAGCCCACTCTCACTCCTTCTCCGCGGAGACAGGACGTGAGCCCCTACACCCCTCCCACTACACCAGGACCTATCTGGGCTACTAAGAACCTTTCCCACCACCCTGGGCTGGGAAATACCTGAGCCACTCCTCTTAAGGTCACTCCCCAATGCCTCCTCAGACCCTCTGGCACTCACCCAGAGGTCTGCCTCCCGTGCAAGTTCCCTGGGATCAGAGAACCCACACTCCAACAGGTGTTGGCGTAACCCTGGAAAACAACAACGGAACATGTGCTCTCTGACAATCAGATTGAACAGCCCTTCAAAATTGTTTGCCGTGCTACCCATCACCCAACCTTCCAGTGCATCACAACATTCATCCACAAACTCCTCCCAAGACTGGCGAGACAGTTTCCTACTGTCCCTGAACCTCAACCTATACCCTTCAGGTGTGACACCCTCTTCCTGGGAACTAGGTACCACGCTCTGGGATCTGGGAGTGGGACTTCCTACACTGGACTCACTTCTGCTGCCACCACTGGACCCCACCCTCACTGGTGAATCCAGACCACTAAAACTACACTCAGGGGACATATCCTCACGAGTTAGCTTTTCTCTGGCGAAGGCCCTCCCTGCCTCCGCCATTCTCTCTTGCGCTAAGACACTCTCAGTCGCTAGCCTTTTCTCTTCAAGGACCAACTCCTTGAGTCTCAACTCCTGAGTCAATAAGGCTTTTTTCTCCTCCACACCCAGCTGCGCTATCTCCTTGGCATGCTCTAACCTGAGCTTTTCCAAAGCCAGCTGGTGCTCCCTTTCTTCCCTCCTATCTACCCACTCCTCTGGGGACAGGGAAAGGGATGGGGCACTGCCCCCGGCACTGGACCCAGCAATGGACTCCCTCTCTACGGGGTCCTCACTGTCTACTGGCGTCCCTGCCCTGTCATTTTCTCCCTCCTGTGCAGACTCTTCAGGGCCACCCTCAGACCCACCACCCTCTTGGTATGCGGACAGGGCACACTTCCCCTCATAGTACTCATGTCTCCATTCATCCTCTTGCCATTGGAGCAGGACTTTCTGGAGGCTTAGCTGGGTGTCTGACCCACTCACTGCTATGTCTCTCTCCTCACAGAACTCCCTCAACTCCAACATACTGTATTTGAACAGATCACCTACAATAAAGGCAAATTCAATTTTTCTCAAGGCACTATGACACAAGTGCAACACAAGAGACCTAGGTGTAACAAGTTGCAACAGGAGTACACAACAAAAAATGACTTTTGCAAAGAGAAATAATAAAATCAGGAGAAATCCCCAAACACGTGATTGTCTAAAATGCAGAGTTTTGTAGTGCAACCATGCGTCACTGTGGTACTGCGCAAATGCAAGTCCTATCCTCACCGCTGACAATCAATGTTAGAAATGAGATTTCTGGTTGGCTAGGGCAAGTGCCTAAGCCAGGCAGAAACCACCACTCTAGTCAGGGCAAGGGAGTTGCCTGCTGAAGATAACCCCTGCTCACCCCCTTGGTAGCTTGGCACGAGCAGTCAGGCTTATCTCAGAGGCAATGTGTAAAGCGTTTGCGCAACACACTCACACAGCAGCAACGCACTAGGCACACCACAAAAGAAACTCCACACAAGGTTATATAAAAAATAGCCTTTGTATTACTCATAAACACATTAGAGCATATTCACAAATATACACTGTGCCAACTGGCACTTAGGTATTACTTTACAGGGGATTAAAGACGCTTACAGGGCCAATCGGGCCACTGTCATCACCATTAGGACACATAAGCAGTGAAAGTAAACACAACCAGTAATTACTGGTAACCTTGCATGTAGTATAGACACATTATGCATAACCTCTTAGGCATACATCCGAAATTACTGATGCACCACAGTACGAAGCATTATGCAAACATCATAATTAGCAACAGGGCACCACATCATTAGCATAATTCAGTTACTACTAGCAGAGACTGTTCCTAACAGCCCACATTATGCACATATCAGTAGCAGTACGGCACCAAATTACCCATAGGCCACAATACGTATCTCATGAGCCCCTCAGGGCATACTGCATTAGATATCCCCGTAAACCATAGCCATCCTTAGCAACCCAATTGTGAGGGGTGCCACATTATGGCCCTAAGCTCATCAGGCCTCTCTTAGGCCTAGGAGCAAACATCTACTCCCAAAGCCCCCTGGCAGTGGACTGTAGCTGCTCCCAAACACCAATGGCCCGAACAATGGGCAAGCCTGCAGCGGCCCGTGATCAGGCCATTTCCTTACAAGGCGGTCTTACCGCAATTCCAATGGCCAAGTCAGAGTTTGTCCGGAGCCCCCCCAGCAGGAGTAGAGCATCCAGTTATCTGCGCTGGCTGGACTCGCCCTCACTCCGGGTGAGTCAGGATTCCAGTGGTGATTTCCCCAAACACGGAGCAGAGCATCCGTGGGCTTCCCGTCTCCGCTGGATGGCTCGTGGCCGGGAGCCCTGCCCACAACCAGGCAATAGCCTGACTTCCGTTTTCTAGCTATCACGCCGCCCGCACAGCACCGCGGGATGGTGGTGGAGGTGCCCGTTCTCCCCCAGCTGGTGAGGTCTGCCGCGGACTCCCACTTACTTTTCCTTGCCCATCGAGGGGGTGGCGGTGGGTTGTAGCTCACAAGGCTCTTGCTCACCTCGGTTGGGTCCCGCCGACCAACACAGCCACGTCTCTCCCCTCCGGCCACTTGCTTCCTGAGACGCGGTCCCCTCTATCTCCGCCCACAACCAGACAACCTTCTCGGCCCTGCACTGCCTGGCTTCCGGGAGCTCTCCTTTCTCGCCTTCGGGACATTACTAGGCGGCGCTGGTGGTTCCAGGCTTCCCAGTGGGCGGGGCCAGACAACGGGACAGTGAAGGAGCTTCCGCAGGCTTGTAGTCACGATCATTTGCAGCCCGGGACCACGTGGGAGAGCCCTGGCTGCAGGTCACTGCCAGAGCATGCGCCGGCCGCCAGGGAGAGGGAGAGCGCTTCTCCTACCTCAGCTCTCCCCTCCCGTCCCTCAGCAGCAAAGGGCAGCATGGCCACACCACGGAAAGCGCTCACACGCGCTGAACTGCACAAGAAGCGCTTCACCTGCGTTTTTGGTCTTGAGGCTGTAGAGATGATGAGGGAAGCACCCTCAAGCACTGCACACGGTCTCCTGGGAGCTCAAAGAAAGGAGGACAGCTCGCCACCGCTAGACCCAGCAAGGGTCCCTCTGCCTACAAATCTTTTGAATCCCTGAGATTCTCAACAGGAGGCCAACACACCCAAGGCACAGTCAAAGTGGCGATCCCTCCTGGCACACTGCAGTCCACGCAGTGTTTCAGCTCCCAAGTAAACTCACAAGGCAGAGCTGGGCCCAGGCAGGCCAGCTCACAGGGCCCTCCAGCAGAGGGGGAGTCCTTCGTGACGGCTCCTCCTGGCGCCCAGCAGTCTTCAAGTAAGCACCAACAGCCTTTCATGGGGTCACAGCCCCAATACTTATACCCCTTAGTGTCTTTGTTCTCCCCCTGCTACAGGGCTCTGCGCCCGGTCCAAGCCAGTTCTGGGGGCTCTCACACCTTTCTCTAAAGGTGCACCACCACCCCTTTGTCAGTGTAGGCTCTGGCCCCAGACACACCACAGGGGGGCGGAGCCAGCATTGTGGAAGGCAGGCACAGTCCCATTCAGTCCCAGGGGCTACTCCTCCCACCACTCCAAATGCAGATAGGCCTATTCAGCCTAGTGCTGACTCACCCAGCCCCTGTCACTCCAGAGCCAGACATGCAATACACATCAGGCAGGCACAAAGACACATAGCACACAGAAATGCCCACTTTTAAAAGTGGCATTTCTAAAATAGTGATAATAAATCTGCGAACACCATTGTGCAGCATTTATTACCACTATTCCAAACATACCAAACTTGACCACTCTACTCCTCTCAGATCAGGAATTACCACTGAAACACTTATCAGGGAATCCCCAATGCATTCCTATGAGAGGGCAGCCTCACAGTAGTGAGAAACCAAAATGGCTGTTTGTCACTACCAGGACATGCCACACAGTTAAGGCACATGTCCTACCTTTTACCTACATTGCACCCTGTCCTTAGGGGTAACTGATATGTAGTAAAAGGGGAGACACAGACGTGGCACCCATTTTATGTGCCACGTCACAGCGGCAGTAAACTGCGCTCGCAGGCCCTGCAATGGCAGAGGCCTGAGCCAGGTTTGAAATGCTACTTTGGTGGGTGGCGCAATCAGCGCTGCAAGCCCACCAGTAGCATTTAATTTACTGGCCCTGGGTATCTGGGATACCGCTTTACAAGGGACTGACAGGTAAATTAAATTAGCCAAACAGGTGTAGACCAATCTTAACATGTTTTACTATATAGAGCACATGCACTTTACACTGGACAGCAGTGATAAAGTGCCCAGAGTCCTAAAACCACCAACACCATGTCAATAAAAATACCAGGAGGAAGGCAAAAAGTTCAGGGCTGACCCTGCAAAAAGGGCCAAGTCCAACACCAAACATTTGCACACACGTCTATACACAACTAACCTGGTGATCCGAGTAGTTGCTGGACCCATCGGGTACACCTATGAAGGTGATACTGTACCGACGCCCAGGACATATTGTTTGGGGTCAAGGGCAACAAGTTTTCATGTGCATTTTGTCCTTGGGACAAGTAGGCCCAACCCCATATAGCACAAACCCTTTGACTGCCAGTTTAATGTTGACACCACTTTCATAATTTTTATGTTTTTTTCATTTCCCCTTTTGACCTGTTATATGCAGCGACCCAGCACCCGGTTTGCTAGCCTGGTAGGTAGATCAAAAAATCTAGCCTCAACTTAGCCGTCCTTGGGCTGTTGCCCATGTGTGCCTGTGGAACTGCCTATTGTGGCGCATCTCTTTTATGTCCACAGCACGGTTAGATTGGGATTAAAAATCGGCCTGGGTACGCAAAACAAAGTGACTCTCATTTGCATATTGCCTTTCCGCAAAACACTGCTTCGGCGAAGTTTTATAAAAATAAGGGGGGGTGGGTGTCTCTGACAGAGGCATGTTTTCTTAACTTTACATAGATAAAAAAAATGCACAGATTAGTTCACACTGGTGAAACACACCTGAAAACAAGTGAGGCCACTTTTGCTCAGGCCCCCTCTCCCCGCTCAATATGCATACATTAATGGGCTGGCCCAGCGAGAGAAAGGGAGTGACACCTCTGCCTGTTGATAAAAGGGAGGTATTGGACTCCCATCTGCCTCCAGAAAGGCCACTCAGGCACCCACTGGGCCGCTGGCAGCATCCGAACAACACAGACATTGCCCTAATCGGCCCAGGCTGCCCAAAAAAGCAGCCCACAGCTGGAACTCTGATACCGGCCCCTCGGCCTTTGCCTGAGTGCCCGCCTTACCAATCCAACCCTGGTCCACAGTATGTAGACACTAATGCCAAGAGAGTTTCCCCTTATATAGCCGGTGTCTTTGACACTATTGATTCTGTTGTTTCCTTTCCGCTGTTCTATTTGAGTGTTTGTGTGCATGTACGTTTGCGAAAATGTTTAGAATAATCGAAGGTATAAAAAGTATACTGTTTTGGTAGGTAGACAAGTTTAATTTTAATAGACCCATACGGGTGCCTCCTAGCTAGCCAGCAAGTGTACTTAGAACATTAGAAAATCTTCTTTTATTCATAAAACTTTGCATTAAATTTTCAAACAACAACAATGCTGCATTGGTAAACATATCCCACCATCACCCAATCCCTTCTTTATCCCACATATCACAAGAAATAACCAGTCATTTATGCATCTCGAGATTCCAGTGCTTGAAATGGAAATATAGAGGTGGAGGTATTTCTTGTCCCAGAGTACCTGTTTGCAGCTGAGAAGTGCCGGTACTCTCCCATTAAAATATTAGAGCAGTGCTGAGAAGTACTGGTACTCTCCAATTAAAATAGTTAGATCAGTACTGAGAAGTGCAGGTACTCTCCTATTAAAAGCATTGGAACAGTGCCGAGAAAAGCTGGTACCCTCCCATTAAAAGCATTGGAGCAGTGCTAAAAAGTGCCGGTATTCTCCCATTAAAAGCATTGGGGCAGTGCTGAGAAGTGCTGGCACTCTCCCATTAACAGCATTGGAGCAGTGCTGAGAAGTGCCGGCACTCTCCTATTAAAAGCATTGGCGCAGTGCTGAGTAGCGGCAGTAGATTCCCTTCCAAATTGAAGAAGCGCAGATACTGAGTTCCTGCCCATTTAAAGTGGTGCTAGATTCTTAGTGATCTTTTAACTACGTGGGGTATCGAGGTGTCCGCCGGACTAGTGTTTACATCCATCTCCACTTGTGTGGTGTGTAAAGCAAAGCCCTGGGATGTGGGTTGCAAAAATACCTGTTTATTTTTAAAGTGCATCCCAGGAAAATATGTTTCCCATTAGCACAAAGAAAAGGTAAAATTGACTTTGAATTTCTGTAACCTGAAGATGCACCATAAACACAGGATGACTAAAAAAGAAAAAGGATAAAGAATGGAAAGAAAATGACATTGGAAAAGTGAAATATTGGTCAAACAACCCAGGCTCTTAAGTGCACTTTTTGTTAGACAAATGTGCATGTGATCAGGCAGAATGACATCAGTCACGAGGCAAGAGAGAGAGTGGCTGTCCCATGTTTAGGATCAAATCTCATTTTTATTGGCATTCATATCAAAAGAACAATTACACAGCATGCCGCCTACAACCCAAACCGCTCCGGCCGCGTGGTTAGTCGGGAGATGTCAAAGGTAATAAAGCTCTAGGAATCATCACATACCACCCCAGCTGGTCAGGGTCGTAATTCTGTTCTCCAGAAGAACGAGGCCCTGGTACAGGGGATCATTCGGCAGCAGGTGCAGAGTACATGAGACATTAAGATAACGTTTACACAGCATGTCGCCTGCAACCCAAACCGGGCCAGTCATGTAGTAAGTAAAACTGTACATGAACAGTGCAACCGTAGGGATTCAGTCCTATTGATCCCCATAGGCCGGTTTCTGGCACGTCTTCCACTCAATGTCTTGCTGGTGGTGGAGAAAAGCCGTTATGTAGCCAATTTATATTAATAAGAACAAGGAAACGTAAAGGATAAACATAAAATATAAGAAACCGCGCTACCACCACCACCCACCCCGACCCCTTCCGAGCGCGCGACTAATGTTGGAAAGTGTGTGCTCTTGCATTACTGCCCTCTTAGCCTATCGGTCAGCTCGACAACACTCATACACCTCTTTCTTCTCCTTCGGCGTCTGGTATTAATCTCAGAATATGTAGATAAGTTGGGCAGGTCAACTCTCTGAATTCCGTGGAGAGGATGGTAATGAATGGGGCCCATATTTTAGTGTACGCTGTAGTGTCTGTATTCCTCACTATCGACAGTCGCTCCATACCCAGCAGTAGCCAAAGTTGGAGCAGCCATTGCCTATGGTCCAGAGTTTTGTCTGTACCCCAATTGGCCACTAGAACCCTAATTGTGGCATTCAAGGCAAGAGCTATCTGTTTCCCCCTCGTGGAGCGGAGTGGGAATGTGAGTGCATTAGGGAGTCCTAGTATTGTGTATGCAGGGAATCGGGGGATCGTAGTATTGAAGGCTGTCGATGTCATCCAGAATTTGTTCCCAGTATCTTGGTAGCTTTGGACAATGCCAGAGGAGGTGGAGCAGTGTCCCAGGACTACCACATCCTCGCCAGCATTGGCAATTACATTGTGTGTTTCATTTCTGCATGCGAGAGGGGGTGTAGTACCAGTAAGAAATGACCTTGTAGGCTGTTTCTGTGTGCCCTGCAGTGTGCGTTGTATGGTGTGCCCTATAAAAGATATCTTCCCACTCTTTATCTGACAAAGTTCGTCCTAGCTCTGTTTCCCAGCGGATCTGACCTGGGGTTCTGTGGCTCTGCGACATACTTGTCAGATGGAGATAAATCTCCGAAATGAGCTTCTTGTCGTCTACCTTAAGGAACTGCCATTTCTTGAAAGGAGTCTACGGCCGACCCGCCTTATGGCGTACGTCGGGTCGAAGTATCCAGTGTTTCAATTGTGTGTGGGTGAACTGGTCAGCTTCTAACGGGGAGTAGTCTACTTTGAGTTGGTCAAACGGGATGAGGCCTTCTCGGTCAAAGAGACATCCCTTGTGCTTACATCCACCTGCGATCCAGCGCTTGGCAGTGCTTGGAGTCAAGCCCGGTGGGAAGTCCGGATTTGTAAACAGGAGTGTCATGGGCGATGGGAATGTAGTGAGACCCGCTGCAAGCGCCACTTTATCCCAGACTTTGTCGGGCTGGTTATGGGAGAGGAATAGAGCCCCCAGGCCCTGTGGGGTCAAGGCAGCCACACCGCCCTCCATATGTGGGAACCTGCTGTATTGCTCCGCCTTTCAGATAATACAGAATCTCCCACACGGTGGCTCAAACACTGCGAAGCAAAACATAAAACACAACAACACCTAGAAAGGGGTTTACTTTACAAAATGCAAAGACTCTCTTTTTAGAATAAGGCTGGGGGTTTTATTTATGCAATGCTCTCTAACAGAAAGGCTTTTCCAGATGTCAAATGAACCACATTCAAATGTATATAGAGATATATATTTATATGCAAGCAATAATAATACACTTGGTAAATGCAACAGTTAAATGCATGAATAATACTAATAAATAAACAAGCAACAAATAATATGAGATAAAACTCAAGCAAATATACTGGACGTCCTGCAAGAGATCAGAAAGATATATATGTACACTAAATACATCAAATGATTACTTTGGATGTGCACCTCGACTCACTCACACATCACAAAGAAAACACCTCAAATGACCACAGCCACTGGAACCACGCATCACAATGGCACTAGTCAGAAACAAATCACCTCGCCCGATCGTTCACTCGACATCCTTGCCAACTCAAGCTGGGGGGCCCGTTCACAGCTGGGCTTGGACTCTTGACCGGGACTCAGGTTCCGTCGTCTTACGGCAGTACGTTTACTCCGTAACTGAGATCCCACCCTGGCTGTCAACAACCCTCAGCTTTATAGTCTCAAAACACACACTTGAAGGATCGATAGTCTTCCCCTCTGCGCCAAGGAAACTTACTGGAACTGGCCAGCTTCCAGGCAAGCATTCCACGGTAGGAAGGAGTTCCCATGTTCCCTCTACATTCTCACATGTTCCAGTCTTTATCTTGACGAAGCTTATGAAAGCCTTCCAGGGTACATTAAACAATCTCTCACAAAAACAATCCTTGAACGTGATTAACCCAAACAACTTGCAAGCCTGTCTGTGCGCGCAGAAAAGCTCAAGCAAGGCAGAGTCAGAATTCAGGATGACATGAGGCCATGTCAAAGCCAATAGTAAGAAATTAATAATACTTGCCAATGTACAACACAATGCACATTTGTGCACCACTGCTTATAGCATCACATACTTCATCTCTCAATGTACAACACAGTGCACATTTGTGCACCACTGCTCATAACACTGCACTTCGAGACCAAAAAGTACATTCCACACCTCTCTATCTCATGCTTTCAAATGCACATCCCACACGTTCTGTTCTTGGCAACACTGTTCTACTGTGACAGCTCCCACTTCAAACTACGAGAAGAGAAACAAGGCATATGCAGGACGTCGTACATTCAGGCTAGGATAAAATAACACACCAAAGTCAATTAAAATGATGGTAGTCAAAGGTCATCACGTGGTTTCAAACCACAAGAGTGCCTCTAGCACTACACCTGCGACCGTTTGGTCCATAAAGACCCAATGTTTCTCAGTTAGCGGGTGGTTCCACTCCACCAGGTATCGCTTCTATGCCTGGTAGTAGCATAACAAGTTGGGCACCGCTAGGCCCCCAACTTGTTTTGGCCGCTGCAGGAGCTTCCTCTGCAACCTGGGCTTCTTCCTGCCCCATAAAAAGTGTTCAATCTCCCTCTGGAGAATGCTAACTGTGCCAGGCAGTGGTGCCAGGGAAAGCATCTGGAAAATGTTAAGGGCACGTGGGAGAATGTATATTTTTACGGCTGCCACCCTGCCAAGCCAAGATAGTGGGAGTCGCTGCCATTGTGCGAAGTCCTTGCGAATTTGGGCCGCAAGTGCTGAGTAGTTGGCAGCTGCAGTTTTGGGGAAGCTATTAGCTAAGACCAGCCCTAAATAGGGGAGGTTATCGGCGATCCACTTACATGCAAACTGATCTCGCAGAGTACACTCCGTGGGAGGGGCTGCAGTAAGATTTTAAATTTGTGATGTCTGCATGTTCGCTCGAAAGTCCGAAATTGCCCCAAATTCATGTAGCTTTGAGACAATAGTTGGGAGAGAGATCAAAGGTTGTGTGAGTGAGAAGATGGCATCATCAGCATACAGACTGATTAAGTGACGGTCAGCTCCGAATGGGATGCCCACCACTTTAGGGTTATCTCTGTCTCTGTGCGAGAGGCTCCATGTAGAGAGCAAAAAGGAGTGGGGAGAGGGGACAACCTCGTGCCCCGCTCAATAGGGAATACGCAGGACCTCACGTCGTTCACCCGCACCATCACACAGGGAGTGCTCTATATGCTCTTGATCCAACTCTCGAAGCACGTGCTAAAACCAAAGTGTTTGAGAGTCGCAAATAGGTACGGCCAGTGCACCCGGTCAAACGCCTTTTCGGCATCAACAGCCAGCAGTAGGGCTTCTTCGCGTGATCGGTGGACCTTATCTATGATATGGCAGAACATTAGCCCCACACTGGCGGGAAGGGATAAACCCTGCCTGATCTGGATCTATAAGTCCAGGCAAAAGAGGAATAAGGTGGTGGGCTAGCACGCTAGTGAAGAGTTTCGCATCGACATTCAAAAGCGAAATAGGAGGTACATTGCCTTGGGTCTTTCCCCTGCTTAGGGATAACAGTTATCGAGGCTTGCAACATAGACTCAGTCAGTGTGCCCGTGTCAGCGAAGGAATTAAAAAGGCAGGTAAGGATTGGGGCGAGTTCCGGGCAGAAGGTCTTGTAGAACGCAGCGCTGAACCCGTCAGGGCCCGGCGACTTCAGAGGCTTCAAGCGGGCGATCGCCAAGATGACCTCCTCCATCCGAATGGGCTTTCTAGTGCGTCAGATTCTGTGGGGGAGGGGAGTGATCACCGCGGCCCCAAGGTATGCCTGGGGGTTTGTGGTAATAGACGTGTCTCATGAGTACAGGTCTGCGTAGTATGCCAGGAATGTGGCCGTAATGCTATCTGCATCGAACACTTCGGGCCCCGCGTATACCCCTGGACAGATTTACTGAGTGCGCATACTGCTTACTGCGAAGCCGGTGTGCCAGCATATGACCACCTTTATTGCTTCCTACATAAAATGTATGTTTGAGTTGCAGCATCGCATATTCAGCTCTGTCCAGATCAAGGCGCTTCAACTGTAAACTCTTCCTCTTCAGCTGTCGCCAAACCCGGGCAGCTCCAGTGCGCTTATGAATGGATTCCAACTCTAGAACCTATGTTTCCAGTTCCTTCCTCTTACCCTTACGTATCTTATTTTCATTTGCCGCCTTCGCAATGATTGCCCCTCGGGCTACAAGTTTTAGGGCCTCCCAGACTGATGAAAGCGCAGTGGTGCCTGTGTCGTTGAGATCGAGATATGCTCGCAAAGTATCTCTGAGGGCTGAAACCGTTGCTGGAGAGTGCAGTAGAGTCTCGCGAAGGCGCAAAGGGGGTGACAGTGTGGGAAGGGAGGACATGCGTAGGGTTAGTGTGATGGGAGCGTGGTCTGACAACGAGCGGGGTACAATGGTAGAAGCAATCACTCGATCCCATGCAGACAGGGAAGCTAGAAAGTGGTCTAGTCAGGCATATGTTTTATGAGCCGCTGAATAAAATGTATAATCCCTCTCCCCGGGATGTTGAACGCACCAAACATCACGCAGGTCAGAATCTGACAGCCAGTCTAAGCCCTCAAGAGAGAGTGCCTCTGTATGACCAGTTCTATGCCCCAACCGGTCCTGTTACGCATCCATCACTATGTTCAGGTCCCCTTCCACCACCATGGCTGCGCCTGGGGAGTGAAGCACTTTGGCAATAGAGTCAGTGAGAAAGGGTTCTTGTCACTCATTCGGGGCGTAGATCGACGTCACTGTGAAATGGAACGTGCCCAGTTGCACACGTAGAGCTATTAGGCGGCCTTTGATCTCCGCAATAGGGCCCAAGACAGTGCTGGGGAAACGCCTGGAAAAGAGAATAGCCACACCCCCTTTTTTCCCCTTCCCTGATGACCAATATTGCTGTGGGAATCATTAAGAGTGCATTCTGTGCGTATCTTTTGAGAGTAGATGCGTTTCCTGTATCAGGCATATGTCCACATGTGAGTGTTCTAGAAGTGAGAGAACCGCAGACCTCTTGGTGGGGTTGTTGAGGCCCCGTACATTGAGGCTAATTATCTTCATCTCCATGGTCTAAGAGGTGGAGAAAGCTATGAGGGAATGGGCATCTAATCCATGGGTCATGTGAGGGGGCAGCCACGGCACGCCTGTAAAGAGAACCCGGTGACGATCCATATGTGTGTGTGGCCTGTCTGGTATAGCGCGCCGGAAGGGGTACCCCAGTAACAAACCCTCAACCCCAACAGCATCAAAGAACAAACATAAATAAGAACAAATGTAGGTATCTTGTAGTCCATCGCAATGAGAAATTCAATGGGGAAGGGGTCAGCCAAGGCATTGTGAATCATGTACTACGAAATAGTCTCATCGCCCCCGCCTTGCTAGTCCAATCCTTTCAAATTAAGTTCTTCCACGGTACCTTAGGAGGGGGGTCGTTGTCCTCTTTTCCTTCGCTGGAGAGGGAGCGCAGCACCGCTGACCTCTCCATAGCAATTGTAGGTGGGCTGGGGCGGTGACGCTGAAGCCGGGATCTGCGTTGCGCGCCTCAGCGATTTCTGCCAAATGTGTTGTCTCCTATAGGTGATTGTCGAGACTCCTGTTCTTTGAGATCCAGGCCCAAAACTTTACAAGCCTCTGCTAGAGAGCGTATCTAGTAGGTTTTGCCCTCCAGGCGAAAGATGAGCTGAAAGGGATGACCCCACGAGTATGCAGTGCCCAACGTTTGCAAATGATTAGTGACAGGTCGGAAGTCCTTTCACTTATGAAAGGTGATGGCAGCTAGATCCTGGTAGATCTGTGGCGAGTTGTCTCTAAACTGCAGTTTCTGAGGATCCGGGACGGCCTTGAGTATGGATTCTTTCACTTTAAAATCATGCACACAGACCAGGATATCCGCCGGAGGGCGCGATGCCTTGAGGAGAGGGCCCACACGAGGGCACCGATCGATCTTGATGGCGCTCTCCGACGCGTAGCCCAGGACGAAGCAAAACAGGGCCTGAACATAACCCTCGAGGTCTGAGGTCTCCGCATTCATTGGTACCCCTCGGATGCGGACATTATTCCTCCTCAACCTATTTTCCAGGTCTTCAGCATGGGCTTGCAGGTCGATCTGCTGGTCCTGTAAACTAATAATTTCTTGCTGAAGTTACTCTATTTCTTCGTCCCTAGCAGTGGAAGTCTCCTCCAATGCCGCCACCCTTTCTCCGAATTTGTCGATATCACGGCATGCTTCCCTCAGCTCCATGGTCAGGTCTTTCTTTACTGTCTACAGGTCTTCTCGCAGGGAAGCGAACAGCGACTCCAGGAATTCGCGGGTCACTGAGCTCTCAGCTCCGTCTTCCCCGCAGGCCGGCTTCGACTATCCCGCTGCATTCTTCTCTCCCTGGGGGTCCCCCGAACCCTTGATGACCAGGTCGCGGACCGAACTGTCCTTCTTTGTTTTAGTCGTGGCCATGTCCTCTCGGCGACAGTCCCAGCAGCTTGCAGATCATCAGGAGCTGGAGCGCGGGGGGCAGTAGTCATGTCGGCGAGCAGGTGTCGGTGAATATGGGGCCAGCCTCTGGACCCAGCCCTGACCAACGTGACTGATCCGATTCTGCGTGGTTACCCCTGTGTCGGTTGCCCACTGGTCTGTCAATAAAGCTGGTTGTGCAGACACACTCTTTGTTGTGCGTAAAAGGGGGACAACTCGCCGGATAACGCCCCTGACTCAGCCGCCCAGTGTCTCATCACACTTCGGACCAGGTGGAGGGGCTCCTTTGGCAAATCCTCATGGTATTGTGCTTGTATGCCTCTCCAACCAATGCCCAGGACCTGAACCCTGGAGGGCCCCTGAGGGGATTCCCAGACCAGCCAGGGCCCACCTCTGCCGGCACACGGCCTCCACCGGCGTCCAGACGCTCCTGTGCAGGTAAAGTTCCAGGAGGAATGCGGCTAGAACACCTAAGGGAGGGCCAATAACTCCCCTGCTCAACGAGGGGTCCCCAGGCTCGTCGCACCAGGAGTCCTCATCGCGGGCGTGGGGCACCCGCCAGTTCGTTGCCTGAAGAGGCCGAGACCGGGGCCACACTGCTTCAGTGGTCACTGTCGGCCACAGGAGGCCCAGACCGTAGGCCTTTGCTACAAGCCGCGGCCTGCCCCGCTCCGCAAGCAGACCACAGCTCAGTTCTACCCAGTCCGGCGGGCCCGCAAGAGGGAGGAAGCTGAATTTCGGAGGCACCTGCAGACGTCGCTAGGCCCCAGTTGCAGCACAGGGCCCTGTCCGGTGGTTCCGATGCAGGGCGCTGCCCAAGCTCGCACCTCAGGCGCTTCTCCAGGGGGGCGGCCCCGGATCCCGGTGTAGCCGGCTCCTCCGTCGTCTCCGGTCTCAGGCGCACTGGACCAACTCAGCAAGCAGCTCCGGGGAATGGAGGAGGCCCACACCGCACAGGCCTCTCCCTCCCTATATCCAGTTAGCGGGGGCTCCTCACCGCCCAGCCAGGTGAGCACCGCAGCAACGAAGGGCGCCCTCTTGCCCCCGCACCACAGCCCGCCCGCATCTGGATTCAGCAAGCGAGGCGGGCTGCCAGCGGCCTCATCCACGAGCAGTCCCCCGTGCCTTACTTGCCCGTCGGGGACGATCGATCGCGCTCCGGCGGTCCCACGGTCCCCCACCGGGACTCCAGCCGAAGTTGTCCCCTCCTAGGGGGTACCACAGCAGCGGATGGTGCTCAAATTCGATGCGTTAGGCCGGGCGGGGACCATGCAAAAGCGAGACTCGTCCGTTCACGCCACCATCTTGCGTCCATTCACGCCGCCAACTTGCATCCATTCACGCCGCCATCTTGCATCCGTTCACGCCGCCATCTTGCTGCCCCATGTTTAATGCTTTAGAGTGGTAGAAGTAAAATGTGAATGGCAGCCGAACACACCAATGGATGAAGAGGGCTGACTGAAAGGCCCTCTATGTATGGATTTTCTTTATTTATGAAGGCTGCCAAGGAAGGCACACCTAAAAAAGGCGTTGTTTGAGGCCTGTAAGTGCCAAGTTCAACATACATATCACATAAAATGTATCATTTGCTTTGCAGTCACAAATCCAAAGGAACTATGGGTTTTGTTCTGGGCCTGACATTGGCAAGTTCATCATGCAAGGGTTAAAGAGGTCTTCTTTTAGGTTTGGCAATGCAAGATGAAGACGCCAAGCAGAGGGAGATAATAAAATAAGAAGTCTTGGCAATATTGCCTTCATATAAAATCTGAAAAATACCCCCCAGACAAGAAATAAGAAAGTCTCAAACACTGTACTGCTGAGGCTATGGCATGCACTCTCTTTGGTTTGCAGTCCTAAATCTCTGTAGTTTTCCCTCTCATTCCTGGTGACTATCAGTTTTCCCTCCAAATTTCCCCTTGTCTCTGTGCTAAGACCTGTATGTTAAGCAGTGCACCCCCAGCCACCATTTTGTGTTAACAAATCAGTGAAACCAGCCCCTCCCCCCAGCAACAGGGATATTCTACATCAGAGGGTGCTCTGAGGCAGCAGTGATCTTCTGTGTGCTGTTTAAACTGTGTTTAATAGGGACTGTGCACTTCTGTTTTTTGGCCAGGAGAGGAGTAAAGTTTTATACAAACACTATTGTCAGAGGACAAGTTAGGCCCTTACCTGCAGAAGTCCAAAGTGTGGATTGAGCCTGTTGGTCTCCTAGGAGATTCTGAACAAGAGAAGCAGCTCCCCTTTCCCATCCCCTCCCCCAGGCCAGCAGACCTAGGACTGGTGATTGGCTATTCAGCTCCCAGGCAACTCTGAGCCCTCCTCTAACACCTGCCCAGGCCCCTTAAGGCTTTGCTGGGTGCACCCCAAATCATTCTCCTCCATCTTGTGAGTTGCAGCCTACCTGTGCCCCAGATTGCAGTGAGCAGAGTCCAGGAAGTGGTAAGGAGGCAGACAAGTGCTGTCTCTTTCAAAAAAAAGTAAAAAAACGATTTTCCCTATCTGTGATTACTGTCTTTGCCTGTGGGTGTTACAGTTTAAAATTGTAGTTTTAACCTGCCCGTGATTGCATATTTAATCACCTGTTTTGTGTTCAAACTTGTGGTTTTTCCTGCCCATGATTGCTTCCATTTAACGTGTTGAATTGAGGGATTTGCAGTCCTAAATCTCTGTAGTTTTCCCTCTCATTCCCGGTGACTATCAGTTTTCCCTCCAAATTTCCCCTTGTCTCTGTGCTAAGACCTGTATGTTAAGCAGTGCACCCCCAGCCACCATTTTGTGTTAACAAGTCAGTGAAACCAGCCCCTCCTCCCCCCCCAGCAACAGGGATATTCTACATCAGAGGGTGCTCTGAGGCAGCAGCGATCTTCTGTGTGCTGTTTAAACTGTGTTTAATAGGGACTGTGCACTTCGTTTTTTGGCCAGGAGAGGGAGTAAAGTTTTATACAAACACTATTGTCAGAGGACAAGTTAGGCCCTTACCTGCAGAAGTCCAAAGTGTGGTTGAGCCGGTCTGTCTCCTAGGAGATTCTGAACAAGAGAAGCAGCTCCCAACTCCCTGGCCAGCAAACCTTGTCTGAGGTTGCTGGGACCTTATATAGTCTGCTAGTGGTTGGTACATGTGTTCACTGATTGGTGGTTGTATCTGATGTTTCTATTGGATTAGGGTTAGTGTCCTTATTTGTTGGGTATTTGAGGGTTCTGATTGGTTTCTGGGTCTGTGATTCAATCAATGTAGGGTTGGGACTAGGGCTAGGGTTAGTATTTCTATTGGAAGTAGGGACTACGCCTTCCTGTGTCATTGGTTGTTGGGAGTAGGGTGGGACTAGGGCTAGGGTTAGGCCTTTAATTGGAAGTAGCGATTAGGGCTTCTGGTGTGATTGGTTGCTGGACTAGGTGTGGGACTAAGAGTAGGGTTAGGCTTTCTATTGGAAGTAGGGACTAGGGCTTCCTGTGCCATTGGTTGCTTGGACTTGGGTTGGGACTCCTGGTAGGGCTAGGGCCTCTATTGGACGTAGAGATCAGGGTTTTTGAAAGTTATTGGGTGCTTGGACTAGGGCTGAGATTGGCTGTAAGGTCCTGGTCTCCTATTGGTTCTAGATTTTAGGGCGAGTGTTGTGACTGGCTAGGGTTAGGGCTAGGGTTCCCATTGGCTGAAGGGGTCACCTGATTACTAGGGCTATAAAAGGCTGAGGCTTAGGGCGTCTCAGCCCGGGCATCGAGGCTAAGGGCGGAGAGGACAAGGGCAATTACCTGTTTGAGCCTGTTCGAGACTGGTCGGGAGTAGGGCCAGAAATGCTGCCCATGTTCACATTCAGTAAGAGCCACCCCACACCATCCACAAACATAGTAACACATTCACACCAAATGTACGCCACACACAACCCTATGCACGGACCAATGTACCAGCATGCACTACAAACCCAACCAAACCACATCTATACACCCTTCTATCCCAACTACCACACATACCCACCATCACCTACAAACAGTACACAACTCTATCCTATACCACTAACCAATGCACTCATCACTAACACAACCCCATTCAACACCATACATAACTACATCCCATCCAGACACACGCTCCCAGCTCTAATTACACCTAACAGATCACCTTTTATCACTAACAAACATATATTCATCCTTCCATCATTTGTCCAACCAACACCCTCCTCTCCCTACTACCATAATAACACTAACACACAACACACACACACTGCACACCACCACACTTTTTAACTCTTGCAACAAACCAGTCTAAGACACTCTTACCTCTACTTCATTCCCTCCTACACACAACATACACTCTACTCATAAACACATCACCACCCCCTCTACCTTACAACCTCCTCTCACAAACAATACTATACAACCAAATCGATTGCATGAAACAAATACACCAGCACCACTTTTCACTACTCCTCAAAAACAAAACATATCACACACATCAGCACAACAAGATCTTCAAAGCGCAACACCTCAAAATACTTACCATCACAAAATACAAACATACACCCACCTTTCAAACCACACAAAGGAACAAACTCCAATGCCAAGCTTTCTCTCTTCCACCACACCTAACACAGATACAGCAACACAGCAACTCTCTCCTAACAGCCTCTCATCCATTGGACAATTTAGAACCTTACTACATGACCCACATGCTGCACCACCACCCCTGACTCATACACCTTCCGCCATAAACACACGCAAACAACATAAGCGACGTGCCACACCTCACAACTTTGCTTCCCCGTGTCTACTGCACAACAATGTTACACCACAAAACAACACAGCACATCAACTCACTCTCAAACACCATCTCCACCACATACACACGCAGACCCATCAAAATGCCTTCTTAGCATGCTGGATGAGGAACATGATACAGAACAGGTACACGATTGCTATCCTAATACAGCTAATGCCAGCACTAAAAACACACCTGCTACAAACCCACACAATACTGATCACTCTTCTACAAAACAAAGTCTCACTATCACCAAAGGCCATTCTCTAAGCTGTCTACTAATAAATGCTCGATCCCTCTCTAAAAACAAACATCACATCTACGACCTTCTCACAGATGCAAAACCAGACATACTATTCATAACTGAATCATGGTTGGGAGATGATATGGCTCCAGTCCTGCATGAAGCCATTCCTCTAGGCTATCAAACGATCACCCAAAATCGTATAGGCAAAAAAGGAGGTGGTCTAGCTGTTGTGTTCAGGCAAACATTACATATCACTAAAGTTGATGACATCTCCGTAAAGAATTGTGAGGCTCTTCTAACAAGATGCAATACTACACCGTCTTCATCCTGTAACTTCCTGCTCCTTTACAGACCTCCACCTAGCAAGGCGACATTCCCAGACGCACTTCTAGACACAGTTTCAAACCTGATAACAATACAGTCCAACTTATGCATTGTGGGTGACCTCAACATTTGGTTTGACAAACCCAATATGACCCATCCAAAAACAATAATCACTGGCCTAGACGCACTGAAAATGCATCAGATTGTCCACAAACCCACACACATCGCTGGACATATCCTAGATGTCATTTTTGCTAATACTGAACTAGTTACCTTTCAAACTATAACTCCAGTCACATGGTCAGACCACCACTTGCTTGCTTTCCAACATAAAACAACACTAAGGGACTCACCTAAAATTAGCTTACATCCATCCACCTATCGGCCATGGAACAAACTCAATTTGGAACACTTAGAAACACAACTAACATCAAGTACAAATCTGGAAACAATAACTTCTGTTCAAAATCTATATGAGTGGCTACAGGAAGCTTTTGACATCCTGATACCACTCAAAACCACACAACAGCACAAAAGAAAAAAAGCGCCTTGGAGAAGCATAGAAATAAAAGACATAAAACAACAAATTAGAAAGCTGCAACGTACCTGGCTCAAAACAAACGCCAAACAAGACAAACTTCCCCTTCAAAAAATTAACCGATTATACAAGTCAGCTATCAAAAAAGCTAAGAAAAGGTACTATTCAGACAGAATTCAAAATGCTAAATGTGCAAATAAAGAATTCTATAAAATACTCAATGAATTTCGCAAACCAAATTGCCTAGAAGGAACTCATCCTGCTACTCAAGATTTCACAGTTAAACTGGCAAATCATTACACAGACAAAGCAGACACATTGGACTCGTACTTAAAACAGAAACAAAGCACCAGCACTAACCCCTGTACAAAACAACAATCCAAGAATACTCTAACCCAGCCTCTCCGTTCCTTCCAACACATCTCACACAATGAATTTATGGACCTGGTCAAAGCAAGCAGGCCTGCCGGCAGCCCTTCTGACCCCTGTCCACCACAAACTTTCAAGACAATTCTTTTAACAACCTCTGCTGCCACTCCAGTAAGAAGAATCATCAACGATTCCTTAACTACCGGAATATTTCCAGAAGAACTAAAAAAAATCACACATTCGCCCTTTACTGAAGAAAGCAAACTTGGACCCGCTGAACCCTGACCACTACAGACCCATTACAAATGGACCTTTCCTGGGCAAACTGATAGAAAGAGCAGCGTTCGCCCAGGTGTCACAATTCATTGAAGAGAATGACATACTCTCAGACTTCCAAACAGGATTCCGTCCGGGAAGAGGCACTGAATCTGCCCTCCTTGCCATCTGGGATGACCTGAAGAATACAGTTGACTGCAGCGGGGTTGCTGCGCTACTCCTCTTGGACCTCTCGGCTGCCTTTGACACGGTTGATCATGACACTCTGAAACAAAGACTCTATGAAGCCGGCATAGAGGGAACTGCTCTAGACTGAATCGCGTCCTACCTTCAAAACAGAACTAATGTCATCCATACCCCACCTTTCTCGTCCAAACCATACTCCACAAAAGCAGGGGTCCCTCAAGGTTCTATCATCTCGCCCATACTTTTCAACATCTACATGAAGTCATTACCGGTACTGATCAATCAATTTCACCTCACGTGCTATAACTATGCAGATGACACGCAAATACTCCTTCAACTGGAATGCCCCAAAGACATTGAAAAATCCCCAATTTTCAGTTGTCTCAGGGCTGTGGATCAGTGGATGACTTGGAGCCATCTCAAATTGAATGCTTCAAAAACAGAAATATTCACGTGTGGCGATTGGAAACATTACGACCCGCTTGCCGCCTGGCCTGATGAACTGGGATCACCACCTAAAGTATCGAAGGAAGTAAGAAACCTCGGAATGACCATGGACTCCAAGCTGTCGATGAATGCCCAAGTGGACAAACTAGCAAGATCAAGCTTTGTCACTATAAAAACGCTGCAACGAATTTTCCCTCATTTGGGATTTCCACACAAGGTCCAAGCTACCATCTCCCTTGTTCTGTCCAAACTCGATTACGCCAATAGCCTCTACCACGGATCACCTTTAACGACCATGAAAAGACTACAACGGATTCAGAACTCGGCTGCCAGACTACTCTTGCATATCAAACCGCAAGACCACATTTCACCTGCCTTGAAAGCCCTGCATTGGTTACCGGTTGCCAGAAGATCCACATTCAAGCTACTTTGTATCACCCACAAAGCAATACATGGAATGGGACCGCTCTTCATCAGGAATAAAATCACCAAACACATTCAACAAAGGAACCTACGCTCTAAAGGGGCATCTCTCCTCAAAATTCCAAGATACAAGAAAAAAACCATGGGTGGCACATCCTTCTCTGTTCAAGCAGCCAAACTATGGAACTCTTTACCCCCAACATAAGATCCACCGATAACCACCTTATCTTCAGAAAACTACTCAAGAATTGGCTCTTCCCCACATAAGCACCATACGCAAACAGAAATTTACAGCATATTCCTCTGTATATAAGCATGTATTTTCACTATAGATATGTACCTATCTTTGTGTATTGCTTTGTATAAACATGTAGAATAATTATGTTGTTGTAAATAAATAAATAAATAAAAATCATCTTTGGTCTACATGTACTTACTTCCATTGTGCATCTATGTACCTTCCATGTACTTGGATCTGTGTGTCTGTTACTTTTCTCCTGAAAAAGCATATCCAATGCACTACCCTATTTCTCATCCTGTACCTCTATCAATATCTTTAATCTATATATACTTTCCTCCTTTATGCATCCATATACTTTCAATGTACTTATGGATCTATATATTTATCACTTTCTTCTAATTTAGCATTTCAAATGCACTACCCTATTTTCTCAGCCTATACTTCTCTCAATATATTCTCTGGCCCAACCTTCTGACTCATCTCAAACTTCTTTCTACTACTCTTTCCAATGCACTACCCTATCTCTCACCCTATACATCTATCAATATATCCTCTACATCCACTCTCTCATTTATCCCAAACCCCATACCACTATTATGATCCCCAAAATAACCCTTTCTAGACTCTCTCCTACTCTACCCCGCCTTGCATCATCTGACACCTCTTTTTTACTATACCGATCCCCCAAAACAAACCTTTCTAAACTCTTCCCTCTGACTCTTCCCCTCAAAAACCCCTTTTTACTCATCCAAAAGCCTCCTCCTACTGCTATGACCTCAAAAAAAAAAGAGAAAAAAAAATCTCACTCTTCTGTCCCTCCACTATCCTTTTCAATCAAAATAACAGACTAACATGTTCACTTCTCAAATTCCGTATTCCACTATACTAATTCACCACTAATCCGTTATGGGTTCCAGAGTAGCGTGCTACTCGCCAATAAAGCGTTTCAACACCCCATCAGGGTTACCAGCGCTATATAAATGCAAACCTTTTTCCCTTTTCTACCCCTCCCCAACCCTTCTCAATCCAAATAACTGACTAACATATCCACCACTCAAATTACTTTCATGTTTCGCCATACTAATTCAACAGTAATCCTTATGGGTTCCAGAGTAGCGTGCAACTCGCCAACAAAGCGCTTCAAAACCCCATCAAGGGGTAGCAAGCGCTATATAAATACAAACCTCTTTCCCTCTTCTATCCCGCAACCTACCCTTCTCTATCCAAATAACTGAATAACATATCCACCACTCAAATTACTTCATACTTCACTATACTAATTTTCAACACTAATCCTTTATGGGTTCCGGAGTAGCGTACTACTCGCCAGAAAAGCGCTTCAACACCCATCAGGGGTAACAGGTGCTACATGAATGCAAACCTTTCTTCCCTTTTATCCCTCCGCTACCCTTCTCACTCCAAATAACTAACTAATATCCACCACTCAAATTACTTTCATATTTCACCATACTTATTCAGCACTAATCCTTTATGGGTTTCCGGAGTAGCGTGCTTCAACACCCCATCAGGGGTAACAAGCGCTATATAAATACAAACCTTTTTTTTCCTCTTCTATCCTTCTGCTATCCTTCCGAATCCAAATAACTAACTAACCTATCCACCACTTAAAATGTACTTGCATGTTTCACTATACTAATTCAACACTAATCTTCTATGGGTCCCGGAGTAGCGTGCTACTCGCCGAAAAAGCGCTTCGACGCCTCGTCAGGGGTAATAAGCGCTATATAAATGCAATTACAATACAATACAATATAGATCACAAGATCTGTTGCTCGTTTACAGATCCATATGGACTCTAAAAATTATAATAAATCCATGGTTATAAAGGGAGCCACAAGACTCAAAACGTTTCCGTTGAGATAGCCCACAACATGCTACTCACTTACATAGGTTTATTTGGAGGGTCACAAGATCTGGAGGATGATTGCTTTTACTTAGACAAGATCACCCCACTCAGGAGGCCATCAGTCAGATAATCCCACAGTCATAAACTTTATTTTGCCCTCCATTGACTTTATTCTGCCTTCCAGAAAGGAAAGCTCCAAGAGGCCAAAGGCTAGATATATATGATAGAGCATAGCACAGCATGACATGCATATATTGTACAAAGATTAACTTCTTGGCCTAGCTGCAGAGAGGTCAATTAAGCATTCAAACTGGATAAAGTGTTCTTCTGGGCCTCGCAGTGACAGGTCCCACAGGTATACATTTCAGAAATGTGCTCTTGGCAAATCACTGGAAAGTCCAGCATGCCGATGGATAAATGTATTCTTCTGAGCCTACAGGTAGCATGCCACGTGTAAATTAAAGCTTTTAATTCAAACAAAACCACTCCAAATAAATTGGTCCTATATTTGATAGCTGCAAATGTTGCTATGAAACTTTGCCAACAATTTGGGGTCAGAATTTATTTCTTAATTATATCAAATTAATCTGGGTTCAGATAACCCTGCTCCCAGTCTGTGGAGGTTTATGAAAGAGCTAACTAGGTCTTTCAAATTGGTTCTTGATCATATTACATCTTCATGGTTTTAGCATATCCTGTGCAGCATCAAACTCCTATATCTCTCTCTTGTTGAACTTAATATGAAACCTGGCTTCAATTATATTAATGAGATTTAAGGCAAGCTGTTTTGGGACAGCAGAAGGTGGAGGTCCTTGTTGGAGCCTGACATCCTCAACAGATTTGCTTACCCTCTGCTTCTCATTCACCCTGCTTCTACCACCCACAGACCTCCTTCTCTGCTATCTCTTCTCTTTCCCCGTTATCGCTTCTATTATAGTTCTTTCTTCCTTATTCTTTCTTTCCGCTCACTATCTGCTCATTGACTTCTTATTACTTATTTTCAGCCGACTCTTACAAAAACAGATTTCCTGGGGCTTCAACGTTGGCACATTTTCCAGCACAGCTGCCAATAACCCCCGGGGCCCATGTTCTCCTTATAAACGTGCTGGGGATATCAGCAGGTTTGCAGGCTGGAGTAAGAGGAAGTTACGCAGCAAAGGGTACAGGGGATAAACGATGTTCAATTACTGCGCACAATGCTTCCCTGCTAGTTTGTTTTTCTAAAATGGCCGCTCCAGTCCTACAATGGCTACCTTGTTCCTCCCCTATCAGTTCCCCAATGGGCACTTTCATAATCTCGTCTCTTTCCTGGGGTTCCCTCCTTGGTAGGATGATTGTGGAGATTTCGAGCTAGACCAATGGATGGGTGTCTGGTATCTGTAGACAGATGAAGAAGGTGTCACCTTAGTCTCAACATGCATGAAGCGTACCATTGACTTACTTGCAATGGAGTAGCCGATCGTTCCCGATTTTTTTAGGGGGAGATTTCAGTGCTTTGTCGCGCTTCTGATTGTTTCCCTAATTTCATTCATTCAAAATTCCGGTTTAGTTAGGCTTTTGACCATTAAACACCAGGGGGGCGATTAACAAAGGCATTTATTGGTACCCAAAGAAGTACTTCTGTAATACTACTTCTCATACTTGAAAATTATTTGTGAACTGGCCACAAGACATCTACAATAGGAATACAATTAGTACAACTAGAAAGGACTGTCTGTATCCTCTTTACCTTTTCATTAGCAGGGAGTTGGACTTTTCGTTGCCAATTCACAAAGGCATTTGTGAGTATGTGATCTAGCGGTCCTGTAGTATTAATGCAAGTACTCATAGAGCGTTTGTGAATCAGCCCCAATAAAAACAATGCATAAACTCATAGAAATAAAACAAAAAAATGTGGGCAAGTGTACGTAGAATGCTAACATCTATAGTAAATTGCAATTTCTAATATTTCAAAGCTAATTGAAATTTCCTGAAAACAACCAAAATATCAAAATATTTCTAGGTCATTTCGCAAAATCTGTCTCTGTAACTTACTCTTGTACTACTCCCAGTTTACTCATGCATTTCAGGAGTATGACAGGAATTATTCTGTCATACTCCTGGAAATAAGGAGTTCTACAAGCGTATGCAACAGCAAAATCTCTGTTGTGCGGACTCTTCATTTGTAGTTGCAGAAGTAAGGCTTACAATTGATTATTAATTTCATGGTTTGTGGAAAAAATAGGACGTAAAATTGTACGATGCAATGATACAAATAAGTGACAGTTTAAAAGCAGGTGCTCTGCAGAATGTCGCACATCAAAGTCCTGAACACCAGAACATTTATTGTGACTTACTCTTGCAGTAGTCCTGAAATCCAGGATTAAAGCAGAAGTAAAACAGCAGTGCTACTTGATTGCTCCCAAAATTCACGAGTAAGCGAGAGGTACCACAAGAGTAACATGATCAAAGGCCACCCTCCATTTCAGTACTTCAGTTTGCTGACTTGGGTCTGGGAATTTGTGAAACAAATGCCCCCTCCCCAGACAATCACGTTAACGACATAGAGGGCTTTAATATAAAGTACGAGTGATCACTGATGAATCACGTTAATCGACATAGAGGGCTTTAATAAAAAGTACGAGTGATCCCTGATGAATCACGTTAACGACATAGAGGGCTTTAATAAAAAGTACGAGTGATCCCTGATGAATCACGTTAACGACATAGAGGGCTTTAATAAAAGTACGAGTGATCACTGATGAATCACGTTAACGACATAGAGGGCTTTAATAAAAAGTACGAGTGATCACTGATGAATCACGTTAACGACATAGAGGGCTTTAATAAAAAGTACGAGTGATCACTGATGAATCACGTTAACGACATAGAGGGCTTTAATAAAAAGTACGAGTGATCACTGATGAATCACGTTAACGACATAGAGGGCTTTAATAAAAAGTACGAGTGATCACTGATGAATCACGTTAACGACATAGAGGGCTTTAATAAAAAGTACGAGTGATCACTGATGAATCACGTTAACGACATAGAGGGCTTTAATAAAAAGTACGAGTGATCCCTGATGAATCACGTTAACGACATAGAGGGCTTTAATAAAAAGTACGAGTGATCACTGATGAATCACGTTAACGACATAGAGGGCTTTAATAAAAGTACGAGTGATCACTGATGAATCACGTTAACGACATAGAGGGCTTTAATAAAAAGTACGAGTGATCCCTGATGAATCACGTTAACGACATAGAGGGCTTTAATAAAAAGTACGAGTGATCACTGATGAATCACGTTAACGACCTTGAGGGCTTTAATATAAAGTACGAGTGATCACTGATGAATCACGTTAACGACATAGAGGGCTTTAATAAAAAGTACGAGTGATCACTGATGAATCACGTTAACGACATAGAGGGCTTTAATAAAAAGTACGAGTGATCACTGATGAATCACGTTAACGACATAGAGGGCTTTAATAAAAAGTACGAGTGATCACTGATGAATCACGTTAACGACATAGAGGGCTTTAATATAAAGTACGAGTGATCCCTGATGAATCACGTTAACGACATAGAGGGCTTTAATATAAAGTACGAGTGATCCCTGATGAATCACGTTAACGATATAGAGGGCTTTAATATAAAGTACGAGTGATCCCTGATGAATCACGTTAACGATATAGAGGGCTTTAATATAAAGTACGAGTGATCACTGAAGTAGCCTAGGCATTCATTTCTCTTTTAACTGTGCACTTTGTGTTAGCTGGCCTTTAACTATAGGGACCATTTCATATTTTATTAATTTTAGAGGAGAATGCAACTGGGCGTTTAAGTGATCTATCCCTCAATTATTTGAGATACTCAGAAAAGAGTTTAACCATAAAATAATTTTAATCTATTCAAAAAGCATTTACTTTTTGCCAAAATATCCCAGATCCGTGGAATCCGTTCAAGGCAAATTTTAGTACCTTCCACTCCAAGGTGAAGAAATCAAATCTGCCATCTAACACCCAGTGTTAACTCTCAAACATAACTAATAGTTTTAACACTAACAAATCGTTTATTTGCTTGACTGATAAAAACCATTGCAAAACATATAAAATGAGAATCAATCCACAGTGGCTGCAACTAAAATCTGTCAATGCAATACAAGTGATAAAAGGACTAAAATCTGAGCCACAATACCTCTATTAGCATGGCGATGCCAATACGCATCACGGGAAAAGTAAAGTGCTTTGGGCCTTGGTCCTTCATGATGCTAACAGTTCAGTACATAGCCGCTCCAGAAAATTCATTAGCGAAGCATTCTGAGACTTGACTAGAGCGCTTACAATTGAACTGGGCAGTAGCCTTCAGATATAAAATGACATTAAGCATGAATGGGACGCAGCTCTGCGGGAATTAGTCGCAATGATATAAAATTGCTTTGATGCCTAGCATCCAACTAGGTGGGCCATACAAGCAGGTTCTTTAACTGCGTCGTAAACATCTTTTGGTTAGTCTTAAAGTGACTTGAGCTTAAGAAAAACCCTGCTGGTCATTCGATGGTGTAATAAAAATAAAAGTGCTTTAGGGCCTAGCACCTGACCAGCGCAGATCACCAAACGGTTCTTAAAGTGCGTCGTGCTAATCTTTTAGTTAATCATTTCAGGCCGGGATATTTAAGTTCCCACAGAACTCGTGTGTTATCAGTTCTTCTATGCAATACTCCAGTCTGCCAAAGTTGCAGGTTTGATCATCTTTAACATAAAGAGAAAAGATGTTTCGTTCTGACAGATTGGTGGTTTCATTTGGCTTCATCTCAGGTCATCTAATGTTTTGGTTTTTGCTTCTGTTACCAAGTTCAGAACCTTGTTCTCTGCCCTCTGAAGATATTTTACCACTGAGTAGTTCAGCCGAGGATCACTTGGATTAAAACTTTCTACAACAGCCTCTCTACATTACCTTATTCTTGCTTCCTTGAATTTCCTACATACGATTGATCGGCGTTCCACTACTGTGATCTTGCACAGACACAATTCATGCACCATGTCTTCAATCCCCTGACCACACAGCCTGCAGTTGCCCAGGCCTTCTGTTCTTCCTCATGGTGGGGCATGCTTCAGTGCACCCAGGGCTCCCAGCCTACATTTTAAAAACTTTTCTTTTATTGAGTTGTTATAAAGTTCACCTAGGTACCACTGGGGCCTGAGCTTCATGTAGTTATTGAGAGTTAGCCAGCCATGACTACACCTAGCTAGAGCGGATTTATCCTCCAAGAGTGACAGGGTTTTAGTGCTGGATTTTGTTATTTTTTTAAACCCCTCCCTACTCAATGGTAGGTCCCAGGCTGAGGAAAGGCCCAAATTAGTTATGGCTAAATTTAGATAGACTCTTGCTGGTGATCGGGCCCTGACTTATATTTCAAGACAGAGATGGTGACAAAGTGTCCTCACTTGCTGATATGAAGTTGTGGCAGCAGTTCACAAAAGCTGCCTGGCGGGCCAGGGATTGCTTAACAAGACCAAATTCCAGTCTGATCTGGGCAGGGGACATGTATGTTGGTAGGTTGAAGATGGTCATGTACATTTTTGTTATTGTTTTATCCAAAGTAATGCTGTCCTGCCATCTCAGTGCCTTCGTCCCATAGAGCAGTTTGGGAGAGATTTTTGCTTGGGTGACTTGAAGAAACGGTGTTAGAGTTGGGACCTTCAGTTCTCTCTACAGGGCTCCCTGACCTGCTGTGAGAGCATTGCCTTTCCATTTGATAACTTCCAGATGGTTACAGAACCTACCATTGGAAATAAAAAACACCCCCAGATATTTATAGTCATTGACAGTCTCCAGCTTATCTGGCCCTAGGTGCCAGGTATGGTGTTTCAACCCTTTTTTATTTATGGTTAGGGTTTTGGACTTCTTCATGTAAATTATCATCCTGTTATTCTCAGAATAAGCTAGAGCTGCATCCAGTAGCTGTTGTAAGCCCACCTTCATTCTGCTGATTAGCACTAGTAAATCTGCATAAAGTAAGTTATAAAGGAGGATTCTACCCAGTTTTGGGGCATGACTAGTGCTCTGAAGAAAGGTCAGAAAGGAACAAATTAAAAAGGGTGGGCGCAAGCAAGCAGCCATGCTTTAAACCCTGCATTGCTTTTATGGCTCTCAACAGTTTTACCCGGACCCACGAGTTCTTACGGAGCATCTGTATCTCTCTTAGCAGGCCCAATGGGATGTTCCATTTTGCTAGTTTGAACCATAGTTTCTTCCAGTCCACCCTGTCAAAAGCAGCTTTGTAATCATTAAAGCATAGATGAATTAGTTGTTTGTAAGTAATTGCAAAGTCTGTCAGCAAGGAGAGGGCTATGATGTTGGTTGTTGTGCCAGTACTTTTGGTAAATCCCTTTTGGTTCAGTGAAATTATAGCATTATCTCCGGCCCAAGACAGGGGTTTTTCCAATAAGGTCCCAGCAAAATATTTGGGCTCGTTGTCACTCAAGGCAACCAAGCGGTAGTTTCCTGGATTACTCTTGCCCCCTCCTTTGTGTAATGGTGAGAATATAGAGCCATTCCATGAAGTGGGAATAATATTGCTGCAAAGGATATAACTAAAGTGTGGGGGCAGTTGATCTGCCCAAAAAATGAGTTTTTCCTTATAGATCACAGGAGGAATCCCATTTGGGCCTAGAGTCACTTCTCGTCGCCCCTTAGCTATTTGTCTTTGAATGGCGCCCTGACTGATCAATCATTTACTGATGCAAGACTCTGTGGGGCCATGGGTCGAATTTTGGAGGACATCAGTGCGGGGATTGTTATTCTGTTTGCTCCGTTCGAGCTGGTTACCTGTGGGGAGATCTTTGACCTCAAGGGTGCTATTTTTGAGGTCCTCAGAAGATAGATTGTGCATCTTGTTACTCTACTCGGACTGATTGCAGAAGGGGAGTTCTTGTCCTGTATGGGTTATACTCCCCTTGTTAAAATGCTCAGTTAGATAGAATACCCATGTAGGTTCTGGGATGTTCAAGTTTATCTCTCTGGTTGAAGATCTATTAATATATTTCACCGCCCACTAAGAGTAGATCGAGTTCTTCCTCTTGATGTCCCACAACAGTTTTGCCCTGAAGGTGTTGTTTTGATTCCTTGTCAAAACCCACTTTAATCTTTTTGAGCTTTCCTAAGTTTGAGTTATACCGGTGGGTGGCTTGGGCTCTCCTGAGTACCCACTTTTTTGTTTGCTTAATAAGTGTATTTCCCTCCCAAGAAATAGGCTGGGTACCATTATGACTGATGGCCTGCCTTCAGAGTTTTTCCTACTTTGCATGTCGTCCTGTAAATAGTCTTCCTAGTTGCTCGTAGGGGTAGGTCCCTCCATCTTAACTTCATGTAGTATTTGCTTGGCGTCGTTGGAGAGGACTTGTAGGGAGAAGGACATGCATTTTATCCACTTATTGTCAATTGTATAAATTGAAAGTGCTTGGTCAGGGGAGCTCTCATTATCTCTTACTCTGATTGTAAATTCTATCTCCTGAGTGAGGTGACCGCTGTCACCTCACTCAGGAGATAGAATTTACTGATGATACTTATTGATGTCTGGAATTTGCTGGGTCAATGTACGCAGTATCAGGTGCTTTTGAAAGATGAACATGGCGCCCCCACCCCAAGTCAGCGCCCGGTGCGGTGGCACCGATCGCACCGCCCTAGAGCCGGCCCTGCAGTCCTCTTTCCCAGCCCAAGCGCATGCACATATTTCAGTAAAGGCACGCTCACCAAGGTGTAGTCAATCAATGAGACTCCTGTCTCTGAATGTAATGAAAATCTAGGTGGTTAAAGCAGCCATTTAATACACAAAGGCCCAGATGTTCTAGGTTTCCCAGCAATAGCTGGCCTTTTTCGTCGCTTTTTTGCCACTGCATTCTACCCTGCTACGGTAAATTGCGTAGTTGCTCCTATGCCACCACAATATCATTGTGTTCCGATGAGCCCATAAGCCACATGTTAAAGTCTCTCAAGACTACAATTTCAAACCTGGCGTTCTCATTCTGATCTTTCATAATTTCATCTGCCAGCCTTTAGGATACCTCAATTATTGTCTTCTTATTTGGATGAATGGAAACATTCACTACAATTTTTGTGAAGGGGCCCTCTGGCGATTCCAAGAACAATTGCACAGCTTGAAGACCTTTAATACATCAATCTCTTTAATTTCCATTGCAAGGGTGATCGATATATAAATTGAAAGACCAACCTTGTTTTGGCCTTGTTTGAGAGCTTGGGTCGTGGGGGGAAAGTAGTTTGTACAACCCTCTACTGGCACTGAGCCGAGAGCTCATGTCTCTTGTAGCAGCATCACTTGGAAAGTTCGGAGATACTTTAGAATCTCAGGGTCCTCCATTTTACCAGCCAAACCATTAATATTCCAAGAGCACACCGAAGGATTTTGGACACTGGGTATCATTTATCTTATCGATGTTTATCGGTTCATCGAGACTTGCTGGTTATATTCAAAGCACCTGATAACCAACCCCAGTCACGTGCAGTACTATTCGAGAGGCGAGTTTTAAAGCTGTTCTCTCCGGCCGTGTTGTTATGGATTCTTGGGGACGTGCTGCGGGCATTCATCAAGACGGAATAGACTCTTGTCGCTTGGCCAAAAGACTCGCCCTCTGCCCTGGGGACCTCAAGTTGGTGCAGTTAACCTGTATTCTTGTAGGTGATTAATGAGATTCCCCATTGTTTGAAGGCATCCGCCTTGTTAAGAATTTTCAGAGCCAGATCGGCGGTGCCACAGGTGACTTAGGTGGTTTAGTTTCGGTATCTGGGCCAGGATCGAGGAACTCGAATGAGACTATGTCCTTAGATGTAACTCCAGCCAGAGTGGGAATCAGTCGAGTAAGTTTCAGGATATTGCCTGAATTCAGGACGTCAATGGACCCTTTAGAGGTGTACTCTGAGTACAGGAAAGTGCAGCCTTCTCCGTTGGCTGTTGGTGCTTGTACTTGAGGTTTGATTTCCATATCGACCAAAGTCAAAGTCTGATTTTCTAAATCGGATGATAGAGGAGATTTGTTACCTCAGGTTTCTGGGCTTGTGATGGCCAGTTTTGCTTTGGATTGTGGATTTTGAGATGTAATTGTTTTGGGGGCCTCTTTTGTTCGTCTAGGCTCACGCTCCGGATCCCACTTGTAACTGTTTGGCCTTTGGTTACTCCTTTCAGGGGGGGATTGGTGGTAACAGAAGTGAAGGTTTTTCTTCTGGACGTTGCGACCAGTAGATCTGGGTACTCATGTAAGTCTGGCCCCGGCACAGCCCCTATTGCCAAGCTCTTTGCCTTGTTCTCTTTATTTTTGTTCGAGGGTTCATCTGCGATCGTGCCCAGAGACTCAAGTTCAGTTTCGGAATCAGATTCTAGATTTCGAGAGTAACCTTTTTTTGGCAAATTCAAAATTGGCTATCCGATTGTTATGTTAAAAGCATTTTTAAAGCGTACGTACACCATAAGGTTTCATGGTGCGAATAGCCGGAGGAAATATTACAAGAGAAACTGCTGTACAAAAAGGTGCACTAAATGTATGCTTGACGGAAAAGCCAGGTCTTGAGTGCCTGTCTACATTTATTAGGTCTCGCCTGCGTTGCAGCGCATGCGCTGCTCGCTTGCGAGATCTATTGTCGTTGGTTTTCTGTCGGGCTTCTTTGGAAGTGGGGTTGGTGCACGCCCTGTCTCCTTTAGGCCCCGCCCACCCGCCGTCTGTTGCTCGTCATGCGCGCTGCGTCTCTAGCGTCCCTGCCGAGACTCGAACGCTCTAGCCGTTAGGCAACATCCGGCGATCTACCTAGGGGCTCATTTTCCCCTTCTCTCCCACTCCCTTCGTGTACGAGTGCTTGGTAATGACTAAACAGACGACAAGCATAAAGGCCACAGGGATCTTATCACTAAAGAGAAGACGCATACGAGAGATACGGAAACTCTGCCAGTACAGAAAGCTTCCTTCTTTTCCGTCCGTCTTTTCTCATGCTTTCTCTCCACTGGTCACTGCACAGCAGACCCCGCCTTCTCATTTACGGACCACCCTTGATCTGACGTTGTAGCTAGTACCGTAGGCCACGCTTTCATTCACAGAAACCATAGCAATTCCCGCAACAGGCCTCTAAACGATGAACTTGGAATAACGATAAACGATGAACCAACTGCCGTCTCCGCTCGTCAGGCCCCTGCCCTGTAGCGCTATGCGCACCACCGTCACACGAAGAGAGCACCAAAAGGTGTCCCAGTTCGTGGCACAGCGTAAAGAAAGGGCAAGGCGAGTGAATCGCACGCATCTTTCCCTGAAGTGCAGCGGCAGATACACCTAGATCGGGCCCCCTCACTCGGTGCAAGGAAGACCAGGAACTCCATCGATAGAGACCTCTCCAGAAGGTGGCCACAGAGGCTAGAAACACACTCAACCTGACCGCATTTGTAACGCCCACCCACGCACCCCCAAAGCCACCCGATCATGCCTATCCTCCACAACCCCCCCTCCCCCATGCACATCCTCTCAAGCCCATTGCTCCACTCCCGCTGCCATACGAACCCTACATGGGGCATTGCAGTCCTCCATGCGCGCTGCCGCCCGGTCCGCAAGGTGGTACCCGGGCAAAGCCTCGGGTGCAGCCGAACCCCCCCCAAATTCCGCAACACCTTCCAAACGACCTGCAGGCTCAGGCTGCAGCAAGCCTCGCCACCCCCCTTTCTTGTCCAAGGACCGCCCCGCTCTTTTTTTTTCTTCTTCCCCCCGCCTTCACCGCGCGACCCCCGCCCGCAGGACAGCGTTCACTCAGAGCGGCTGCAACGTCACTCGCCACCCCACCAAAACGAAATACTCCCATTCAACCATACCCAAACCTTGGCGGCTCTTTCCCTGTCTTCACCTGCCCTACGAGGCCCGGGTAGAGGGGTGCACTCACTCCCCTCCCCCCCCTCGAGGCCCAGCCTTTACAACTCCGCATGTTCCCCCTGCTGGCAGTGTCCCAGACTGCGCTGACCCCCGCCTGTGTGCCCCAATCCCACCGGCCTCAGAAGGATGAAAGGCCGAGGGCATGACGACCGAGCCCCGAACACCCGCCCATGACTCGAGCAGCTTCCTGCATCCTCTCCCTAAGCATGAGGGCTACACCAAAACCGGCAATCCTGGAGGGCAGAGGACCGACGACTGCCCCCCCCCATCGTTCCACCGGCCTGACCCACCGTGATCCGGGCTGCCCCCCATCCCAAGTGCGCGCCTTCCCTCAACTCCAGGACACGTCTGACTGCTCCCAGAAGCCTGCCTCGGCGAGCACAGTGTATCCACCGCGAGGATGCCGTGGCAGCCTCAAAGTGCCTCCCTTCCAGGTGAGTGCAATGGGTTAGCGCCTAAAAGCCACAAGGCTTTGCAAGCGCTGCCCCATCGGGGGGATGACCGAGCAAACACAGTGCTATTGTTTCTGGTTAATGAACCCAGGACCACAGGCTATCACAGTGCTATTCGTGGTGCGCGCTGAGACACTCCCCAGAGAGAGACCGAGAGAGCCTCTATGTGCTGCCCCGCCAGGTGAGGGCCAGGGAACACCACAGACTCGCCGCGGTGCCTGTTGGAGTAACCCCTCCCCAACACAGACCAGATTGAGGAACCGGCCCAGTCGCTGATAGCCAGCCCCCCCTCCCCCCGTGTTCTCCTTATCTACAAATTCCTTCTCCTGGCCGTCCACGCCCCCCAGTCTCACCCCCCCAACTTGTAACTAAACCTCAATGCTGCTCCTTCCCCCGCTGTGGCGCTCTTACGTCTCCCTCTAACCCTCGCCACCCGCACCCTCCCCCGTGAGCCTCCAGCCGTCCCAGAAACCGTCTCCCTTCACAATCGGCGGGAGGGTGCTACTTCTACCCGACATAGGCACAGAGGAGGGGTGAAAAAACACAACAAAGCCCCGGTCACTATTAATAGGTCTTTTAGAGGCCTGTTGAGTACTCCGTTGCAGCTGCCATAAGACGGTCGCCAACCCGGCATTGTCTTAGCCCGGGCCCACACATTCGGGGGGGCACGGACCACCCTTGATCTGACGTTGTAGCTAGTAGGTCGTCCCAATTCAGCTTCTTCATTCAATGCTACGCCCCCCCCCCCCATAGCCACGCCCGGAGCCCGCCCTCTCGCTTGTGCTACCTTGAACCTGGCGATCGTGTGCACAGTGAAAGGAGGTGGTGTTGGGATCCTCACGGGACATCGGAAGCCCAGCATGTCCCGGAAAAAGTAAGGCAGCAACCCGCAGCACACCAGCTCCCTCACGGGTTAGTAGCATGGTGGTGTTGCAGAGGGGGCATGGACAGGCCGGACATTGCGAGCGGGCGCGTTAGATAACGTAGAGCAGGGGCTGAGGGGTAACTCTAAGTTCTTCCTCTTGGGTAACGAGATTTGTTTACCAACCCTTGTTCCTTCTGCCTCAGCATCTCTAACACTCCCGACCACAAGATATGTATTTTAGAAGTAGGGTGTGCAGGGGGGACTCACTGCATACCTGAGACTGCACATTCCACAGCTCTTCGGGAGAGAGAGTGCGGACAAACATGCACAGTGCCGCACCGAGAGGCCTCTTGGCACATGTCCATGCGCTGATGTCTACAGCTCTCACAATGTGTAAACTCAAAGGCTGCATCGAACTACTATTCATCTGCGCGCTACATATCTCACATAATTAACCTCAGATTCATTCACTTTCTCGCGCTCTCTTTCTAAGTGTCTCTCTCTCTCAAAATCTCGCTCTACCATCCTTCCTCTTCCTCTCCCAATTTACCAGTCCACCCATGTCTCCCAATCTCTCCCTCTCTCGAGTCCCTCTCTGTTTTTCACATTTCCCTATCCCTATCCCTTTTCCTAATCTCTCTCTCTCCCCCTCTCTTTCTGTCTCTCTCACCTTACCCATCCCTTTGTCTTTTCATCCCACTCTCGCCCTCTATCTCTCTTATTTAACCCACCCATCCTTCTCATGCAATATCTCACTCCCTCTCTATTTATCTTTCATGTTACCCACCCCGTTATATTATCTCTCCCCCTCTCTTGCTCCCTTGTCTTACTCCTTCACCCAAGTCGCACCATCTCTCTCTCTCTCTCCTTCTCTTTCTCTATCACCTTACCCACTCACCTCTGTCTTCATCTCTCTCCCCTTTCTCTCTCACGTCTGTCTTCATCTCTCTCCCCTTTCTATCTTGCTTTCTCTCCGTGCCCATTCACCCATGTAGCCCCATCTTGCTCTCTATCCTTAACATCTCTTGTTTCTTCTCATCTGTATCTCTATTTCTCCCATCTGTGTTTTCCGTATCGCTCTCTCCATCTCACATACTCATCTCTCTCTTTTGGTTCTCTGTCTGCCACCCTATCTGCCTCTTATCTCCATCTATCCGCTGCCCCCGTCAGAGCACTTCAAATGCTTACATTTTCCAAAAATGTAAAATAATTATTTCATTCAAGCTTCCTTACAGGGGTGAGTCAAAAGACATGCAAGAGTGTGTGCATGTATATGTGCGAGTGCATGCCTGCATGCATGTGTGTCTGAGTGTGCACATATGCACAGGTACGTATGAATGCCTTTGTGCTTCTATATATGTGCATGCATGTGTAAATGTATCTCCTCTTGGTAATGCTGTATATGTATGTGCATGCTTGCTTCTGTGCATGTCTATGTGCACGTCTGTGTCTGCTTGTATGTGCTTATGCCTGCATGCATGTGTGTATGTGAGTGTGTGTGCATGCTTGTATGGTTGCTTCTATCTGTGTATGTGGCTGGTGGTGGCTGTTTCCAAATGTGTGCATGTCTGTGTGCGTTTGTGTCTGTGTTTATCTGTGCTTGCACGTTTGTGTGTGTCTATCTGTGCATCTATGTTTATTTTGTAGGTTTTTTATTATTGCACATAAAAGGCCCAGGGAATGGGTGAGAGCGCAGTAGGTTGTGGATTCTGTGTCATGTTTGTGAAATACATAGTCCTGTTTAAAATCTTGTGGCTTCAGAAGCATATAATTGCATTGTTGTTACTTTTTTACCAAACAGCATATGATATTACTCTTGTCTCCCCTCCCTCATAACCTATTTCCCATTTTCTGGTTCTACAGCACCACAAGGTGATACGAATGGCAATAGCGCTTTGCAAATATCATCACTCCACTACATACAAAAACCAAAAGTAAAAAACATTGTAATTTCTAACACCAAGAGCTCTAGCTTTCAAATATGCGAGACCTATTGCATTGCAAATGCTTGTTGTAGTTAGGAGCCATCCCCATACTAAGAGGAAGTAAATTCAGTGTTTGGAGGGCCAAGACAGAGAATCTGGTACAGCCCATCCTTTTCTTTTTGAACTTGGGGACAGAAAGGAGATTCTGAGAGGAGGAACCAAGTGTCCTGCTCAGGGTGTATTTATTTCATTATTCTAGAATGTATGAAGGCAGGACCGATCTCAGCAAGAGCTTTAAAAGTGATACACACTATTTTAAAAACAATCAATCCTTTGCTCCATAGGAAGCCAATGGAGGTCTCTAAGAAGGGGGATAATATGGCAGTGTTTTGACTGTTTGTATTACAGAAAAGCTGCTTGGTTTTGAACAATTTGAAGCCTGAAAAGAGAGGTCTTTGGGAGTACGATGTAGAGAGAATTAGCGTAGTCAAGGCAGGATATGACCAGCTCCATGACTATTTGAATTACTGCTTCAAAGGTAAGAAATGTGGCTATTTTTTTTTATCCTACAAAGAGATAAAAAGCAGGATGAAATTACAGTTCCTAGCTGGGGTTTCAAGGATAGCTCATTCTCAATGATGACTCCAAGGCTTTATACAGATTTCTTAGGTGGAGGTAAATCCCCCATATCAGTAGCCCAGAAAGAGACATTTCCAGTAGCCCAGTTTGCTTTTTATAATGACTATCTCAGTTTTGTCTGTGTTGAGTTTAAGATGATTACTGTTCATTCAATCGCAGATAAAAAGCATGGTGGTCTGAAACTTTTCCTTAGACAAAGAATAATTGTCCATCCTGAAGAGCAGCTGAAGTTTGTCTGCGTAATTGTAGATTGTGCAATCCATGGGTTTTAACTCCCGAATGAGCGGGTGGATGTATATATAGAACAAATGCGGTGAAAGGGATGAGCCTTGATGTGGACTTCTATTGCTTTAAAAGGGGCAAGCCATACTGACTGAGAACGTTTCTTCAAGAACGATTTGATCCAGTCTAAAGCAGAATAGCCAAGCCCCTTGGCCTTGATACTGTCCACCAGAAGATAATGGTCAACCGTGTCAAAAGCTGCTGATAGGTCCAGCAGAACCAGAGTCAGTGTAATGTCTTTATCACAATCCCTGTACATGTCATCAACCACTGATAGGATTACTGATTCAGTGGAGTGCACGGAATGGAAACTGGCTTGGCATGGTTCCAGAAATGTTGACTCCTGTAGATGGGAACAAAGGCATTGTGCCACATGCGCCTCCAATAATTTTGCCAAGAAAGGCAATAAGGAGATCGGCAATAGTTTTTCAACAATGAGGGGGTCCTTACCAGACTTTTTCTGGATTGACAGTAAGAAGTCTTTTGTTATGTGCTTTCCTTTTCTTACTTCTTTTTGTTTTTGAAATTGCCCCAGCAATAGACTAATCCCATTTGGGGTCAGAATTCGTTGTCCTAATCACCTGTGGCAGGGCAGATCCCATACACATTTTTCCCTTTTGTTGGGTATGTTGTTGTTGATCCTCGCCCTGGGCATCTGCTGCAACAAGGTTGCCAAGCATTGGCTCCCTTGGTTTAGCCAGAGGTTCGGTTTGAACAGTCCGGTCTGCAGTCAAGGTGGCTGAATTGTGTCATTGACGATTGAGTGCCTTTTCTTGAAAGTTTTCCTTTAAATCAGCAAAGAGCACACTTAGGGTCTCGGGAAGAGTTGCCAGTTTATCCAGAACTGGAGAACAATTGCATGTTGGCCTGATGTTGGTAGCCTCTTCATGTGCTCGTCTTATCAAGCTGTTTAAATCAGCAATTTTCTCTTCAATCCCCGACACATACACAGCCAGAGTATTTAGAAGGCTGATCTGAATGTCCATTATGTTAGCTTGACAGTTGATGGCTTTTACTGATAATTGGAGAGTTTTGAGCAAGGACGGCCAAATCCCTCCTGCCGGTTCCTTCTGGTTGCTGCTTTCGGCTGCTTTAGCTTTGCTGTGTGGTGGGGAGTTTTTAACATTAATGTTGGCGTATGTAACCAGCATGTTTTCCCATTCTTGGGTGCTTATATATGAGAGGTCTTTTATTGGCTCAAACGTGTAATTGCCGAGCTCTGTACACTCATCATCACATGCAGCTTGCGGGGCGTGGTTCTCTTTAGTTTCACCCGTAAGAACCGTTCTCCTCACCAGTCTGCCATTTTTGGTCTGTGTTGAGATCCATATAGCTTCCTAGCTCTGATATTTGGTGACCCAGTTGCACCTGGTGTTTGCTGGGTGACCTCCTCCTCCTCCAGTCGACATATCAAGCGAGACAGTGCGTCCATTCCCAGCGAGGAGTTAGGAGACGGGGCCTAAAAGCTCAGTTTTATTCCTTCTGTGTGAGGTCAGTTTTTGCTTGAGGCTCCGGGCCAAGAGCTCTTTGATTATTGGCATCCAGTCAGTTAGTGCTAAAGGAGGCGGAAGTGAGCAAACGGGTGTGATAAGGCAGAGTTAACGCGGCAGAGGAGATGTGGCAGGGGGACTCCCTGCGAACCAGCAGCATAACGTACGCAAGCCTGTCTGCCTGCCTTCCTGGGAGGTAATCGGCCCAAAACGGGTCGAGGTCGATCTTGATACGGTGGAGGACCCCGTGCTAGCCGGCCTGCTGGTTTGTAGGGGGTACCACTGATTTCTGCTCGTAGTCTACCACCATCGCTGATGCCTCTGCCAATTACCCACCACATCCTCTGCTAATTACCTGCTCGGACTTGAGAACGCTCTGGGCCATTTCTTCCAATTTACTCTGGTCAATAGATCTTTTTTAGTAGTCTGAGAGGAAAAGGGGTTAGTAACAATTTAAATCTTATGGTACAGTATGACCATTAGGACCCCGCAAAAAAAAGTCTGAGTCAGTAATTTGAAGTTAAAAGGTTTATTACAGAGTCAAAGCCAGACTAACATAAATCAATCTCAAGAGCATACTATAAAAGTATAGAATTATCACATGAAGAGCAAAGCAGCGTACAATATTGGTACTCAACAGCAAGCTGCATATAAGAATTTCTGTGGCAGCTATATAGAAAATAAGGAATAGGATTTGATGACTTAAGAGATGGTTTTGATCCTTCCCCCCCCCACACATGGAAAAGATTCACAATATCTACTGAACCCTACACTAAACTAAGGATAGGGGAAATCCTATTGAATCAAGTAAGCAAGAAAGGTGTCAGCATCAAAACCGCTGTAGAATTCTATAGGTAAGGAGTCATGTAAAGCATGACGACTCTCAATCAGAGATGGCAAGTGAGGTCTGTATCTCTCTAAGTCTAAAGGGAATCTGACCAAACCCAAGGTGGGTTCACTAATTAAAATGCACAAAGAACATTCAAGAAATATGACCTCCTACTCAGCATAGTATTTTTCCAGTTCCCAAGTAAGAACTTGGTGCCTTGAACACTACTCCTGACCTTGCCAGTTCTTTCTTGTCTCACTAGCTCTGAAATACAATGTTCTTTTTACTAACTAATGAATGCCTTTGGTCTGCAACTGCGCAGGAGAAAACATAAAGAAAAACAACTTTCATGTTAGTATTAACTGTCTCGTCTGTAAGCTTAAGGCCCACAATCATTATAACTTAACAGTTTTCTTTAAATGCATATTAATTCTAAAACCTACATATAATCCAATAAATGATACTGTACTCTTATATGTGGTACAATAAACTAATACATGTATTATTAACCAAAAACAACAACTGGTCACAATTTATAAAGAAAGCATTGCACACACATATGATTCCTTCTTCAATAATCCTTGGCCAATGCACTGCATTAAATGCATTTTAACTCACCACCTTTTAGAAATGGGGGTCTCTAGTTGGCAAGTTGTTACCCTGTCCAAGTACGGACCCTTCTTCCTAGTCAGAATAAGGGGGATACACTACTGAAATAACCCCTGCTCACCCCCTTGGCAGCTTGACACGAGCAGCCAGGCTTATCTCAGAGGCAGTGTGTAAAGCATTTGCACATAACCAACAGTAATACAGTGAAAACACTACAAAAGGACACCACACCAGTTTAGAAAAATATCCAATATTTATCTGTGCCAAACAAAACCAAAACGATAAAAATCCAACATACAATAAGCAAAATATGCACTTTGCAAGAATAACCTTAAAAATGCAGCTCCTTGAAGTCGGTAGCTCTGTCCGGTGCTACCGCGGTGCTGAAAACAACCAAATCCAACAGTGTTGGTTGACCGCATCGGTGCTGACCTGCGTCTGTGTCAGAAGACTTTTAAACCGTACCTTTTGTTCCGGCCTTTAGCAGCGGTGTGTTCTGGTGGCGGCTGTTGTTGAGGCTGCGGTGTGAAGCGGAGCGGTGTAGCGTGCGGTGCCCTCAGGCTGTGGTACAGGCAGCGGCTCGATGGTGGTCGTCCAGCAGCGTCGGTGAGACCAGGGCTGCCGTGCAAAGCAGGGCGGTGCTCGTTGCGGTGCTGACGGTCACGGTGCAAGCTTCGGCAGCCGTCGAGGATCGGCGGTGGATGGAGCTGGCGTCGGTGGGCTGCGGTGTGTGATGGGGCGGAGCTGCATGTAACTTACGAGCGCGGGCCCCAGACCACGGTGGCGATGTCAGCTGGCAACGGCGTTGCTGGTGAGACCAGGGTGGCGGAGTGAAGTGAGGCTGTGCGGAATGCTGTGCCCACAGGTCCCGGTGCAGGCAGCAGCTCAGTGGCGATGGCGGTCGTCGGTGAGACCAGGGTTGTGGTGCGAAGTGCAGCGGTGCCCTCTGCAGTGCCTTCAGGTCACGGAACCGCCGGCGGTCTTCATGATGGTGTCGGGTTGCGGTTTCCCTCTGTGGCAACTGAGACATGCGGTCCCAGAGGCGGTACCCAGAGGTAAGTGAAGTCTGTGCTGTACCTGAGACTTCGTGAACAGGAGGTAAGCGCTATCTCAAGCCCTTGGAGATACTCAACAAGTGAAGAAAGTTCAGTCCAGTCCTTTCACTGCCCAAGGCAGAAGCAGCAACTGCAGGCCAACCCAGCAAAGCAACAAAACAGCAAAGAGGCAGTACTCCTCCTGGCAGCTCTTCCAGCTCTTCTCCTTGGCAGGTTCCTTGATCCAAGCGAGTTCTAAAGTTCTGGGGTCTGGGCCCCAATATTTATACTCCGTTTCTCCTTGTTCTCTTGGGCAGAGAGTGTCTGTACTCAGTCCAAACCAGTTCGGTCCTCTCTGGCCCAGCTTCCTGGCAGGAGGTGGAGATAGCATTGTCCAAGGCAGAACAGGCCCATTCAGGTGCAAAGAATCTCCTCCCATTACTCTAAATACAGTCCAGGTCTAGTCAGCTCAGCCCTGACTCATCCAGGAAAGACAGGACACACCTCAATCCCTCCAGTGGCTGTCTGAAGAGAGTGCACATCCCCAGCCCCTGTCACTCCAAAGCCAGACAGTCAATCCACAACCCAGCAGAGGCACACAGGATGAGCTAAGCAAGAAAATACCTACTTTCTAAAAGTGGTATTTTCAAACACACAATATAAAAATCATCTTGACTAAAAGATGCATTTTTACATTCTGACTTTAGGCATACTAAACTCTATTTCTCTATCTTGTCCCAATGGGAAGTTATACTTGTAAGATGTTACAAAGGATCTCCCATTCTATCCTATGGACAGATAGCCTTTCAATAGTGAAAAACGAAATACACAGTATTTTACTATCGGGACATTTTACATACCGTAACATGTCCTACCTTTAACATACACAGCACCCTGCCCACAGGGGTACATTGGGCCTACCTTAAGGGTGACTTATATGTAAGAAAAGGGAAGATTAGGGCCTGACAAGTGGGTGCACTTGCCAGGTCGACATGGTAGTTACAAACTGCTTGCAGACCCTGCAGTGGCAGGTCTGAGAACTCTTTGAAAGGCTGCTCGTGTGGGTGGCACAATCAGTGCTGCAGGCCCACTAGCAGCATTTGATATATAGGCCCTTGCACTCTCAGTGCACTTTACTAGAGACTTACCAGTAAATCAAATATGCCAATCATGGAAACACCAATTCATAATACAATTTACAATAGGAGCACTTGCACTTTAACCCTGAACAGCAGTGAGAAAGTGCGCAGAGACACTAAACCAGCAAAAACAGAGCTAAAACCAGGAGGTCAGAAAGCAAAAAGACAGGGGAAACCAAAATATGCCAGGTCTAACACCACCTTACAATCTAAACCTATAGAAGATTGCTATCAGCAATCCAAATGTTTCTGAAAAGGAAAAACTGTAATATGCACACACATATATGTCTCCAACACACAATAAATGCACTTCTATACCTTTAGTGCACCATATTTCATGGGTATTATTACATCACAGAAGTACATAAGGCTGCAGGTAAATATATATATGGCCTAATTGTCCATTAAGTGAGGATTCCAGTGAGTTTGATCCAATTAGGTTTATTGTGTACAAGATAAAGTCTTCAACAGCACAAGATAAGTTTATGTTGTGATCCACAGCCAACACGTGTTTCGTCACACAAGTTACTTCTTCAAGGCTGCAAGGATTTAACTACGCAAAAATAAAAAATCACATTTCCAAGTCGTAGTACATATGCCTAAGAGAGGAACAAATAAAGGTTTAGAGTATAGCAACAGGACTGAGGAAGAGATAAGTAAGTCCAAATTCCCATATGTAAGAGTGCACAAAGGATGACTGTGTCACTGGGACAGAACAAAAGAAAAAAGAAGAAAAGAGAAAAAAGAGAGAAAGATAAGAAAGGAAAATAAGACAACATGTTGCAAGAATAGGTGAATTACATATTCCAACCAATAGTGTAGCGAAGGGTAGGTGAATGGAGGAGGAAAACTAGCGTTGAGTAAGAATTATAGCACTGCTGAGTCCATTTGGACAGAAGTACCAACCGGACACCAAGAAGTAACCAGCGGATTCAGTAAACGTGATTATATGTCGTGCATCCGTCACCAAAGTACGGTAATAACCTAAGAATATGAACACAAACCTCTTAGTAAAGGAGATATGGTCCAAATCACGAAAGTTTTCAAGGTCAGCAAATCCACTAATTGTATGTACGAGGGAGTGTCCGAGAAAATTTCTGGAGCTTTTTAGAAAAATGTATGCAAAGGGGTGGGCACCAATATTTTAAATCACATTATAAGAAGAAAAAGAATATCAAGCCAAAAGGTTTCATTAGGCTTACACTGATAAAAAGGGCGGTCAGTCATTGGTTGTATCTAGAAGCGGCAAAGTCAAAGCCAAAATGGCTCCAACAGGAGTCAATGTATTTCGTAGTGTGAGCAGGTATCAGCGGAGTCTGTATGTAGTAAATAAACAAATTGGAATGTACAGATAAGACATTGTTTAAAATCATGTAAGTAAATATTTTAATATAAAAACCAATGTCCCCACCTAAAGGTACGTGCACCAGTCAAGAAGACACCTACAAACATATATTTGCTGTACCGCCAAGTGTCTACTCCAGTAGCTGTAGAAATGGGAAAGCAGGCCATAGGCATATGTTGAGGAGATGTACAAGACGTAGTACTGTCTTGACAAACATTCCAAAAGAAGGTGCTCATCTAAATGCAGCCACACGGCCATCTGACACCAGTCAGTGAGTTGTACAAATGCGGTCTGCCTGGACAAGAGTAAGTGGGAGATCTGATATGCTCCTGGGGGGGGGGGGGGGAAACGAGACCGTAAATGAAAACAAAAATTTGATTCACTCAAAGTGGTATTATTCTAAGGTCGACCCTTGTTGTATTTTAAATATGTGCAGCCCGTCCCGTTGATTAGTAACAATTACATAGTGCGTGGAGGAATATACCTCTACCTTGTGACTGAAATCCACCTCCACCCTGCATCTCCAGAGCTCCCTGTTGATACACTCCCTTCATTGGAGGGCATTCCCTACAAATGGTGGATTTTGAATTCCTCTCTGAGCAGCCTTCATTTTTACTACCATCAATTTCTCCTTTAACTTTTTCTGCTTCATTTCAATTTCATTGTTGCAAAATTTAGCATATCGTAAAATCTCATAAACCGACTTATTATGCCAACAAATCAAATGCTGTTGAATCATCATACTAATCTCAGGCCTCAATCCTGTCACAAACATGAACACAAAATGTCCCATATCTTTAGATTCCAGTGTTTCCATTCCGCTATATTATTTGAATGCCTGTAACAATCTCTCATGGTATGCATGAATCATCTCTTTTAGTTTCTGGGTCATCCAATCGATCTTGAACCAGTCAATATCTTGGGGTGGCACCTTAGACTTAAACCACAACATTACCTGATCATAGTTCCTCATCACTATAGCTGAAGGACCATTAGAAGCAGGATCTCTTGTTGGCTCTCTCTCGGGCCACTCTATGGCTATTTTGTCCACGAATCACTTGGGACCACAATGTCAAACAAGGTGTTCAAATCGGTCCACAAAACCCTCAAAATGTTCATAAACCGCTCAACTTTTTTGTACCACTCCACAGTCTTCTCTCTTAATTTGGGAAATTAATTTGTAAATGATGCAAGATCACTCCTACTCCACGGTACATATATGTAACCTCCACTAGATACTTACCGTAAAGGAAAGCTTGTAGCTCCTGTCTCCCCCCTCTGGGAGGAGTTGGCGTTCCCGTTACTCTCTTTGGAGTCATTATTATTGACCATTTAAGTTCCCACTTCTCTAAATTCACGCCAAATTCGAATGCTCTAGATTAATTCCTGAATTTGCATCTTCATCCCTGGTGTTCTCAAATGTTCTATGTCCTGATCACTAAATGTGAGTCGGTGGCTTTTCTGTAAAGTCTTTCCCCTCTCCAAATCTACCTCATATTTCTGAGCTAATTCAGATAATTTATCATGGGCTTGTCTTGCTCTCATAGTAACATACTTACTCATGAACAAAAGTTCACTCTGCTTAATAAATATCTATTGAATCCAATGCAAGACAACCACTTATCGTCTCATCCAATTCCAACTTTAATTTTCCCACATCCACCAAATTTACTTTCAAAGTGGACTGAAGAGTTCCCTGACTCACTTCCGTACTCCCACTCTCAGCCAATGTAGCATTAAGAACTTTAAAAAAATCTTCCAGTTCATTGGACATTAAGACTAGTATGTACCTCAGGGGCTTTAGATACTACCTTTACTCTAGGTGTGCTACTGTGCATATTTAAAGGCTGTTCCCAAGTAAGTGAACCCAAATCTGGTAACCCCGGGAACGACTTTAAAGTCCAAATCCAGTCAGATGCACAGATGGGTCTGAACTTGCATCACAAGGAGAACTTGTATTAATTGGACTTAAAGGAACAAAGTCACCCACCCTCTGACTCATGGTTGTAACTTCTGATGCTTGTTGTTGAGCGTGGACAGCTGAGTTATGAATCCCATTTCCCCCAGAACCAGGTTTATATATAGAACCCAAAGGTAACAGGAACTGTAAGTACATCTGGAACTGTACAGACAGTGGAGGCCCCAGGAACACAAGCCCCTGGATCTCCTCCTATCATATCTTGATTGACTTTGATAATCCCCATCACGCTCTGCTCCTTCTGCACAGGAGAAATCCCTATCATACCAGGGCTCATACTTACTGGTGCAGTAGGTAATCCAGTTTTCCCACCTGCAACCTCGCTCCCACCTCCCTCCGAATCTCATTATACGGCGGTGGTTGCTTGGACATTAATACATCTAAAAGATTGTCACTAGTATCACTATCACTATTTTCATCTTTCTCTCTGGATTGTCTTATTTTATCCTTCTTTCTGTTTCGGGGCCCCTTTTCCTCTTCTCCGCTTTGCAATAATGGGTATAATTTCGCTCCTTCTATCATGTCAGTTCTCCAACTTTTCTGCTGTGCACCAACCTTGCATCTGCATAAGTATGCACTGACCCTGATATCGCTCATGTGAGCCACATGATCACAAGCATTAAGCACTTCAATTTGTGTGGGTCTGGGTTGTGGTTTGGTTGTGGGTTCATTTCGTATGGAATTCTTCTCAAATTTTCAATAATTCTCATATCAACTGTACCATAATGTGGAAACGCCAGTGCACCTTTCTTCTCAGTGATCTTGTGCCATTGCTCTAGCGAAATACATGCGTGTAACCCTACGTTTATTACCATATAATGTCCTGCAGTATCTTCGGGCAGGGCTTCTCCCCTCCCCCCAGAGGTATCTGGACGGGAGACATCCTTTACCACGCAACTTTTACAACGCAATGCTTTTACATCGCGGTTTTCACAACGCAAGTCGTTACAACGACTTGCGCTGGATGGCGCTCTAACCTAAGGAATAGTATGATTTACTATTCCAACACCTTCCCTACTGTACGTAGACTGGAGTTGAAATAGTAAATCATACTATTCCTAAGTCCAGCGCCCTCCAGCGCAAGTCGTTGTAACGACTTGCGTTGTAACGAACGCGATGTAAAATACTGCGTTGTAAATGTATGCGTAGTAACGTCATGCATTCATCTGGACATCTCTAAACAAATCTCGTACAACTTTAAAACATTTCATTTTTGATTAAAATGTGTTCCTTTTGACACAAAAATCAATATTTTAATTAAAATCTTGTTCCAAATCATCAAACAATAACAGAGCCGCACCTTGTGATGTAGAAGACCAATAACGTTGGAGCTTTACACCAACGGCCTATCCCGGCACGCACGCTGTGACAACAACCTCACTCCTTGCAGCAGCTCACCCTCCTTTACAATTTTCACAAACGCACTCTTTTCAGCTAAATACAATGCAATAGCAGCAAGTAACAATTGTCTGCTTTACTAAAGAATCAACAGAAATAAATCATACAAAAATAACACAAACACACATTCAAATGAAACCTCTTCCAATGGGGAATCACTCTGATAAGTGCAGCATTCCTCTGTGCAAAAGGTTTGCCACACTAATCATACTTCTCTTTCACACAAAAGATAAACATCCCTGTCTCGATTGGGCTGTCGACGATGTCTAACGACAAACCCCACAAAATCTCAGCCGACAATTACAATACAGTGTCTTCTACACTTTTTAATATCATCTTAGACCATGTCGGACCCGATAACAACTTATCCACAATAAGCGCTACACTCACACAATCATCTAAAACATTAGCACACCATATCACACAATCTCCACAAGACACCACACAATTGCCACAAACACCGCAAGCTAAGCATAAGCCGCCTATACACAACCCTATTGATAATCGCTCCTCAGCGTTAAAATCCGCTCTCGACCCACTAGAACATCACCGACACCGATTCTCCAAGTAAAATGTGCATGCATGTAGCATTAGTGCACTGCATACAGTACACATGAATTTTCAGTACAATTGCAATAGTATTATACACATGACAGGATGGTTATTATCGAATTTAAAACAATGATTATATGTTCGAGAGACAATATAGCACACGTTTGGGAAAGTCTGGTTTCTTCATTAGTGAAAGTACATTATTTATTAATCGAAGATGGTTCTTACATTAATCAAGCTTCATTAAAACATCTTAATCAACATGGTTAAACACATACATATAAATAAATTCTAAACTTCTGCAATGAATGCGCTCTTTAATAGTAATGTCGAGCGTAACTTTTCATAAATTATTGGATCAAGTAAGAAACGTGCTAGGTGCATGTTCATGTCACATCTCTGTGGACACTTTCTGTCAAAATCCTGTGACATGTTCTGTGACAGCTTTGCGCTGCATCAATATGTATAATGTGCACCAGTAACTGGTCTTGTTAATGAATTGAAGATGGCCTCTTTGTTTGTAAGTGCTGAGCTGAGAGCTGACAAGAGCTCTTCAGGGTGTGTGTCCTACGAGGGAGCACAACATGACGGTTTCCCTCATGACCAGGAAAAGCGCCAACAGGCTTATTTACAAGCCCTTAGCATCACCGGTACGTCATCTTTTCCCATTTTAAAAGTGGCGCACCGGAGGCGCAAGGGGCTTGTAAATAAACCAAGTGTGTACACGAGCAGAACACTGGCGTACTATCATTTGCTGAACAGTTGGAGGTAATTCCCATGGACGAGGCTTTCCCCCACAGCATTTGATTGGTTAGAGGTGGCTTTGACCTTCAGCTACTGAGGTGGAGGCACTGGAGAGTGGTAGCTCGGCAGAATGCTAGGATCATTGCAAAGCTGTTGCATTCCTTACAGGAGTATCAACCCCGGGGTGGAGGAAGGTAACCGGGGTAACCTCTGAATTAGTTCATAGGCATATGCCAGCACCATAGAAATTGCTTTGTTGCCTTGTCTGTATGTTTCAGTCTGAAGGCAGTGCTTAATTTGTGCCGGTGGTTTCCTGTGCTTAGTACCAGCACTTATTTATTAGGGCCGGGTCTACAGATTACAGTGCACGCGATAACATATGCTTTGTAGTGCAAGATAACGGTCTCCTCCCCGCACACAGACCACTAGAAACAGCTGGTGAGGTGACGTGACGTTCTTGCCAAATAAGTAAATCATAGCAGCTCTAGGCCTTAGGGCCTTTACCGATCAAATGCTGCATTTCTGCTTTATGATGAATTACTAGCCTGGGCCATGTTGTCCCTCCTTGACATTGAATCGGAAGTGTTTCCTCCTGAGTCAGACTGACCAATGCAGATTAAGGTCCTGACTTTTCGCCCACCCCAGCATGCTGCGCAGTTGCAGTCATTCAACGACGCAAGCAGCGTGTTGCGCAGCACCAGGCCTATAATTGAAAAAACCAAAAGGCAGTAAGTTATTAGTAATTATTTCGTGTTTGTTTCGTAATGTGCTACTGTCTGGTACTTTAATGGTTGAGGTCAGTGCTTTAAATGGAAAAAAATAAGTGCAGGTACTCACCTGAGATGTGGACTAGGGGGCGGGGTTAGGGGGGCAGGGCTATGGGGGCGGGGCTACGGGCATTGCTAAGGGACGGGGCCAGAGGCGCACATTTAATTTGATTGAGGTTTAATTGGTGTGCAGATATGCACACTGCAGAAAACACTCACTCATACAAGAACATGCACAGGGACATAGAAGCACTTGTGCATGCAGACAGGGTATTTAGTTCATGTGTCTTAGAAATGCATATTCTGATGTCCATATTACTACACCTTGTTTCCCCGACCCACCCCCCACTGCTATACTACAGCGTCATCATCACCACCTTTCTCCTCGATCTGGCTCCAATCAAGTGCTGCCCTACTCGCCAGCAGGAAGCCTTCTCTTAGGGAGTCAGGAGATGTGCCTCTTAGCAGGCCCTTCTCTGCAATTGTCTCCACAGAGCCTGAGTGGGCAGTGTCAATAATCAGTGTGACTCGGCCCCTCCCAAACTCTCTGCCTGCTCTGATTGAATACATATGGGCGTTGCTCAATTAGCACATTGTAAAGGGAGATTAGCACTCGAGTGCTTCACGAAAACGAAAGGACTCCTCACCTGTGTCACGCTTCTTTCTTTGCATGCCAAATTGCATTGAGTTGGCTTGCTGCCCCATGAGTACCGGTACTCTCTTTGGGACGAGAAAAAGTTCCGGTACTCAAAGGCAGAATATTTAGAAGTGCCGGTACTTAGTACCGGTGAGTACCGGCCCATTTAAAGCACTGGTTGAGGTACATCACATGCTAGGAAAAGTGCAACCACTGCAGATGATGAACTGCTGCCGTACAATCCTGATTGCTGGGCTACCCGACCCGAGTCACGAGTGATAATAAATAATGTGTCTATATTTCCTCGCACATTAATTCAACTAGAATTTACAAAGGGAAATCTTACTTGTCCTGAAAAGAAAAGAAATCGGTTTTAAATGGCGCAGTGAAAGAGACATGCATATACTGCCCGGCACAGTTCACAACAGAATCCCTGCTGAGTTCAACTTCACAGACATCTAATGTAAATAGCAAAATGTAAGTTTCAGTCTGACATAGAAAAAGAAATGAAAACTGAACTAACCACATCAGTCTTCAAACGGGTAAAAAAACGACTTGCACACAAATGTTTCATAAACTTTTATTACCAGGGGAAAGAACAAATACACCGTCCTGCAAGACAAACGAGGAGCAAATCCATTTAAAGAACATTTTTTCTAAGCAGGCAGCTGCGTATTTCCCTAACAGCAATGTCACTACTACACCTTGCACTATTTAACAAATACATTTTGACCAACAGCATTATTCCTTTTTTAGTACACAAATTGTGATCTATGTAATGCTCAGATGCAAATTCTACATCTGCTCCTTTAGGCTTACACTTAGTTGAGGATAGATGACATAATTTGCAATTGGACAAAACATCAGAGCGCACTCCAGAACAGTATGACTGATGCGTGACATGGAAATGGAAAAGTGTGGGTATTTACTCTTCCAGAGTACCTTCTTGCTACAGAGAAGTGCTGGTACTCTCCCATTAAACGTATTAGACCTCTGCTGAGAAGTGCAGGTACTCTCACTTGAAAATGAAAGAAGTGCAGGTACTCAGTCCCTGAAAGTACCAGCCCATCTGATTATCACTACAGTAGCTTTCCAGGAATACACACACATTTGTCAATGTGCATGGTGCACAGTTACACTTTTGTTAACATATATGAAAATGGGGTTCACACATAACTTTTTCTTTCTTTCGAGGGGATGCGGATTTTCCAGAGGACAATCCCCTTCTCCTACACCTCACGAATTTTGGGATTATTCCCACCACAGTGCATCCTTGAAAAAACAATGTACTTTTACCCCTACTAGAATAAATCAACGTTTAAACGTACCTTTGTGAATGCCTGCAGACTTGCAAGTTTGTGGGTTTTCACATCATTTGCAGGGCACTCTTGTCATTGAACGTCCACTCTCCAAGCTTCTCCCCCAGATTAGGGGAGAGGATGTGGTATAACAGCCAGCGCTGCCTATTTTGGAACTGTGGAACCAGGTTCGAGTCTGCATCGGCTCACCATCCTGTGATTCTGGGCAAATCACTTAATCTCCCTGTGCCTAACAAAATGAATATGTCTTTGTGTAATGTAACTGGTGCTCATGTAAAGCCTTTCAATTCCTTTGAGTCAAGTTTGCGCTATATAAAACTGCAAAAAATCAAAAAAGATCAGATTTACTCACAAATCATATTATAGGAGCTATTAATATTACTAGTTATTGTTTGAAGAAATTATTTGGATTTTCATTCTAGAAGTGATATTTTTTAATTATTGAGGTAATACTGTGAGGTAAGACTGTGTTATTGTTTGTCAGTGTGAGTTTTATGTGCTGCTGACGTTGAGACTTGCTGATGCTTATTTTGTCTGTGAAGTACAGATGTTGGTCAATTTATAAGTATAGTGAGGAATTTTGGCTATGAGGGCCTTTAGGGAGTACATGACAGCCTTGGGAAGAGCACTGCATTTGGCAGTAGCATTGAGTATTGAGTTCAGATTATGGTCTGACTTTGCCACGGTGACATAAGTTTGCAGCACTCTGGGCTACCTTGAGTATCACAAGGTTTTATGGCGCTAGGAGGTTCCTTCAGGTCTTTTAAAGATGGGATGACAAATGGAGAGTATCTGTCTTTAGTGTTCAAGATGCTTGATTCACAATAGGCCATCACCCCAGCTTTTGTTTAGCCAGCATGGTGGCTTGTATAACACTGCTAAAACTCTTTAGGGGCGTATATTACTTTTTCTAAATATCAGATGAGGGATTACAGAGTCACATATTGATACTAAATTAGTCTGTATCATGTAGAAAAGAAGACAGGTGACCTGGATGCATATATGATATAGTCCCAAAATCCTACTGATATGTGTTCAAATGTATTACTTGTGGATCTTGGGCAAGGTCCAGAAACAGATTGTTGAAAATGGAGTTCTTCAGTTTATTCAAGCTGGCTTTTGACAGCGATTCTATACCAAACTAGAAGAGAAACAAAATCTACATCTTTATGTAGCATTCCTTGAGCTTGCCCAGGCTTTTGATTCTGTGACTCAAAACAACTGTTGTCAAAATATGGAAAAGTTGGGGATTGACATGGGTTTGATATCTTTAATTGGGATTTTGTACAACGATACCTCAATAACTGTACCCCTGGCCTGGAGAGGGGATTTAGTTATTCTCAGGAATGACAAGGAAGGGGGTGGGATAGTGGGTGGGATAGTGCTGCTCGTGGGCTTCTGTTCTATTTTTTCTCTACATCACTGAATTTTCCCATGGGGGGAATGGCTGGGTTAAGGATGTGTCCATGTAAAGTAAAAGTGATGCCCTCCTCCATGCAGATTATACAGCCCAGGGTCTCCATTATGGATATGGTGCACTGTTCTATTCTGTGCCGCCATGCACAATTAAATCTATGCTCAGAACAGGACAGATTCAGAAGAGGCACATTTCCACAGTGGGCAACATGGTGAGGTGCGTGAGATGTAGACAGAGAGGATTTAAAGCAGTACTATATTATTATACATTATTCCGTTGTAATATTGCGTCTGAAAATATCTTGCAGGATTGGTGGGTACCTCAATTTCTGTTCTATGCCAGTTGGGGATGTGGGTGGAGCCAATAGAGTAAGTGGGTGGAGCCAATGGATGGTGTGGGTGGAGTCGGAGGAAGTGGGTGTGACCTCCTACAAAAATTTGAGCACCTGGACTTAATATTTTACAAATTAAGCACTGTCTGAAGGTCAGGATAACCTCAGTAGAGCTTCATGCCCAGTCAGGCGTGGTGATATGTGTTAATATCAAAGCAACAATATCGGAATGCATTAATTAAGAGTGATTCACCTGGGACTGTATCAATAATCAGGATAAGACCGACTTACTTTAAAACTCAAAATAAACTCTATAGTACTCAAAAGATGGTCACCAGGAAAGTAAGTAAAAATCCAATCTCATCCAGTTTCCATTGTCCTTCTTTTATTTCAATTGAGGAGGGATACAGCAGGCTTCCTGACACTGCTGATGATCAATGACAGCAGCAAAAAGGCCACTATTGTCGCTGCTGATCCAAAAAAGACTTCTCAGGAGAAATACCTCTTTTGCCTAAATTTGGAGCCACAAAGAAATCATAACTTGCATAAAATATATGTTTATGATTTCAGATTAAAATTCTATTAATATTAGTATTCAGTTAATTCTGGAATCAAGAATGGGAATCCCTTTTTACTCCCCTGCAACTGTTTTTAATACCAATATCCAAAGAACCACGTAAAATAATCCCATTACAAAACCTTATCCAGAGCCCTGACTGTCAGGTATATATCACGTTGCACACTCCACACTAATGTTTCTCCACTGCAAGATTGCCTGGCCAGGATTCGGTGCTGGATGGCTCGCAATTTTCTCAAACTGAATGAGACAAGACTAAGTTACACACTACTGGTGGAGGTTCTGAGACCTGGCCCTCCAATTTCTGGCCCCAGGCAGCCTGGCCATTCTCCAATTCCAGTTGAAACGATCAAATATCTTAGTAAAATTTATCTTATTTTCTAAAAGGTTGCAGCTGAGGATTTTGCTCAGCACAAATTCCTGAGACAACTACACACATTTATGCCTGTTAATGTTATCTTATGTGAATTTTTAAAGTGCGGTTAATCACCCATAAGGGTATCCAGGTACTCAGTAGGGTAGGCCTGAGGGGGGGAAGAAGGAGATAGTGCCTGTTTTGTCTGGTAAAGCCAAGTCTGGCCAGGGTCCTACTCTCTCCCTCTGTAGCTCCACTGCTGTGCCGCTGCCCTGTGCAGTGATCGGTGCAGGTAGGTATTCAAGCCCTGTGTTGTGCCTTGATTGTGTTCTGCCCATTTTTGCCTTTTTTGTTGCACCCTGTACCTAGTTTCTTCTTTTCTTCGACTCCGTTTCCCGCTCCCTTTCCCACGCTGCCCCTGCGGCCCCTCCCCCCTGCCGATTCCTGCCTCCAAGCTGCGCCTCCCTCCCCCTCCCCTATTTAATGGGAGTTGCAGCGCGGCCGCGCCGCTGGCGCAACGAAGGCGCGTGAAAGGGAAGCCCATCTGTGCCCGTCGCGACCCGACCGCGACCAGCGCCAGAGACCCTGGATCTCCGACCACCCGCTGCTACAACTCAGCTGCCCTCCTCGCACTCAACCCAGGAAGGAACAACAACTGCCAGTTGTCCACGCCGAACACCACCCACGGCCAGTTCTCTTGCCGTCACTGCCACCAGACCTTCACCACTGGCCACAACCCCACGGCCACCACCCACACGCCAAACGCCAACACCTCTGAAGCTCTGAGGTGCATCCTCCTCAACGTGAGTTCCCTGCACAGACACGCTGTAGAGATCTGGGACTTCCTCGACACCCTCTCGCCAGACGTCGCCTTCTTCACAGAAACTTGGACCAACTCCACCTCCGCCCCCGACATCGCCACCGCCATCCCGGACGGATACAAGATCCAGAGGAAGGACTGCCCCAACTGCACAGGAGGAGGACTTGCCATCGTACACAAGAGCTCCCCCCGACTCACGACCACCAGCTCGAGCAACAGCCCACCCACTGCCGAACACCACCATTTCCAGATACAGACGACCCCCAAAATGACCCTAAGAGGAACCCTTGCCTATAGTCCTCCTGGACCTCGAACTGAGTTCGCCACCACCATCGCCTACCTCATCGCACCCCCACGCCATCGCCTCTATGTACTACATACTCATCGGCGACCTCAGCTTCCACCTCAACAACCTCAACGACCCCAACTCCGCCACCCTCCCGGACAACCTCGCCAACCTCGGACTGAAACAACTCATCACCACCACACCCACAAGGCAGGACATACCCTCAACCCCATTTTCGCAGGAGGCAACAGCATTCACTTCAGCCACACCACGCAACCCCCATGGAAGGACCACCACTACGTACACTTCCACGTCGACAAATCCTCAGCACCCAAACCTGCATCCTGCCCCCCACGACGAAACTGGAGCAAAATCACTAAGGAGCAGCTCAACTCCACCCTCACCGCGCGGCCCCCGCCACCTCGTCCGACGCCAACCTCGCATCCAAAGAACTCCACAGATGGAACTCCAATTGCGCATACAAGATCGCACCCCTACGTAACCCCAACAGACAACGCCCCAGGAAGGCCACCTGGTTCACCACCGACCTCCAAGAATCTAGACGCACCTGCAGACACCTTGAGAAGAACTGGAGAAACAGCAAATCCTCAGAAGACCGAACCAACTACAAGAACGCCATGACAGAACACCACCTACGCATCAGATCCACCAAAAGGACCTTCATCCAGAACAAAATCCTCGCCAACGCCAGCAACTCCAAGGAACTCTTCAACGTCATCCAGGAATTCACCAAACCCCCCAGCGAAACCACGGACATCACCCCCTCCCAGGACCTCTGCAACAAGATCGGCTCCTAAATCCATCTGAAGATCAAGGGCCTCTACGACAACTTCAATGACCAGACACCTGACTCCAGAACTACTCCATCCTCCAGCAACGCCAGCCAGCCCACCATCTCCTCCTGGACCCCAGTCACCACCGAAGACATCGCATCGACCATGAAAGGCATCCACTCAGGAGCCCCTACGGACCCCTGCCCCCGCACATCTTCCACAGAGCCACCGCTGCCATCGCTCCTGAACTATGATGCACCATCAACACCACCTTCGAAACCGTCATCTTTCCCGATGACTGGAAACGCACAGAAGTCAGACCCCTACTCCAGAAGCCCTCAGCAGATCCCACAGACCTCAAGAACTACCGACCCATCTCCCTCCTCCCCTATGCAGCCAAAGTCACCCAGAAGACCGTCAATGTCCAACTTACGAAATTCATCGAAGAAAACTCCATCCTAGACCCCTCCCGATCCAGATTCTGCAGCAACCACAGCACTGAGACCGCTCTACTCGCGGCCACAGACGACATCCGCACCCTCCTCGACCAAGGACACACCGCAGCCCTGATCCTAATCGACCTCTCTGCAGCCTTCAACACCGTCTCCCACCGCACCCTCGCTGCCAGACTCCACAAAGCCGGCATACAGGGAACCGCACTCGACTGGCTCTACTCCTTCCTCACTGGCAGAACCCAAAGAATCAGACTCCCACCCTTCCTCTCCAGACCCACGGAAATCAACTGCGCAGTACCCCAAGGATCGTCGCTCAGCCCCACGCTCTTCAACATCTACATGGCCCCCCTCGCCGCTATTGTCAGACAGCACGGACTCAGCATAGTATCCGACGACACACAGCTCATCCTGTCCCTCACCACGGACTCCATCACCACCAGACTCAACTTCCAGGAAGGAATGAAAGACGTTGCATCCTGGATGAGCAGCAGTTGCCTGAAGCTCAACTCGGAGAAGACAGAAGTCCTTGTCCTCGGACCCTCCCCCTCCGCATGGGACAACTCCTGGTGGCCCACTGTCCTCAGCAGCCCCCCCACCCCCATGGACCACGCCCGAAACCTCGGCATCGTACTCGACTCATCACTCTCAATGACCCGACAGGTCAACGCCGTCACCTCCACCTGTTTCAACACCCTCCGCATCCTCTGAAAGACCTTCAAACGGATCCCCCACGAATCAAGGAAGACAGTCACCCACGCACTCATAACCAACAGACTGGACTACGGAAACGCCCTCTATGCCGGGATCAACAAGTCTCTGTTCCACAAACTCCAAACTATACAGAACACCGCAGCCATACTCGTCCTCGGCATCCTTCGACACGAGCACATCACCCAGCACCTGCGTAACCTTCACTGGCTCCCCGCTGAGAAAAGAGTAACTTTCAAGATACTCACCCACGCCTACAAATGCCTCCACAACACCATACCACAATATCTCAACGACAGAATCTCCTTCCACGTACCCAAGAGGGACCTCTGATCCGCCGACCTCACCTTCGCCGAACCCCCACGCATCCGCAGAGCAAGAACGGGTGGAAGAACCGTCTACATCGCAGCCAAAACCTGGAATGAGCTGCCAACCAACATCAGACGCGCCCTCACCCTACACACTTTCAAGAAGGCCCTCCAGACTTGTCTCCTCGACTGACCGGAGCTGCTCCCCCCCCAGCACCTTGAAACCCTCATGGGTGAGTAGCACGCTTATAATTACCTTGATTGATGTCTTGAGGTTCCTTCGTAAGTCCATGAGGGAGGTGGAGGTTTTGAGGTAATTCCGGGTCTTGGCTGCGAGATATGAGAAGGAGCGTGCTTCGCTTCTGGTCTTCTTGATGCGAGGGAGTATTGCTCTTGCCTGGAATGCAGATCGAAGGTGCCTGGTGGGTTAGTAGAAATTGAGGCGGTGGCTGAGGTAAGCTGGACCTTTTTTTTGTGGAGAGCTTTGTAGGTATGGGTGAGTAGCTTGAACTTACATCTTTTCTGGACTGGGAGCCAGAGGAGATTGTTGAGGAGCAAAGAGATGTGGTTATTTTTCAGGATGTTCAGGATGAGTCTGGAGTGGTTGTTGCTGACGATTAGGACTTCGGTTTTGTCTGTGTTGAGCTGGAGGCAGTTGTTTTTCATCCAAGCAGCGATACTGCTCATGCAGTTGGAGTTTGCTTTGGCGGTGTTGGCTGAGTAGGTAAGGGAGGATGAGCTGTGTGTCGTTAGATACTATGTTGATGCCATGTGCTCTGACGATGTCTGCTAGGGGTGTCATGTAGACGTTGAACAGTGCTAGGTTGAGTGATGATCCTTGAGGGACTCCGCAGATGAGTTTCTTGGGTTCTGAGGGGTAAGGGGAAGTCTAACACGTTGAGTTCTGTCCACAAGGAAGGAGGATACCCACTTGAGAGCTGGTCCGCAGATACCCAAGTGCTGGACCTTTCTGATGAGTGACTTGTGGGAGACTAAATTGAAAGCTGCTGAGAGGTTGGGGAAGATGAGTGCGGCCGTGTCTCCTCGGTCGAGGATGCTTCTGATGTCATCGGTAGTTGCACTGAGAGCTGCTTCTGTGCTGTGGTTGGTGTGAAAGCCTGATTAAGAGCTGTCTAGAAGTTGATGGAGTTCTAGGTTGTCTGCGAGTTGGGTATTGATGGCTTTCTCTATGACTTTATCTGAAAAGGGCAGGAGCAAGATGGGTCTGTAGCTGCTGAGGGTGTTGGGGTCTGCTGTTGGTTTCTTCAATAGGGCGTTGACTTCTGCATTTTTACAGCAAGACGGGAAGGTGGCAGTGGTTATGGAGGTGTTGATGATAGCGGTGAGCATGGGAAGATGATGGTTCTCCCAAGGTTCTATATAAAGTGGAGACATGGGTCTGAGGGGGCTCCTGATTGGATGTTATTCATAAGGGCAGTGGTTTCTAAATCAGAGCTGTCTAGAAGTTGATGGAGTTCTAGGTTGTCTGCGAGTTGGGTATTGATGGCTTTCTCTATGACTTTATCTGAAAATGGCAGGAGCAAGATGGGTCTGTAGCTGCTGAGGGTGTTGGGGTCTGCTGTTGGTTTCTTCAATAGGGCGTTGACTTCTGCATTTTTCCAGCAAGACGGGAAGGTGGCAGTGGTTATGGAGGTGTTGATGATAGCGGTGAGCATGGGAAGATGATGGTTCTCCCAAGGTTCTATATAAAGTGGAGACATGGGTCTGAGGGGGCTCCTGATTGGATGTTATTCATAAGGGCAGTGGTTTCTAAATCAGAGCTGTCTAGAAGTTGATGGAGTTCTAGGTTGTCTGCGAGTTGGGTATTGATGGCTTTCTCTATGACTTTATCTGAAAATGGCAGGAGCAAGATGGGTCTGTAGCTGCTGAGGGTGTTGGGGTCTGCTGTTGGTTTCTTCAATAGGGCGTTGACTTCTGCATTTTTCCAGCAAGACGGGAAGTTGGCAGTGGTTATGGAGGTGTTGATGATAGCGGTGAGCATGGGGAGATGATGGTTCTCCCAAGGTTCTATATAAAGTGGAGACATGGGTCTGAGGGGGCTCCTGATTGGATGTTATTCATAAGGGCAGTGGTTTCTTTGAGAGGAGCTTACAGTTGCTTAGCTGCTGTTTGGCAATGAATGATGTGTCCTGCTGGTCGGGGGAATTACTATTGGTATGCTATGGGTCTAACGTGTTGTAGATCTTGGCAGTCTTCTGTTTGAAGACGTTTGAGAGGTTGTTGCAGAGTGCTTGAGATGGGATAATGTCATTGTTGGCAGCTACGGGATTAGAGAACTCCTTGACGATGGTGAAGAGTTCTTTGCCATTGTTGGAAGCTGGCTTCAAGTCTGAGAGTTAGAGCCTTTTTCTTAGAGTCTCGTATTGTTGGTGGTAGAGGTTGAGGATGGCTTTGTATTTGGGTCTTGCGGTGGTGTTTTTTTCAAGTCTCCAAGTTGTTTGCAGTGGCACTTGGACTCCATGAGGTTGTTTGCCTGCTAGATGGGTCGTTTGTTATTTTTGTAGCTCTTGTTTCTGGTAGGAGCAGTGCTGTTGGCGCAGTTGGTGAGCTTGGAATTGAAGGGCATGGCTTGAATTGAAGATCTTGGTGTTGACATCGAGGTTCTCTGTGTGGTTGGGTGGGCATTCCTGTAGGGTCTTTGTCCAGTTTTCTTCGGATATTTTGCCCCAGTGTATTGATGGTGCTTTGGGTTTTTCTGGCGGGGATGGCTCGGTGGGCGAGTATTTTGAAATGCATGATGTAGTGGTTGGACCATGTGAGTGGGGTCATTTGGGTGGTTGTGATTCTGTTGTTGAGAAAATAGGGTCAAGGGTGTGGCCTGCTATGTGGGTTGGTCCTTGGATGAGCTGGGTGAATCTGAGGTTGCTGAGGCTGTTGAGGAGAGCCGTGGAGTGGGGGTCTGTGGTGTCTTCCAGGTGGAAACTGAGGTCCCTTAGGAGGATTTAGTTGGTTGATCTGATGGAGAGGGGAGCGATGAAGTCTGCGATGTGGTTGCAGATTTTCTCTCAGGGGCATGGGGGATGGTAGGCGAGGGTTCCCTTAAGGGTGGCATTGTAGTCCATTTGTATTTTGAAGTGTAGGTGTTCATTGAGGTTGGCGTTCGAGTCCGTGGAGGTGGTGCAGTCAATCATGTTTTTGTAGATGACCGCGAGTCCTCTGCCTTGTTTGTGGGTTTGGTCCTGGTGTATGATTTTGTAGGCAGGCGGGATGGCTGCTGCGATGTCTGAGTTGGAGGGTGGGTTGAGCTATGTTTCGGTCAGGAAGAGAAGGTCAGATGTGTTGTTGTTGAGGAGGTCCCAGATTTCGTGCAGTGCTTCCATGGGGATTGGGCATTGAGGAGAAGGGTCGAAAGTTGGAGTGGGGTGGTGGTGGTGGCGTATGTGGGGTGTTTGGGGCAGTGGTGTCGGTGCCTGGGGTGTCCCAGGTGAAATGCAATGGGTGCAGGAGAAAGGTCTTACTGTGGTGCTGGTGGATGCGAACAGCAGCATCATGTTTGTTGGTGTCTGTTGTTGAGTTTGCAGAGGATGGCAGAGGAGTAGTGGCTCCGGTGGCAGCTGCGGCTGTGGTTTTGGTGTTGCGTTGGATGGTTGTGGGGCCAGGGTTCCTGGCACTGGGCGCGGTCCAGATGTGGACGGGCAGAGATATGCCTGCCTTTGGCACGCCAGCAGCATGCCCGCTGAACGCGTCCACTGTGCGGTCGCTTTGCCGCCTGTATAAAGTAGGTCCTGGGGTGGGCGGGACTTCTGTTGGCAGGAAAAACCAGTGAGCAAGAAAACCCCTGCTAAAAAACCTGGGCAGCAGCGGTGTTACTTGGTCAAAAAGCAAAAACTGGATCAGGCTGGAACAAGCAGGAACTGGAAGCCACTTGCAACTGGCAAGCTAGGTTCTCAGGTACCTACTAGTGCAGTAGCAGTGCGTCCTACATTAAGTAGGTTCTGGGGTGGGTGGGGCTTCTGTTGATGGAAAATATGGTGAGCAGGAAAACCCAGGCAGCTGCAGTTTCACTTGGTCAAAAGGTGACAACTGGATCAGGCTGGAGCAAGCAGGAACCGGAGGCCACTGACAAGTGGCAAGCTAGGTGCCCAGGTGAATGGTAACACTTTTTGGCTTATGGTTTTATAGTGTGTTTTGTTTCCCCTTGATTACTGCAACTCACTTTACCTTGGCCTCCCTGATATAGCCATTTCTAAGCTTCGAAGGCTACAGAACATGGGGGTGACACTCATTCTGGGTCTCAGAAAATTTGATTATATTTCCGAGGCTGGAAACACCCAGAAGTGGCTCCCAGTAAAATTTAGGATTCATATCGCTCAAGGTTCTTTGTCTCATCCAGAGAGTGTTGCATAAATCCGGCATAGTTTTCTATTCCACATATTGTTCCATTATCACCAATCCAGAGCAATCTTCCTCAGGAGATCAAATGATTTTAAACGTTTTAGCTTTCAAGCAGGAAAGAATGAAGATTTTCTTTCTGGTAAATGTTAGTTCTTGTTATTATAGTTTCTTGATTTCTCTGTTCCTTTTCTTCCTAGTGACAAGATGCCTATAATTTTCCTACAAAAATAATGTGACTGCCTTTTAATTAAAGTATTTTTCCCTAAAATATTGCACTTGTGCTCACCGCTAAGATAGTAAGTAAAACCAGGTACAGCAAGGCTCGAATTTTCTATCTGTGGAGGGGTTGAAAGTTGGGGACAAAACGATTGTGGAAAAGACTTTCCAAACATCTGCCCCACATGATTCCCAGGTGTAGAGGCAAATCACATACTGTAGTTTCTTTACAAACCATTCTATAATAATGCCATATCACATTATTAATCAATCTCACTGCATTATTTTATTAATTAGTGTCACACTCTGACTCCATACATTAGTTGATAGGCTATTCATGGTTTCTAACTTTACTGCCTCTGCAATATTTATTTGTAAGGCTTCTGACTTTTCGTTTTTATTGTTTTGCATACTGAAATACTGAAAACCATCTGCGTCTGTCACTCTATTTAAAACAGAAAAAAGCAGAAAGTCTGTATCCTTTTGAGTGACTCTCATTGCTGTGAGTCATGTCTAGGCTTATAGTTGTCTAGTTTGCCAACAGTAGGAAATGGTGAGGAAGTTTTCCTAATGCACCCTTCCTTTGCTAAAACATACAACAGGTATAACATAGCAATGAGGAAAATGCCTGAAAGACAGGACACTTCCTTACTGTGCAGCGTAGAGTGGAGTAAGTAGTGACCCCCTCTTCCCCAACTAAGCTAAAGTTAAATAACTATCTGACAGAGAATTCTAGCTGCAGATTCTGTACCTTTGAATTATCACCAGGTGTCAGTCTGGCTATGGAAATTGTTTCGTGAGCAGTACCCCTGCTCTACAGTAGGTGGCGTCATTCTGCTCCACGTGGCGTCGTTGGCGTCATCCATGTGGGAAGTGACGTTCGCGGTGCCAATATAGGCGCCACCCAGGCGGGCTGATGCCAGTTCTTTTCTTTCCGGGCCAGTCAGGGCAGATCCTGGAAGAGCTACCCCGTAGTCATTTTTTTCACTAACTGTTTTATTGATGAAAACATAAACAACATTACAGCAGTGCATTGAGGTTACGGTCTGCATGAGATGAACATGTACATGAGCATTATGAATGGGTTGGCATATATTAATAGCATTATTATAAATTACATCAATAAAGTCACGGTCCCCCGCTCGGAGGTGGCTCATCAGCAGCAAGCGCATTGTCAAGTCTCATTTTGTTACATCGCAATTCAACTGTCGGAGACAAACATATATCTCCCCTGTATTTGTTCCATCTACCCCACTTGCGGTCCCACTTCCCTTAGTCATTTTTGACTAGATTTTTTCATTGTTTTGTCGAGTCTTTTTGAGGTATATTCCCCTGGTGTGTTGGTCTGTCATCTAAAAAGGCTGGCTTCAACCCCTGCGGCTCCTGTCATCAGCAGATTTCGGTGACGGACCCACACCTTGTCTTTCTCTGGTGCCTCGAGCGGGACCACAACCCGAAGGCCCGTCCTGATTGCCTCGCGTTGCACCTGAAGGCTTTGAGGAAACGATCCCTTAAGCTCCTGGTGGACCCTGAAGAATACCAGCCCTGTGAAGTTCCTATGGACTGGTGTGAGGATTTTGGTGAAGCCAATAGACTGGACACTTCTCCAGATACTGGTATGCTTTCTCCTCCCATGACTACGCAGTAGGCTGCTACATTGGCAATGGTGGCGTGGAGGGCTACGAAGTCCTTGACCTTAGTTTGCTGTAGTGATTGTGAAGTAATCACACTGGAGATTGTAGTAGAAGAAATATCCTTTAATGCCAACCCGCAGGACTAACAGTTCACTCTACACAGAGAGCGCAGCATCTGTCTCTCAAGATTCTACACTCTGTAATTATAGGTGGAACATAGAACATGGAATACTCATAAACTCTAAACAATAAAGCACGTACCTTACATCCCTGCCACCCATATACTACACATCCCTTCTCCTAATAAAATAACAAAACAAAAAAAACAAAAAAAAAAACTTTATTCACATATAAAATCATCAAAACGGGAAGGTTTCTTAATAACCCTTCCACACGAAGTTTTTGGTTCTGGTTCATTAAATGTAGAACAACCTTCAACAGGCAAGGAAGTTTGATTGGAAACAGGTTGAGACAAATCTTGAGAAACAACTTGAAAACCTGAGGGAACTCTATCATCAGAAATATCTTGTGCAGAAAATAAAGCTTCTGGAATGGAATCATTAGAGCATGGTTGGAAACTGTCGTGATCAGAAGTTTGAAGATTGTACGAGTCAGAACACTGATCACATTCCAACATCCACCAAAAATTCTTTGCAGTGGTAGGCACAGTCACATCTTGTGAAACATTTTCTTGTGAAACATTTTTGCTAATAGCCAAACGGTTCATATGCCAAACTTCATCGTTGTCAAGAACTGCAGTATTATTATTAACTTTGACAACTTGATGAGGTTCACTAAACCTGCTATCCCCTTTGGGAGTTTTCTTAGCAAGTTTAACACGTACCCAATCACCCACAGAAAGATCACAAGGTTTACTACCATGTTTTGCATCAAAATAAGCCTTATTCTTAGATTGAGAAATTTTAATATGATGCTTAATACTGTCCCAATCAGAATGAACACACCTGCTCCTATTCATCCAACTAGGATTTTCCTTAGAAAATGGAATTCTACCCCTCATGACGGAGAATGGGCTGCAACCTAAAGAAGAATGACTAGTAACTCTGTAAGACCAAGTCATTTTCACCAACTCATCATCCCAAGACAAACCCGATTTACTGGAAAGTTGAATAATCCCTTTAATAGTTCTGTTAATTCTTTCTACAACGCTGTTCCCAGTGGGACTATAGAGTGCAGAAAATTTTTGCTTAATCCCAGAAGAGCGTAGATAACAGACCATATCATTGAATTTAAATTGGACCCCATTATCAGTGAGAATATACGCAGGAAATCCTTCCCTAATAAACACGGAGTCCAAAAATTTTATAACAGTGATGGAATTGACACTTTCCACTATACATAACTCAAACCACTTGGAGAACACATCCACAAGAACAATAATGTATTTAGTAGAACCGTCCTGCCACACAATAGGACCCATGAAATCCAAAGCAACCTCCTGCCAAGGAGAATTTGGACAATGCAAAGGAAAAGAAGGGGGGTTAAGAGTTTTAAGAGACTTATCAGCAATTTCACAATTAACGCATTCCCTTACAAATCGTTCCACCGCCATATCCGCACCTGGCCACCAATACAAAGCTTTAAGTCTCTGCTTAGTACTGCGTGATGCCAGAATGACCATCATGACACAAACTGATGATTTGCTTTCTTAAGGACACAGGAGGTACCACCTTATCACCTCTAACCAAAAATTGATCATCAATACTTAATTCATTCCTCACCTCCCAGAATCCTCTTATTTCATCAGCAATATTCCTTCTTTCAACATCATGCCAACCATTAATAACTTTGGATTTAACATTGAGGAGATTAGCATCCTCACTTTCAGCTTTTAACCACTCCGTACGATCAATGCTACCTTGCAACACATCAACATAAGAAACATTGGCAACAGAAAATTCGTTCCATGCGTTGCAATCAATCTCAGTTAAAGGCAACGCCATTCTGCTAAAAAAATCAGCAGTTCTATTCTTAACGCCAGGAACGTACTTTATAGTATACAAAAAATCTTGAAGTCGTAATGAAAATCTAGCAATCCTGGAAGTGGCTTTGGATAAACCTTCAGTTGTGAGAAGTTTAGTTAAAGGTTTATGATCAGACCTTAAAACAAAATGCCTGCCCCATAAACATTTTCTAAAATGCTCCAAGGCCCAAACACAGGCTAACGTTTCTCTCTCAATTACCGAATATTTTTCTTCTGAGGGAGATAACGACCTAGAAGCGAAAGCAATGACGGCTTCCTTATTATCTCCATCAAACTGAGTAAGGACAGCACCTAACCCCTTTGAACTCGCATCAGTGGTAACACAAGTGTCAGCTGATGGGTCAAAACCTTGTAAACAAGGAGCTTTACTGATGGCTTGTTTAATGGAAAGAAAAGCTTGTTGGCATTCAGAAGACCAATCAAAACTGACCTTATTCTTTAAAAGAAACCTCATGGGATGAGTCTTTTCTGAGAAGTTCTCAACAAACTTAGCATAAAACTCCGCTAAGCCCAAAAATGACCTCAGATCATCCTTGGACTTAGGCGCTGGTGCATCAACAATAGCAGCAATAAGTTTTGCTTTGGGTTGGATACCTTTACAGCTTACTTCATGCCCTAAATACGTTACACTGCGTTCAGCAAATTTACATTTTGAGATCTCACCTGTTAAATTTTTGGACATTAAAACCTTCAAAACCTTTCTTAATCGTTCATCATGGTCAGACCTATTTTGGCCCATAATGAGGATGTCGTCTTGAAAAAACGTAATGCCCGGCATATCACCAAATAACTGAGTCATCAACCTCTGAAAAACAGCAGCTGCAGAAGCCAAACCAAAGGGCATTCTGCGAAATTGGTAGCAACCAAAAGGAGTACAGAAAGAAGTGAGGTTTCTGCAGGAAGGATGTAGAACAATTTGGTGATATGCCGAGGAAAGGTCGATAGTGGAGAACCACTTTGAACCTCTGGTCATAGAAAGCATTTCATCAATCCTCGGGAGAGGAAATTGGTCTACAATGATACCTTCATTTAAGCTTCTGAGGTCAACGCACAAACGAATCTTTCCATTAGATCGTCTAGCGACCACTAATGGAGAAATCCACTCAGACGCCTCTATTGGCTCAATAATACCAGCATCTTGTAGCTTTAGCAACTCGAGTTTAACTTCCTCTCTTGCAATTAATGGAATATTACGCACTTTATAAATTTTGGGAATAGCAGAAGGCTTGACTCTAATGAGGTGGGTGAAGCCTTTAAGTTTCCCAATTTTCCCATTAAATACTTCTTTAAATTCACTCAAAACCCATTTTTTTGTGTCTTCACTCTCGCAAGCCACCAAAACTTGTTCAGGGCTGTTAGGATTTAGAATAATATTCAACGCCCTTTGGTCCTTCCAACCTAAAACTGAGGGACCATCAAAAGCAACATAGAGTTTACAATATGCTTGTCTTCCTTTAAATTGAAATTTAAGTAAACGATACCCTAGTACATTTATTTTTTCACCTGTAAAACTTTCTGGATTGATATCTGAGGATTCTAAGTGTGAACCTAAAACACATACAAACTTCTCATCCCAAATGGAACGAGCAATAATTGTGAAAGGAGATCCGGAATCGGCAGCCACCTGTAAAGGAATACGTCCAAAATTGATTATACACAAAGGTTTACTATTGTCAGAGTCAGTGATATTAAGAACAACTTTTTTTAAATTGGGAGTAGAAATAGAGGTAGGATGAATATCTTCAGAATCCACTGAATCACTTTCCGAAGAATCTGAATTTTCTGTGAGACAAGCGACATAGTTGGATTTTTTACTAACTTTCCTTCTACAAACTTCAGCCAAATGGCCTACAACACCACAGTTGAGGCATTTAGTAGATCTAGCAAAACACTTATCAAAACTGGCATTATGCTTGGTGCTGCCACACCTGTAACATGCAAAATTATAAACATTTCCTTGAGATTTAGAAGTACTTTTGTCAGACCACTTGTGGTTAACTTGTGGAGCAGATAAGTAAGGTTTTCCTTTAGGTTTAGATGACACAAGATGAAAGATTCTCTGAACTAGTTGAAATGGCCTTAGCGCTCCTTTCAGATAGTTCCGCCTTTTTTATGAGAATAATTATATCCTTAAGGCAAGAGTCTCCTTCAATCCAAAGTTTGTCTTGTATACTTTTATTTTTTTGACAAACGACCAATTGGTCTCTTATCATGTCATCGTGAAGTGTTCCGAATTTACAAGGAATAGCCAGAGTTTTTAAGCAAGAAGTAAAATCCTCGATGGACTCATTAGGTTGTTGCTTCCTTTTATAAAATGTACGTCTGGAAATGGCAACACATACGATGGGAGAGAAATGATTATCTAAATCCAGAATGGCACTCTTAAAAACGTCAACATCGCCAGCTCTTTCAATTTTCTGCATTTGGTTGTAAACTCTCAGACCCTCCGGTCCAAGACAATGCATAAGAATTCTTTTCTTTCTGTCAGGTGAGAGAATACCACTATTGTCTTCTAAAGTGGCAATATAATTGAGTAAATACGCTTTCCAATCTTCCCACTTAACAATAGGCTCACCTGGGTTAGTAAGAAACTCTTTAGGAGTGTTCAAATTGATGCCGACAACTAAACTGTTGACCACATTAGGAGAGGAAGATGTTCCTTCAGAACTTCTCTCCATGTTCACTCACAATATGTATAGTAATAAGAAAGGAGAAGAAAAAAAAACCAAATATATATATGTATATATATAAGTAACCAACCAGCATCCAATCGATAGCTCTAACAGATTAGCTGGGGTGAAATAGTGGCGTAAACTGAAATCACCTCATCCGGCATGAAGAAAACAAACTCCGAAGATCGTGCTGGAAATTGACACGAAGAGCGAGGAGCGTTGCTAGGAGATACGAAGATACAAAATGGCGGCACGTAGAGGTCACGCAGCGTGACCCAAAGGAATCCCAGAATACCTTGGGTGTGCGCCGGATCGTGTACAGTCACTAGCAGAGAACGTAGGACTGCCGGAATAGCGGTAGAATGCCGGAGTAGAATGCTGACACAGGAGGTGAGTGCGAGCCGATTCAAATAATGCGGGTAACGGTAAAGGCATGGTGAGCGTTGGAAAGTAAAATTCCAATCCTAATTTACCCGACTAGTATGAAAGCAAACACTCACTAGTAGAATCGTTGAAGTAGCAAATCCGAAAAAAATTTCCCATGCGTTTCTAAGAGTAGGTTTCACTGGTGTGTCGTCGATGAGGATTCAAAGAAGAGCGTCATCAGGATAACCAAACGAAATGGGAACTCGCTGTGGGTCCAGGGTTGGCATCCCAAGTCGTCGCCAATTTTCTGTAGTGATTGTGAAGTAATCACACTGGAGATTGTAGTAGAAGAAATATCCTTTAATGCCAACCCGCAGGACTAACAGTTCACTCTACACAGAGAGCGCAGCATCTGTCTCTCAAGATTCTACACTCTGTAATTATAGGTGGAACATAGAACATGGAATACTCATAAACTCTAAACAATAAAGCACGTACCTTACATCCCTGCCACCCATATACTACATTTGCCCTCAGTGGCAGTCAAGACTAATGTCTTGATGGAACTGCTTCAGCCGGCAGTGTCCCCATCAGAACTGCTTCTCCCTTTTAATGAAGCCCTTACAGGACATCCTTCTTGGGATTTGGTCCAAGCCCAGCACAGGGGCTCCTGTGAACAGGACTATTGCCTGTCACCACTGCCCCTCTCCAGGGGACCCCAGACTTCCTCACCCAACACCCCAACCTGGAGAGCTTGGTGGTCCAAGTCTCCACATCACATCTAAATCCTGGTGCATTCCCAACGGCCCGCCGGATTGAGAATCCCAAAAGCTAAACAACTTAGGCAATAAAATGTTTTTTTTCCGCCAGCTTGGCATTGTGGTCGGTGAACACTGCATGTCTTTTGGGCGGTGATTCCCACACTCTGTGGGGCACGGTTGCACAGGTGCTGCCAATGGTCCCGAATAGGCCCAGGCCGTGTTCTCCCAAGCTGTTGCTGATGGGAGAGATGCAGCTAAGTTCACCATTCGCTGTGGACTATACACCACCGAGTCACTAGTCAGAGCGGTTTTATCGACAGTGGCTCTGAGACACCAGGCCTGGCTGAGGACTACTGGCTTATTGGGGGATGTCCAGACATCACTCATGGACATGCACTTTGATGGCTCCCATCTCTTTGGAGAAAAGGCGGATTTGGCACTGGAGCTCTTAAAGGACAGGTCCTTGGGTCTTTCCATGGCCCCCCGTCACCCTCAATCCGCCTTTCGCTCCTTCTGTGGCCACAGAAGAGACGTACAGCTGCATCCGTACCCACCCAGTCACCATGGTACTCAAGCTTTCCAGTTCCTCCATGCCCGTGGATACGGCTCCTAATGGCCCCGTGGGTTGGGTGGCCAAAGGACGGGTCAGTCCACCACCCCTTCAGCAGCCGCATCCTCCAAACCTTCCTAGTCTGCCCATTTACCACCATGGGCACCCAGTAGGTAGCAGGATTTGCCATCACCTGCCCCGCTGGCTTTTCATAACATCGGACAGGTGGGTTTCGCAGATTGTCCGAAGAGGCTACTCCCTCACCTTCGAGACTACTCATCCCTCCATGCCACTTACATACGACTGGCTGATGGGGGACCACCCATCTCTTCTCTGACAGGAAGTGATGGCTCTTTTGGCCAAAGGAGACATAGAGAGAGTGCCAACGCCAGAAGTGGGTTGTGATTGTTATTCCCGCTCTACTTCCTGGTGCCCAAGAAGGACGGAGGCCTTCGTCCTATTCTAGACCTGTGTTCCCTCAACTTCTTCCACAAGAAGAAGTTAAAAATGCTCACTCTGGCTCAGGTTCTATCTGCCCTGGACCTAGGAGACTGGATGGTAGCGTTGGACCTACAGGACACATATTTTCATATCTCGGTCCTGCCGGCCCACAGATGTTACCATCGGTTCACGTTGGAACATGAGCACTTTCAGTTCGCTGTGCTCCCCTTTGGCCTCACCAGCGCCCCTTGAGTGTTCACCAAGGTGATGGTGGTGGTTGCCGCTCATCTGTAGAGATCAGGTGTGCCAGTCTTCCCCTATCTCAATGATTGGCTGCTGAAGGCGAACTCGCCCCAGGCTGTCATCTCCCATCTCCAGACTATGGTGGACCTCCTGCATTCGCTGGGGTTCACTATCAATGTGCTAAAGTCACACCTGACTCTCTCAGGAGCTCCTTTTCATCAGAGCTCGTCTGGATACGATGTAGGTTTAGGCCTATCCTCCCGAACAGCGAGTCCAGGATATTCAGGCTATGATACCAATGTTTCAGCCTCTATCCTGGATTTCGGTGAGACTGACTCTGAGGCTACTGGGCCTCATGGCCTCCTGCATCCTACTGGTGACACATGCCCATTGACATATGCGGGCTCTGCAGTGGGCGCAGCATCAGGGGAATCTCTCCCACAAGGTCCAGATCTCAGAGGGAACTGCGAAATATCTGCAGTGGTGATTAACGAGCCGTGATTGGGTCAACAGCAGACTCCTCTCCCATCCCCAACCAGATTTCACAGTAGGGACAGATGTGTCACTCCTGAAATGGGTGGCCATCTGGGCAAGGTGTAGATCAGAGGACTCTGGTCTCCGGCGGAATCCGGACTCCACATCACTCTATTGGAGCTCCGAGCGTTGACGGACAACAACACCACCATGTGGTACTGCAACAAACAGCAGTGTGGGGTTGTGGACCCTTTGTCGAGAGGCACTGCATCTCTGGACATGGCTGGAACAGCAGGGCAAATCCCTGGTGGTTCAACATCTGGCAGGTTCTCTGAATGCCAGAGTGGACAAATTAATCTGAAGATGCCTGCCAGTTCACGATTGACGTCTCCATCTGGAGGAGGTGCAAGGTCTCTTTCCAGCAGTGGGGAGAACCTTTGTTAGATCTGTTAGCCACTGACAAGAACGTGCTAAGTCAGCAGTTCAGCGCACTGGAGTTTCTAAGGTGGCTCTCTCTTGGAGACACTTTTCACCTTGAGTGGAGCTCAGGCCTCCTGCATGACTTTCCGCCAATACCACTCCTGCCCAGAGTTCTCAAGAAGATCAGGAACGACCGGGCTCAAGTCATCCTTGTGGCTCCAGACTTGGCACAGAGAGTCTAGTATTCCAAGCTGTTGAGCATGGCCATCGGTCCTCCGATCAGGCTGCCCATTTGGGTGGATCTTCTGTCGCAACAGCAGGGTAGGGTTCTCCACCCAAACCTGTCAAAGCTCCGCCTTCTTGCGTGGAAATTGAGCGGCAACAGTTGACATCTTTCAACCTTCCGCCCGAAGTCTGTGATGTTATCTTGGCAGCCAGGTGTCCCTCCACCAAGATGGTTTACGCCTGCCGTTAGGCAAAATTTGTTGCATGGTGTACAGAAAGACAACTTGATCCCCTTTCTGCCCCTCTTTCTCATGTTCTCTTTTTCATTGTGTTCCTTGCCCAGCAGGGGTCTGCTCTGGGCACTCTGAAAGGCTTTCTCTCTGCCATTTCGCCTTTTCTACGGTTCCCTGACCAGCCATCCCTCTTCAAATCCCCTATTGTAAATGGATTTCTCAAAGGTTTGCAACATTTATTCTCAACTTCTCACTTTATTATACCTCAGTGGGACCTCAATCATTTCCTCACCTTCCTTATGTGCGCTCCTTTTGAGCCCCTGCTCCATTGTCCGCTCAGGCTCCTGACTATCAACACAGCCTTCCTGGGAGCAATAACATCTACCCGGAGGGTCAGTGAGCTTCAGGCCTTGTCATCCAAGCCTCCTTATCTTAACATCTACCCAGACAAGCTGGTGCTTCGTATGAGCACTTCCTTTCTTCCGAAAGTGGCCACTCCATTTCATGTAGGCCAATCCATCACTCTGCCTACTTTTGACACTCCGCCTCACCCCACTTAAGAGGAGGATTGACTCCACGATCAGGGCCCAAAAAGAGCGCTGTCCTTCTACCTTGACCGCACACAAGAGTTCCGGGTGGACGACCAACTCTTTGTCGGATATGTCGGAGCAAAGAAGGGATGGGTCGTACAGAAGAGAACATCTAACGACGGATCATACTCTGTATTAAAATCTGCTATGCATATGCTATAAAGGGCTTGCATGCTCATTCCACCACAGCCAAGGCTGCAACCACTGCGGTTCCCGTCGTGCATTTCTGCCAGGCAGCAACGTGGGCCTCCCTGCAGGTGTTCACAAATCACTACTGCCTAGACCGTCACGTCCGTAGAGACGGGCACTTCATCCGTGTGGTGCTGCAGGACTTCCTCATGTGAAACTGGTCCACAGAGGTATTGCTTGGATATTTATTCAAAGGTAAGGAATCTGCAGCTTGAAGTCTCTATCAGATGAACAAGTTACTCACCTTCGGTAACGCTTTTATGGTAGAGACTATGTCTAGCCGCAGATTTCTTACCGGCCCACCCACCCACCCTCCCTGCTCTGCTAATGGATTTCGAGGGACAGGGCTGCTTCCCTTTAAGGGCCCTAGTTTTCAACACCAGTGGTCAGTGTACTTCGTAGTTCTGAACTCCTGGTGTGGAAAGTGGCAAAAAGTAACTGACGTCTGCGCGCATTGGTGGCGCCTATATAGGCACCGCGGACGTCACTTCCTGCGTGGACGACGCCAACGACATCATGCAGAGCAGAAAGTCGCCCCCTTCCGGTGAGCAGGAGTACTATTCACGAAAAAATTTCTGGATCCAGTCTGACACCTGGGGATAATTCAAAGGTAAGGAATCTGCCGCTAGACAGAGTCTCTACCAGATAAGGCATTGCCAAAGGTAAGTAACTTGTTCTTTTAAGAACTTCAGGTTAAAATCATGGCTTGTGCTAGTTCTGTATTTTAGTACTTAGCATTAATATCTTCACATTATACATTGCACATCCTCTTCTAATACGATCAATATTAATATCATTACAATTTAAGCACTTTTTGTTCGATCAGAGCTTGTCTCATTGCAAACCTTGTCTCAGTCACCTGGCTATAGGACCATTCTCTTTTTTTACCTTAAGGCCAGCTTAATTATTACCTGGAAACATTTTCACCACTGAAAGAGTATTTCGTCATCTGAGCTCTTGTCCACAACGAGGCTTATGGGAGAAAGTCAGACTGACCTTCTCTAAACAAAAGCAAATTTGCTTTGACTTAAATAAACACTATTAGGTAACAAAACGTTGCCCACTGACAAGGTAAAAATGAACAGGGGATAAAAGGTAGGAGTGAAAACAGCCATAAAGCTTTAAGGTTTGTTAAAGATCAAAATATCATTTCAACACATAGCATTAGTTCCGGAAAACGTTTGTAATAAGCCTTGACAATATCAATATACCTGGCTTTAAAGTGGCAAGCTATTACAATGTAACGAAAGTAGGAAAGGTCACATGGTTAAGCAGTTTAGGAATAGCATCTGAACCTGTAGAGCTTTTTATCTCGGATTACATAGGACGTGGCAGTTATTCTCATTTCTGCTGCACAATCTTTTGGAGCTGCATAATGCGACAATCGGAAATGGAAGCAAACGTGCAGCTAAAGCGGCAAAAAGTCACGTGCGTTTGAATTGTCGAAGCTGGTTGGATGGATTGATAAACGTAGAAGCTGATTCACAAAGGCGTTTATGTGCTGCCTCACTACTCTTTCACATACTGTTGCATGCCTTTGTTGGTGGGCCCCAGAACATACAAAATGGGAATATTCAAGGCTTTGAAGCACAATTAGAACAAATAGAAAGGATTGTGCTCTCTTACAAATAGAGCTTTGGACGTTTTGGGACTGATTCACGAAGAAGTATCGAAGAGTATGTAAAGGAGTGGGATGGTACTACTACTTCTCATACTCATAAAAGGCCTTGTGAATCGTGCCCAATGTGCTGTCACTGTGACACGCTAATGTGAGATACACAGCAGGCTTTTAATCTACCATGCTCTAATCACTAATACAGGGAGATTACAGTACATTTTTGTGATTGTATAGTGCAAAGACAGAATATCTGCATAGAGGTGTCCCTTTTAGGTAGTTTTGGCAAACTACCACAATTAGCTTGCTTGCGTTCCAGCTAACCTAGTGAGAAGTAAGCCCTCAATGGAAGATTAAAATTTAAATTACATGGTACGACATTAAGGGAATCGAATCAATGGTACAGAAAACTAATATTAAAACTCAAGGATTTGTACTGAAACTAATATTCCCCCTTAATCACAGACTGCTGATGGAACATTCTCCAGCCGCTTCTTGAGGGATTAATAGGAAAGACTTGTTACTGTGAAGCAGCCGCGGCCCGTGCAGGTAAGAGCGGTGCGACGGTGGGGCCGGGTGGGAGGGGGGATTTCGACAGCCGATGACGAGGGAAAATTAATTATTTATTTAATTTTCCCTCGTCGTCGTCCGTCGAAATCTCTCCCCCCCAACCCGGCCCCACGGACCGTGGCTGCTGTGAAGGCTACAGTATCTGTTAGTTAAACTTTTTAAAGTAAGCACTTTCCAAGAATGACCCTTGAATGTCCTAGCATTAAAGCCTTTGCCGAGGGTTAATACCTTTGTTAAAGGACCTCTCCCGGAGTTTTATCCCCAAACCATAGGGGGAGGGAACTTAACAACCGGTATAGCCCGAGGCAGAAGAGCGGTAATGCTATTAGAACATTCCGCGGACTGATAGAAGTCATTAATTAAATCTTGATTTTGACTGCACAGACTAGTAAAATCTCCATATTGGCATGTTTCATAAATTACGATGCCAACATTCATTGTATATGTACATACTATACAAATCGTCATTAATTTTATGCTGCTATAGTTGAATTTCCTTGTAACACTGGTATACATTTTTCTGATAGTCACCAAAGAGTTGTTCGTTACACTATGGCCGCCAAAACCACTGGGAAACTACGTTCGTTGTGTACCTACCATCACATTTGTGTGGGCTAGCACACCTAAAAAAATGAAATGTGCATTAAAGCAATGAATAACAGTGGCCCAGGACACCTGAATCATAAAACCACACATAAACATACCCACCTTCAAAATATGAGCAGCAGCATGTTTTACACACCCACCCATCTCAAAACATCACACAAAAGAACATTACATAAAATGTTACTTTGTTCTAAGAAAATGTAGCCAAAAAAATGGGTTAAATGTGCATACCACGTAGTACCCATATACATAAAAAAAACTGGCAGAGCACAAACTAAACGGTGGCAAGACCTCAAATGGACACACCTGCCACATCAATATGAATGCACAATAGATCTCAGGACGGCATGTGCCTAGGAGCATTCACTTGCAACAGCCAAAAAAGCACAAACGATGCCATCAATGACACCCCCCCAACACTCCGATGAAGACACAAGCATTGAATTACATTGAAGAGGATAACCCGCAAAAAGATCTCAATCTTACAGAAATATAACTCTGCCTGCTTCTTAAAACAATACAATCCTCAGGAGAAGGAGTGGACACATGAACAGGAGGTGCAGGCAAATGCCTCAGGGATTGTTCTGACTGGGATTGTATTCACAGATATAGACTCAGCCACCATCAGTGACTCCCTGTATCTCATCAAGCTGCACATTACACCAAGCAACATGGCACTACTCTACTATGCCACTGGGTGCCTATAAAGAGTTACTCAAGACACTATCCACATTTCATGACCATCCACATAAAAGGCTACATGGCAACACGCTGATACACTCAAATCCTAAGTGATATACCATGACACCTTCCAATGGACAAAACACTAGATACAAGCACAGAAAAACAAGTACATCGGTCACTTCTCCTGGCCAAAGAGGTCAACCATGGAAGACATACACAGCTATCAAAAAAGTCAATAGATGCCCCATAACCTATTTCAGTCAGAAATGATAGACCAGTCACACAATGCAGTTGATAAGATGTGCCGACCTTCACCTGACCTCATATTCTAATTGCTTATTGGGTTCTTGATATGATGCAGCACTCCTAGACATCAGTATTTTCTCCCCAAAAAATTTAAGGACAAAGACAGTGCAGCTGTGTGCTGCTAGATGAATACATAGAACATGCACACACGATGCTGCACATATCACCGGTATATCCTGATGTCTATTGCATATTTCGTTTTCATACTGTCACTGAGTATTTATACCTATTCCAAATGTAACTCATGTAGTTGCGGATGTGCAAATGCTGTGAAGCGCTCTGATACCTTTCGGTCAAGTTCGCGCTATACAAAACTCAATAAATAAATACATACATACTCCATTTACTCAAGACTTTCACCCACAGGCACGGGCGGACTGGAAACTGAAATCAGCCCTGGCAATCAGCTCGACCGGCCCAAAAGGGGGGGGTGGGGGGGAGTTGAGGGGAGTAGAGTGGAAAGCACCACTCCTGCTGCCGCTTTTGTTACAGGCGGCCAATATTGCGGCACTGCTGCAAAACCGGAACCCTGTAACAAAACCGCCCCCCAGGGATCCAAATACAAGCCCCCACCCTTCCGGCCCACCGGGAAATGCCCACAGGTGTCAGTAAAACATGGCTGATGACATCCTATTGATACTCAGCCACCAGGGAACAGAGAAGACACAGTAGAACTCATACATAAACATAATACATTACCTAACAAGCTATTGCGCTGCTCAGGGATTCATGTGTTTACGTCAGGGTTGGTCCATGTGACAATGGGGATCTGTTACAGGTCGGCCCCTGGCTACTCAATTTGGCACTCAACAGATTACGCTCGTACTGGCTGACAAGAACAAATTGTTCTCAAGATTACATTTACAACTACATAAGCCTTGGGCAGTGAGCTAACCACTGTCCTGGAAGAGGAGGGCACTAATAGCAAGGGCATGTGTTGCTCACACACTCAAGTAAGGAGTGTTATCTCTTATATGAACAAGGTGTACAGGAAACGAAGGAGTCTAATTGCTGCTACCACTGGACATATCTCCTAACACAGACCTTGGATAGTACTGCTACCTCAAAACGCCCACCACTGTAACCAGCAGAGAGATGAGAGGCATGGTCAAGGACAGATATAGTGGACAAAGGGGCATTTGGCCAAATGTTTGAGGCACAAAGCTAGATGCCTCAACAGAACAGCCTCCACATGGTAATGACATAGGGTCAGAGCAGAGGTGTTTGACAAATGGCTGCCCTGACTCACAGGATGAAGTGTAGTGGTTTATACTTATGCTAGTGTTTCCTCACAACAGAAGAATCTGCAGCAACCAGCAGACATGAAAGGCGCAGAGCTTTGGGGGGTGCTCACCTATACAGACTATACAGACACCAGGCAAACAAGACATTCTCGCCTACAGACCGACAATTAGTGCTACCAGTGACAAACAATTTACCCCAGTAGACAGGTGTAGGAAGCAAGCTCTGTATATACTAGACCAAAGTAAGGCATAGTGTGCACAGAGTCCAGGGAGACCCAGGAGGTATAGCAGAGGCCAAATAAGGTAAGTACTAACAGCTCTCTTTGTGGTAGTGTGGACATGCAGTTAGTCTTATCCAGAAGGTGTGTTAAGCATTTATTGTATTCACTCAATCACGGCTGATGGCACACACTCAGAGACAGAATCCAGACCAATTAGGTGAGTATAAAAAAGATATACTTATGTTTTATTTTAGAACCAAGCAGGACTTGGCACTGGTGAGTAAAATATACTATCAAATGCAAGACTGTTCAAGGAAATGCAGTTGTGCTTGAAATTACAATTGTTACAGGTTTGTATCACTTTAAAATGCAGTTTGAATTTTACAGTAAGTACATTTAGATTACTTTTTAATTACTTTTGAATTACTTTGAGTACTGGGGGTGGTGTGCCTAGATACCACACCTTAGGATCTCTCAATACGAGGTAAGTACGACTTTTTACACTTTGCATTTGAGTTCTCTTTCTTCATACAACAAGAGTTCAACACTTAGGGCCTCATTTCGATGTCGACCCCGACTTGGTCCTGGGACCGACCGACACCCGGGCGGCGGTCCCGACCGACACCCGGGCGGCGGTCCCGACCGGCCCATTACAATGCAACCGAACACTGTTCGGTCGCATTGCACGTTTCTCAATGGGCGCTCGTGCTACGGCCGGAAACTGGCCGGAACACAAGCTCCCATTGAGAAAAGGGGGGTGCAGGTATCAACAGGGGCGCACCATAGGTGCCCCCTCTGCCTCCAAACGGAGACTGTGCACCCAAGGACCCAAAGTTGAGTTCGGACAGCCTTTCCGTATTGGAAAGGCCGGCACAGAAAGGCTGCCGAAACCTGACATCGTCATCTCAATGGCGGAAATGCCCACCGTTGAGAATACAGGCTTGATTCCGACTGGCCGATGGGCTCGAAGAGCCCGTCGGAACCAGCCAGAATGACTGGCAGGTTTAGTTGACGGCCTCCTCCATCGTAATGAGGCGGTCCTAAAGTAAACCGACCGGCCCATTACAATGCGGCATACAGGCTCCGACCGAGGGTCAGAGCCTTTTACAGCCGCATTGTAATCGGCCCCTTAGACATTTTTTAGGCCCAAAATCTCTTTATATGGGTTCCTATGGTAAAAAGGTGTTAGCGGTCTTGTAGGTATGTACACAACTTACGAGGGTGAGTTTTGGGGGTAGGACCAAGGTTCCCCGAGACCTAGATGGGCACTCGAGTTGCACCACCAGCGGCACTGGGCCAGCTGGGTACAGGGTGTAGGGGCCCAATGCTAGCCAATGGGGCTAAGAGGGCCTTCAGTTAGGGACTGCTTATGAGCAGGCCACTCAGGTGTGGGGGCAAAGCTCCTGGGGTTAAGGTCAGCACTGCAGGGGCAAACGACCAGCACAGGAGCTGCACCACCAGCGGCACTGAGACTGCTGGGTGCAGGGTGCAAAATGGACATCGGGGACCCTGTGCTTGGCAATGGAGACCTTAGTTTCTGCGAAGTTGCTGCAGGCTCGGGCAGGCAGACTTCCTGAAGGCGACCACCGGCTGGAGAGGTAAGTTGGGATCTTAAGGGGATGCCTGGACATCGTCGGTTGGGCCACCCAAGACCATGGGGCATTGGGTGCAGGGGTGTTTTCTGGCGTAGGGTTTTCTTACCAGCTCCGGTCGCGAGGACCCTTCAGGGTGAGGCTGCAGGTGTTGTATTGGGACTTGAGGGAGGTCGGCGAACACCAGATCCCAGGTCAGGATAGCTGGGGAGACCTCTTTGTAGTGTTGGGTCACTCAAACTCGGGCTGTGGGTGTCTGGTGCAGAGTGGTGCAGAATCGTGGAGCCACTGGGATCCGGATTCAAGAGGTGAGTTTTTGTTTAAGCAAATACGGTGCTCACGGGAGACAGAGTCTGTAAGAAGGTCGCAGGGCAGATCCTCCAGGCTTTAGGGGTTGCTGGACTCGCCGGGATTCTTGCTATAGGCAGGTCGTAGACAGGAAAGGCTGGCAGGGCTGGGGCCAAGGCAAGTAGTGTCCTCTTCTCCTTCCTGGGTCAACAAGGCTCTTCAGTCCTTCTTCTTTCTTTCTCTAATCTGAGGAGGCAATGTTCAGGGTTGCCCCTAAATACTAAATTTAGGGGCATTAAAGGGGTGTGCAAGTCAGGACCATTGGGTCCCTTCCTTTGGGTGGGTACACCCCCTAATATGCCACTCTCCAATTGGCTCCCTAATTGGCTGAGTCCCCTCATCTTCAAGTGGAGGGGACTGAGATGTGTGCTTCACCTCGCCTCCCCCACCTGAGGGGTGGGGTTGGCAAAGGTGGGCACACCTCTCTTCCTAGTTTAGATTTCCCACTGATTCTCCAGCCCAAAGTGGGGGCCAGAACCAGTGGGAAACAGTTGCTGGGGGCAGCAAAAGGTAGGGACAGCTTCCAAAGGCGGCAGGCCTTTGAAGCTTCCCCTTTCGTGGACCCAGCCCATCCTGGGGAAGGAGGCATGACACCTCTGCTCAGGATGGGCTGTGTTTCTGGACCCAGAGAGCGGAGGCTCTCTACCCAGGGGTCCAGAAACCTGTCTGGTGGTGGCAAATGGCAGGCAGCCATTCAGGAACCACACCAGGGCTGGTTGTTTTTCAGGGGCGTCTCTAAGATGCCCTCTGGGTGAATTTTACATTAAATCCCACACTGGCATCAGTGTGGGTTTAATGTGCTGAGAAGTTTGCTACCAAACTTCCCAGTTTTTAGTAAAGCCATTATGGAGCTGTGAAGTTTGTAATGACCAATTCCCAGACCATATAATCTTTATGGCTTTACTACACTTACAATGTCTAAGAATGAACTTAGACCCTGTAGGGTTACAGGGCTCATGCCTCTGTACCCTCATCTTAGGGCTAGTGCACCCTGCTAGAGGGGTGACTTACCTAGGCCTCAGGCAGTGGATTGTCGGCATGGCACACAGGGATGTGTGCCATGTCGACTCTTCACTTTTCTCTGCACCAAAACATGCAGCCTGCAGTGGCAGTGTGTGTGTGTTAAGGTGCAGGGCCTCATAGGGTGGCACAATAGGTGCTGCAGCCCTTAGAGGCCTTCCCTAGTCACAGTGCCCTTGGTACCCATGGTACCTTTTACAAGGGGATTACCTGTGGCCTGGGATGTGCCAATTGTGGATACAAAGATACAGTCTTGGGAAAGAACACAGGCCCTGGGAACCTGATTGGCAGGGACCCAGGGCACATCAAGTCAGGTTGCATCAGATGTCAGGCAAAAAGTGGGGGGGTAACCATGAAAAAAGGGGTGCTTTCCTACAACAGGCAAAAGCATTCTGTACTTGCATGGCATGACAGATCTTCAACACCCCTTTTCTGTTTTACTTCCAAAATCTGTCATCATACATTTTGTGGTGTTTTTTTCTTCCATATCCTGTCTTTCAATTAGCTCATGTTGCTGGGTTGTGACTGTAGTCATCACCCAGTCGTTTTGCAACATCAGAGCCAACCATTAGTTGCCTGTGCCTACTATTGGTCTCCACTTTGGCCCCAATTCCAGTGTTAAACTGATACGTGACATCCTGTGAACCCTGTTCAAAGGCAATTGTCGTCTGAATCTTGTGAGTCAATTCCCCTGTATTATATCTGCCCTTGGACCTGATTGTATTTTTTCCCCATTCATCTGACAAGATGTTTGGGGATGCAGTAGCTGTCCTACTTGGGGATGGTAAGTGTAAAGTTTTGTCAATGCCTTGGTATTGGCAGAGAATTGTTTCTTGAGGCAGTTGCTGAATCTCCCAGTTAGTACCCCAATAGTACCATTAAGGCTAGACTTGGGGGTTAGGCCAATTTCAGAACGGATCGCTATTAGGCCCTTACTTTATTGGAGAAGAGTCTGTGTAACTCCGGAGCTGATATCCTATAGACAAGGTCTGGAAGAGATACTTGGAATACAGGGGGCGGGCAACCTACCATGGATCAGATACATCAGAGATACCTTGAGAAGCATGGGGAAAGACAGGCTCTGGGGTGACCCCAGGAGGGCCTGCACTCAAATTTCCAAAGCTGAACTCACATTGAGCTATAGAACTAAATTAAGCACTCTCCTAGCTAGCCCAACACTGGGCGCAGTCAAATAGATCTGTACAGCAAAAGGACTTTTACAAGACTGAAGAGTTTATAGATGAACTCGAACCTAATTTGGTCATAAAACTCTATGTACAATTTACATATGGGACCCTCTCACTGCGCACACTTACCCTTAAATGGGCTAGTGTAGCAATAAAGAGGAGCAGGTCTGTCTGTCTTGGGGCTTGGCCGGTGAAACAGAGGCCCATGCCCTCTTTTTCTGTCCAGAGTATTACAGGGCTAGGGCCAAATGGCTAATTCCCATATGCAGAAACCTTGGGACTGCACAGCATGTGGAGGCGTATAGAATCCGCAAAGCATATACCAGGGGAAACATAGTATTTGTGGTCTCAAAGTATCTATTTGCAATGTGGTGTGTTAGGCACAAACACATTTTGCTAGATGCTGATAGATAAAATTATATAGCATCTAAATGGTTGTGCATAGTACTATAGTGTAGCATTGCGCATTGTTAATTAACAGCGAGAAATTAGCCGATTCTTTTTTCTTTTAACTTCTTCTCTTCTGTAATGGACTAATTACCTCAATAGTGCACAATGGCACGTTATTTGCCCGGTGTATGCTGATGGATGGGTTGAGAGAGGTACCCTCAAATTGAATACTTTTATCAGGTTGGCGGTACCCGTTTTAATCAATCTGTTTTATCACGTTTTAATCAATGAGCACAGTTTTATCATATGTATTGTATTATGTTTTCGATATTTATTTGTTTGTTTTTTAGGAGGTAACGCCAAAGAGTATTGATTTGAATTGTAAAGTTTTGTCCTTGTTAGATGTTGAACATATGTGGTTGAAATACGAAAATGTGTGAGTCATTAAGATGCAAATGTCTGTCAATAAGGGATGGGGGCAATAAAAAAAAAGCCTAAATATTTGGTCTATTATTGTCGAGTACTTGTATGTACATACATTTTGCCATAGGGAAAGTTGGAAACCCAAGCACATTCACACACATCCGGTGCACTGAGTCTTGGAAAACAAGATTGGAACATTGTGTACTCACCAATAAGGCAATAAGAGATAATAGACTGAGGTCTTTAAGTAAGAGCAAGCTTAGCATGAAGTCTGAAAGATGGAGAGCATAAGAGCATTGAAAGTTGCACGGTACATATGTGGTCATGGAAATCAATGGACCATTTTCGTCTTCTTTTAACTCCCAACCACAGCCCATTTTGGTAAATAGAGGAATGTGTCATTTGTCTCAAGTGTAGGTGTGAAGAAGATGAAAAAACTGTGTCTCAGTTTTGTGGACAATACCAATCGCATCACATGTACCTTCTGCAACAAAAAGTATGTGGGTCCGGAATTTGGGCCTCATGGACACACTACAGTTCCTAAACAACCAAGGCTTTAATGTGGGGATGCTCAGGCACAGGACGTATGGCGCTTGAGTTTTCACGTACCCACAGGGCTGAAGCAAACGCATTATCCGGACCCGGAAGTAAATAATGACATCAACCACCCCCTAATAGAGACTGCTAAATATCATGTAGTGAACCCTCTGACATTGCTCATACATGCATTATCCAAGTGGTGAGAAGTCACAGCTTAGATTTTGACAAGTGCATTCTTTAGGATGCAACCATTCCACAAGCCACGGGTTATAGGCCCATAACCTCAATCAGTGCTTTAAATGGAATTATAGAAGTACAGGTACTCACTATTAGGAGGACCTGTTTGCTCTTGAGAAGTGCCCGTACTCTCCCATTAAATGTATTGCAGCAGTGCTGAGAAGTGCGGCAGGTACTCCCCCCTTTTATTAAAAGAAGAGCAGGTACACAGTACCGGACAGTACCTGCCCATTTAAAGCACTGACCTCAACCCATTGCCCATGACAATAGGGCGAGGATGAAATCACATGCATGTGCATGCCCTGTTTGTGGGCGTCTGCTTGTTTGCCATGTCATCATGTTGGCAGGGCTGGCTTTTAAGCGGTGCGGCTCACTGGGCTCTGACCTGGTGAGGGGGGCGCAAGCCTAGGGGGGGGGGGGTGCAATGTTTAGCAATAACTTACTATTTAAAAACACCTTCTGCAGAGCTTCTTGTGGGTCCAGCTTTCATGCAGCAATAAAAATGTCAAGATAACTCTTGTGATTAATGTTCCTACTAGAGAGAGAGAGAGAGAGAGAGAGAGAGAGAGATTGGAACTAAAGTTCATAAGGTAGTGCAAAGGGTTAATATGCCTGCTGCAAAGAATGCGAACTGTACAGATCACAGATCTGAATTTTATGTGGATAGCTGAATGGATTACTGCTTTTGTCACAGAGAACCTTTTGTTACCACAGTTCATAAGATACAACCTGTTAGAAATTGGGTCTCTAATTGGCAGAGGTATGCACCCTGTCCAAGTAGGGTCCACAATCCTAGTCAGGGTAAGCTAGATGCACACTAAAAGATAACCTGTGTTCTCACCCTCTGGTAGCTTGGCACAGAGCAGTCAGGTTTATCTAAAGAGGCAATGTGAAAAGTATTTGTGCAAAACACACACACACACACAGACACACACACACACACACACTCTGAAAACACCACAAAAATACTCCACACAGGTCTAGAAAAATAGAGAATACTTTTATGTGTAAGACAAGATCAAAACAACTAAAGTCCAATAAGCAGAACCGGAGTTATGAATTTTTGAAGAATAAACCAAAAATAGTGCTTAAAAGTCAATAGCGATAAGGGGTTACTTGAGGTCGTGCTAGACCGGGATAAATCCAGAGTTCCAGCCGACGGCGATGGAGGGCAGGCCGGCTACAGGACTCAGGCAGGTCCCGCTGACAAAGTACCTTGGATGGAGCAATCGTTGACGTCGAAGACTCGATGCGAGGAGGCACCGCATTGTTGTCGATCCCGTGGATGGAGGCGTAGCATTGGCGCCGATACCCAGTCGATGAAGGCTTTTGTGTTGAACCCCTTTACGATGCAGGCGCTGCATCGTTGTCCAGCTGCGCTGCCTGTCGCCATTGAGCCGTGCAGTCCGTCGAGGCGATGTCGTCGATCGGCTCCTGCCTCTCTGTCGAAGGGCACTGCATCAGTTCCAATCGGGGCAAATTCATCACTGCATCAATTTTGTTGGTTCTGGACAGCAGAACTCACTTTTCAAGGGTCCAGGCGCTGTTGCAGAGTTGCAGGAAGTCTTTGAGGGCCCTGAGACTTCAGAACAGGGGGCAAGCCAGCAAGCCCTTGTAGTCACTCTGGGTTCCACTGAGATGGGTCCAGTCCTTGTCGTCAGCAGGGCAGAGATCAGCAGGCAGCAGGGCAGCTCAGCAAAGCAGAAAGCAGTTCCTTCAGAGCAGCGGTCAGGCAAAGTGGCAATCCTTGTGGAAAAGCAATCTTTGGTCTTGGTAGAGTTCTTCACAGGTCCAGTAGTGTACTGTTTTGGTAGGGTCAGAGGCCCAAAATTTATACCCAAATGTGCCTTTGAAGTGGAGGTGACTTCAAAGCAGGCCTTGAAGTGTACATGTACCTTTTCATCCCAGCCCTGTATGCCAGGCTGTGAAAGGCTGGCCTGGTATATGATGTCCACTAATGTAAGTGGGCACCTTGCACCAGTCCAGACAACCCTTATGGTGATTTAAGTGGTCTTAGACAACCGTAGAAATCTCTCTAAGTGGTAGCTGTGGAGAGCAGCCTTCAGGCTTAGTCCAGAAGGAGTGTAAAGAAGCTTGTTTTACCCCAATGCAATCTTATAGTATAGATTAAGTGAAAAGAACCACACCAAGTATTTACATAAATATGTATTTATTATATAATACTCTCTAGAATGTTCAAGTATTTCCAATATGGAGATACACACAATGCACACAATACTTTAGCAAAGAAACACAGTAAATAACACGAAATACACAGTGGCCCCAGGGGAGGACCAAACCATATACTAAGAAAGTGGTATAAGAACCACGACTTGGTTCAAGACAGTGTCGGGAAGACGTAGATTTGCTGGGGACCCACAGAACCACCCAAGGTAAGTAGATAGGGACACCACGGAGAGCGTGTGCAGTGTTGGAACACGACCGCGGGCTCCGTACAACTGTATGTGCAAGTCGCGGTTGGATTTTTAAAGATTAAGGACTCTTCCCAGTGGACCCTGAAGAAACCCAGTGGAAGACAGAAGGTTGTCGAGCCACCCCGCCCGTGGATAAAATACTACTCACGTTACCTACACCTAGGGAAGCCGGGTGCATACGTATGAAGTGGTATCGGAAACCGCCGTCGAACCCAATGGAGGACTTCAGGAAAGTGCCGCTGCTGGAAGAGGAGAAAGTGTCCGTGGGAATCCAAACGTGGATTATTGAAGGAAGAGTACCTGACAGCAGAGGGGACAGAGTCTATGTCACTCGGGAGTGATCAGGAGACTTGGAAGACGAATGCCTTCCGATGTCGGGTGCTTCAGGAAAGTTGACGATGACATTGATTCTGCAGCTGTGAGGACCAGGTGAAGCTGAGGAAGACCAGGACCCGGATACGAGCTGGACCATGAAGGATGTCGAGTGCTGAGGGGTCGGTGTCTGGCGGGAGCACTCACAAGCCTTGGCAAATGCAGCCCAAACAGGAAGTCAAGAAGTTGCAAGGTTGGGACCAGCAAGGTCCAGGGGACTCACCACAAGCAGGGGAGTTAGGGCAGACCCCAAGTAGTCAGGGGAGCCCAAGAAAAACAAAGAAGACCCTCAAATGTACCCACAGGCTGGAGGCACTGGAGTCGCGAGAGGACCTCGAGCAGCTCAACTAAGGAGCAGGCCACGGAGCCCACGAGGTGGTGTGGCTGAAGATCTTGGTGGAAGAAGTTGCCGGAAGTTGGGGCTACTTGGAGCCCAATGCACTTGATGCAAAGTTGCCAACAAGCATTTGCACTTGCAAAAGAATGAGGTGCACAGGGGTTCGGTTATTGCAGCCCCCACGAGGGATACTGGCCTCAAACTTGGTGAGAGGACTGTTAGGGCCTCGAGGGACGTAGGAAATCACTACCTGTGTTGTTGAACCCTTTGGAGTCCACAGGAGCACCGGATCAGCAAACAAGTTAGCAGTGTTGAGGTGCCTGCGAGTGCAGGGAAGTGACTCCTTCACTTCAAGGGAGATTCCTTCAAGTGTATTTGATGCTCCACAGGTCCTGCACAGATCCTGTATGGTGCACAGGCACAGACGATGCAAATGAAGTCCTGCGAAGTCCAGAGTGCTCAGATGGTAGAAGTGCAGTGGTTTCAGTTCTAAATCTTATCCCATGACAAATCTAGGGACTACACCCAGGTAAGCCCTTAAGTACCCTAGGGAAAGGGTTGGTAAGATTCAGGCGACCCTCCCAGGGGAGGGTCTGGACAGGGGGGAGGTTACTCCCATATCCCTTGTCCAGTTTCGCGCCAGAGTGCGAGCCAACGGCTCCCAGGACTGGTTTGAACTGGACTATGCACAGGGACACCAAATGTGCCCCTCATGCAGACTTTCTGGTGCTGGCAAGCACACACACCCGGTCCCAATACACTAAATCCTGTCTGGGAGGTGCCTGTGACAGGATGCCTATTGTTCTGCCTTCCCCTGCTTGAGCTTGGCTCAGCAGCAGGAGAGCAGAAATGTGTCTCTGTTCGGCAGCAACCATTTTGTGCTGTCCGGGGCTAGAAGGTTGGCACCGGGAACACTGAGAGCCTAACGGAGGGCTCTTCCAGTGCTTGGAATCATACCTCCCACACCATTTACGGTGTGGGGGTATGATTCCAACATGTTTGATACCAAACATGATAGGATTAGTTGCAGCCGTTTTCGAGATGGTTATCGCGTAATTACGTGGTGCCCCTCTATATAGTACATGGCTGCTTCACTGACAACCCGGGAAAATGGACTCTGTAAGCTGTAGGGGTGTCCTGCTCATGCAGGGGCACGCTCTCACTTAGAACCAAGCACCCTGCCTTCAGGATTGCAAAGGCCTGCTATAGGGATGACTTATAGGTTTTAAGTGCAGTGACCCTAGATATAGGAAACCTATATCTTTAGTAAGTGGTGCTAGCATCAGCTTGCACAGGCTGCAATGGCAGACCTGTAGTTCCATTTTGAATGGTCTCTCATGGGTGGCATAATACATGCTTCAGCCCATGGGGGACCTCTGGGGTACCTATTCCCTGGGTACCTTAGTACCATATACTAGGGACTTATAAGGGTACTCCAGTATCCAATTTGGGATGTACCTAAGTACTGAACATAACCAATTTAGGGAGAAAGCAGATAGACTGAGTCCTGATTATCAGGATCCCAGTCAGACTAGTCAAAAACAGCATCACATCAAGCAAAAAGTGGGGGTAACCATAAGAAGCAGATCCTACTTTCCTACACAGGCTATCTGTGGGGAGTAATCAGCCCTGTGTGTGGGAAACAGGACACTGCCTAATCAGGTGTAAGTGCCAACTCCCCCTCCCTTCTTCCTCTGCCTAAGAAGAGCTATCAGAATGCAGAGGAAGGCAGATGAGTTCTCTGTCACATCCACCCTTCCTGTGTTTGTGACTGTCTAGAGGGAATGTACAAAGTGTAGCTGTCACCCATCCCTGACGTGTATTGGAGACCTACTTCAGGCACACAGAGCAGTAGGGGCAAAGAAATGTCCACTTTTTTAAAGTGCAAAAAGAACAATTGATGGAGGGAATGCTGAACAATGTCAAACATTCACCCCCAGTACAGAGATCTTGGCCTAAATCCATCGTTTTTTTGCTCACCATGCCATTCCAGTATGGACCAAGCCATAAGCAAATCAGTCTTGACCCTGCTCCCCATGGGAACAGTCCAGCCTGAACTGCCAGGCTAGGTGCTCCCTGGACTGGAAACAAGCATCCTGGGCCTGGTTTCGGGGTATCACCCCCCGTCAGCCAGGCTAGCTTGACTCCCGTGGCATGGAGAGCACGGAACCCACGTCTGGGCATACCCGTCCCACTTAAGGTGACAAATGCAAAAAAGAACAATTGGTAGACGGAATGCTGAACAATGCCGAAAATTTGCCCCCAGTACAGAGATCTGGGGATAAATCCATCATTCTTTTGCACACCACACCATTCCAGTTTGGACCCAGCCATATGCTAATCAATCTTACCATTGCTCCCCATGGGAACACTCCAGCTCGAACTGCCAGGCCAGGTTTTCCCTGGACCAGAAACAAGCATCTTGGGACTGTTTTCGGGGTATCACCCCTTGTCAGCCAGGCTACCTTGACTCCAGTGACATGGAGAGTATGGGACCCATGTCTGGGCATACCTGTCAGACTTGGGGCAACAAATGCAAAAAGAACAATTGATGGACCATCCCGCCCCCAGGCCTGACACTAAAACCGGCCCCACAGACCTAATACATCCAAGTCCCCCCGCCCTAAGCCCTAAAACCCGGCCCCAGCCCACAAAAAATGAACCCAACCTGAGCCCTAAAACTGGCCTCCCAGCCCTAAAACCACTCCAGCCCCCCGCCCTGAGCACTAAAACCCAGACCCCAGCCCTGAAAACTACCCCACCCCCATCCCTGAGCCCTAAAACCAGTCTACCAGCCCTGAAACAACTACCCGACCCTAGCCCTGAGCCCTAAAACCGGCCTCCCAGCCCTAAAACACCCCAGCCCCCGCTACTCAGGGAATCAGTGGTCAATAAAGAGTGCTCAAGTACTCATAAAACGCTCATGAGCACCCTCCAAAAAGATCATCGTCACCACATGAGATGGCCGAGTGTAGGACAGTATATAGTAAGGCATTAAAGGCCAGGAAAAACATTTTAAATAGGAAAGCATGGGAGGACCTCGAGGAAGCAAGTCTCAAAAAATATCTTAAGGCGTATTGGCTCATTGTGACCCAGCCATTTTTGAAGGAGGCCAGAGAGCCCTCCATTGAAATCGCCATATCGGGGCAGGAATGGGAGTCTTACTTTGGGGTGGTCTACGCCACCAGGGCTGGGCAGGAAGGGACAAGGGAGCACAGGGTGGGGTCATGCAACATTGATCCCTGCGCAGCCTCAAAGAAAAAATTCCTGCCCAAATATCTCCCTAATGTAGATGAAGTGCTGGTGGCAATTAGATAAAACTCCACTTACAAATTCCCTGGCCCAGATGGGATTCCACTGGACGTTTTCAAGAGCCAGATAGAACCATGGGCCACACTGGTAACTAATGTTTTATGAGCAGCGAGTATTTCTAGTAAATTGCCCACATGGTTGGAATCGATTAAAGGTCCTATACTTAACAAGCATTGGCATAGCCAATAGGTCTCGCTTTTGGGACCTTATAAGTGTTTAGCCATGCAACAGTTACATAACTAAATAGTTATAAGGTCCCAAAAGCGAGACCTATTGGCTATGCCAATGCTTGTTTGCTATGCAACGTATGACTCTTGTATAGCGCAAACTGTGGTATAGGGTTGCTTTTAGATGGCTGGGTTCGTTCAGGTTGTTGGAAAGTGTACAGGGGGCGCCGTTGTGCGGTCTGGAGTGGAGGGTGAAGGCAGACAGAGTTTCTCACAGACCATGCCGGTGGGTTATAATTATGTTAAGACTACTTGATCATCCATTCCTTGGCCTCTCTGCAGAGCGCACAAAGCAATTGTTTGTCACACATTTCCTAACTGTAAGATGCATTTTGCCTCAAAGTGTGTGAAGGACAGCTGTTGGAATACGGACAGCTCTGAAGTAAAAGAAAATGGTATGCTTACAGGTGAGAAGAGTGTGGGTCTGTGTGTGTGAGTTGGGGCATGGAGAAGGGACAACACAAGGAAGTACGTGCAGAAGGCACAGTGAATAGACAGTGATAAAAAGGAAGAAGCTGTCGAGCAACATGCAGATGGAGAATTTCGGAAAGATTAAGTGCTAAGTGGTGAGAGACTGCAGAGCACGGTGGACTGAAGGGGAAAACGAGAGTGAGGCAATCCAAAACAGCTACCGGACAACAAACGCAACTAATGTATAATTCACACCCTTAAAATTCAAACATTTTCATAACAAATTCATTGTTATTACGAGTTCATCTAATATTGCTGACAAGCACTATGAACCCCAACAGGTATGCCCTGTTTAGGTGTATGTCCACTGCTATGTTATATGTCTGGATAAAATAACAGAAAACAGAGGCAGACATATACTGATGGTTGTTTTGAATTACTCACGAGAAAGTGGCATTCGGTGTATACAACATTTGGCAAAAGAATGTCACTCATACACACACTTAAACCATAGAAATGACAAACATAGCAAATGTGAAAAGTATGCACTATCTTTCGGTGCCATCCTAAACAAGGAAGTAAGCGAGAGCTGCGTATCTGCGAGTGAAATGCAAACGTGGCTGTACATTAACAACCTGCAGCCGTATTACATGATATAGGAGGGGAAGCCATTTTATCTGTGACTTCATCTGCTAACTGTCAGGCCTTATTATTAGCAGACTACAGACTGACTGCGCTTGTGAGGACGCCATCACACCAGCACTGCTCGCCGCTTAAGCTCTGTTAACTTTTACAGCGCGAAGAAGAAGTATCCATTTGCTTGTCTTGCGCTTGTTGGGAATGACGGGCTGCCGGTGGGGTGGTGGGGGTTGGAGCAAGGAAAGGCACGTACAGCGGCAATAACGTGCGTACAAAGTAAAGTTAAACAAGCGGCCGCAATAATGAAATGTAAAAAAAAACAAATAAACATCGCGCTTCACAAAGTGCGTACAAAGTACAGCTAAACACGCGGCCGCCATATTTCAATGTAAATAAAAAATAAACGGAGCGCGATGCCACATACAACTCCGAACATCGCGCTTCACAACGTGCGTACAAAGTAAAGCTAAACAGGCGGCCGCCACGATTACTGCGCTTGTGAGGACGCCATGATACCGCCGACTTAAAAACAGGACAACAATGGAGGAGCGGGGCGGCGAGCGTGGCAGCCTGCTCAGCTGACCACACGCTCGTGCGTCATGGCCTTTTCCCGGCATGTGTTTCCAATTATCGCGCACGCGTCTGGGCACGATAATGGGAAACAGATGTCGGCCCTGCGCGCGTAACCGCCCGAAAAAGGCCACGACGCACGAGCGTGTGGTCAGCTTTTGAAACCCCCTTACATAAAGTCTTCGCCTAGCAGCGCTTGCGCGCTACTCGAGGCTCGACCTAAAAAGGGAGACCGAGGGGACGTGGGTTGTAACCGCCCGATCTCTCTCCTGGACTCGAAGGTGAAGGTCCTGGGCTGTCTCCTATTGTCACATCTTGAGGCATGGGCCAAGGAGACCAGCACACTTTCATACATTCAATATTGGCTTAGGAGGGGGCTAGGGATGGAGGACCAGTGTCTTAATCATTCCCTTTTGCTGAGCAAGTATACCTTTGCCAAACAGGGCTCCCTATTTCTGGGGTTTATGGACCTCTCCAGCACCTTTGATTGCGTGTCTCACAGTAAATTGAGGAGCATTATGGAATATCTTGGCATGGACAGGTCCATAATTAACCCTATTAGGGAAATATATAGCAACTCTCAGTCAGGGTCGGTTTGGGGGGGCCTGGGGGAATGTTCGGAGTTATTCGGCATCCGCCGGAGTGTCAGGCAAGATTGTTTCCTTGTACTCTTCCTCTTCACTCTTTACATCAACCAGCTGGAGAGGGAGTTGGTTTCAACATGCAGGAAGATGCCTCTAACTGGACAGCGTCCCATACCAGCCTTGCTGCATGCGGATGACGCTGTCCTTATGGGTTGCATCCCTGTTGCGCTACAGTGATTCTTAGACCAGTTCTCAGCCTTTATGGAAGGGTTGGACCTGAAAGTAAATACAAGTAAGACCTTTGCCATGTCCTCTAGTTCAAAATGTATTGTCAAACAAAAATTTTACTTAAACTCCTAACCTTTTCAAGACACGAGTGACTTTAGTTACCTCGGTGTGATCTTCAATAGTAAAGGGTCCATGCACCCGAAGCAGGAGATTAGAATTAGCCAGTTTTCCAGGAGTATCAATGCTCTTTTCAGCTTTGCTGCAAAACTGGGAAAAAGATCTACTCGCTACATGTTGGCAATTTATCAGGCAAAATGTACAAGCGTAGAGATTTATGGGGCAGGGGTCTGGAGAATTCATAATGTAACTGCGTTACAGAGTACTGAAAACAGGTTCGCCAGTCATTTGCTTTCACTCCCCCAGGGTACTGCCACCTTCATCTGCCATAAGGAGCAGGGGCAATTTCCCTTGGAGGATAAAATTCGGACTCGGCCATTTATGTTGTGGCACAGAGTCTAGACTAATGAGGCACCAGCATTAAACAGATTGACAATTGAGGAGTGCCTGTCTATGGACCGCAGTTTTGAGATCGCAAGGATGAGGGATGTCAGGGACACAGCCACGGCCCTGTTCAGACCGGACTTGTTTGAAGATCCCACAACTTTATCCTCATTGGGCAAAAGGGCAATGAGGGATATGTTACACACTGCATGGGGCTGCGAGTTGGAAAAAAGCCAGAACGTTGCCATCCATTATTTCCTATCTATCACTGGCACCTATTGATTTTCCCCGTCCTTTCTTCTACTTAATGCACAGCACTATCAGCACTTTATTCTTTTGAGGTTTTGATTAAACCTATTTCATAGGTTGTTTGCCTTTCCCCACTGCATAACTGGGAGCGTAATCTTGAAATGTGCCCTTGCGATCAGGTTTTCCCACAAAGCACTACTTTAATATATAATGTTCTTCTATAGTTTTTATTCAAAACCCAGATCCTGCACTATTAAAGCCCTCTTGAATAAACACTTCATAAGACATTGCACACAGGCATTTTATTTCCTTCAACGTTCGGCATCCGATGAAACAATAGCGACAGTTTATACTTACCTCAGACTTGTGATTAAGATCAGGAAGACTTATGAGCATAACTCTAAGTGATATGTCTGGGTTTATTTTGATTTGCAGTGCTTCGTTGAGGTCTTTAATTTTACTATTTGCACTAGTAGGAGCACATAGTGGACCCATTTATTTAAGGTTTTTGTTCTCCTCTCTTTGCACTTGTTGGTCTATTAATGGGCCTATCTGTGTGGGAGGGCCTTGAATTTGCACTTTTAACATTATCAAACTATTTTTAATTATGACGACTGCTGAAATCTGGAGCTGCCAAAGCATCATGTTGTTTTTAATTGCAATAATTCTAACTATTTGCACTACTTTAACATTTATCAATGGAATTGTATTGTAATGTATTATATTGTACTTTTATTGCCTAGTTTCAACAAGACCAAATAAAGCTATTTGATTTGATTTAGTTTGGCTAACTTGCCAATGCAAATTCTGATTTAAGTTGGAAAGTAATATCATCACAATACTTTGAGTTGGGTTTGCATTACAAAAGAAACGCAAACCAAGTGCAAAGTGTTAGTAAATCTGGGCCTAAATGTTTATCCCATGTGGGCCAAGAGTGTTGATTCGTAAAAATCGGATGATATTTATGGATACAACTGGACATTTAACCTGCATGTACCATCGTGGGCTTTCTGGACATCCACTGTTGTTTCAGAGCAGCTTGTGCAGTGGGGCTTGGCAGATGGGGTTAGCAGGAAGGAAGTGCACCATCAGCTTTAATTGAGCAAGAAGAATTGGGACATATATATGCTCAGACCACAACACAGCAGTAAGTTGGACACCAAAACTCCATGTACATGAATAACTATGAGTCATGCCATAGATAATTTCAGTTCACTGTTTTATCTGCCAGTGCGATCAGCTGGACCGCGGGAGGGAGCAGGACTACAGCCCCCAGTTTGCAAGTGGCGCGCACGCCTCCAATGTCCCAATTTCGCGCCAGGAGGCGCTGAAATACAGGCAAGGGCCGTTTCACTGTTTTATCTGCCAGTGCGATCAGCTGGACAGCGGTGGGAGCAGGACTACAGCCCCCAGCTTGCAAGCGGCGCGCACGCCGCCAACGTCCCAATGTCGCGCCAGGAGGCGCTGAAATACCGGGTTTCACTGTTTTATCTGCCAGTGCGATCATCTGGACCGCGGGGGGAGAAGGACTACAGCCCCCAGCTTGCAAGCAGCGCGCACGCCGCCAACGTCCCAATTTCACGCCAGGAGACGCTGAAATACTGGCAAGGGCTCCCGCAACGCGGGACACACGCGGACTTACCCGGGCCGTGCCCGGACGCGACAGGAAGAGGCAGGGCAGGGCCACCCCCTTTCCAAGTCATCAGCAACACACCCTAAAACAACAATGACCTCATGAAGAGAACTCTGATTGAGGGATTTGGACTCACAACTGAGGAATATAGAATTAGATTCAGGGGGGCTCACAAAACCCAAAACCAATCCTGGATTGACATTGTAGACTACTCAGTTAAAACACTAGATGGTTGGTTAACTGGACACAATGTGCATTATATCAATGGACTTTACAATCTGTTTGTGAAAGAACATATTTTAAGTAATTGCACTAATGAAAAGTTACATCAGCATTTGGTAGACCTAGGTCTAATTTATCCCCAAGAATTGGGAAAGAAGGCAGACCACTGGGTCAAGACAAGGGTGACAAAAACAACCACTGGGGGTGACCAAAAGAAAGGGGTGACAAAACCTCCCCAGGGGAAAGGTGGTGAGAATCCCCAAGATAAAAAGCCTGAGTCTTCTAAAGGGCCCCAAAAACCTGCACAGGGGGGTGGGTCCCAAAACTCTTCCCAATCTACTAACAAGTACAGGATAAGGAACTTTGATCCTTTAAAGGCCTGGTGTAACAACTGTAAGAAGTTGGGACACTTAAATGGAGATGCTGCTTGCCCAAACAAGAAGGCCCCTAGTCCTACTACAGCTACTCCTGGTGTAGCAAGTCTCCAGATGGGATCAACAGTGTGCCAAGAGCAAATCGGTTTGCACACTGAAGCAGTTCTAGTTTCAGAAGGGGAAGTTGAGTTTGCCACTGTAGCTTTGTGGCCACCCAACTTAAAAAAGTACTTACAATACCCTTGGATTAATGGAACTAGGATAGAAGCTCTGAGGGATACAGGTGCCAGTGTCACTATGGTGAGAGACACACTGGTTTCCCCCGAGCAATACTTGATTGGGAGAACTTACCCAGTCACCAATGCTGACAGTGCTTAACCATGCAATTGCTATGGTGACATTAGACGGGGGGGGGGTTACTGGCCTGAAACAGGTAGTGGTCTCTCCAAAGCTACCAGCTGCATGTCTGCTTGGCAATGACCTGGAAACCTCAGCATGGGCTGAGGTTGAACTGAAAACCCATGCAGCAATGCTGGATATCCCTGAATTGGTGTGTGTAAAAACAAGAGCAAGAGACAGGGTGAAAAGAAGTGTTGGAGCCTGAAAGTATGGCCCAACCTTCCAAGAGAAAAGGTAAGAAGACTGGGGAACCAGCTTCTGTACAGCAAAAGGATCACAACCCCTCTCCTCACGAAGAGGACTTGGACACCCCAGAGGGAACTGAGCCCATGGAGCTTGACCCTCACCAGGTTGAACTCTTAGGCCCAGGGGGACCCTCTAGGGAAGAGCTGTGCCTTGGACAGCAGGACTGTCCAACTCTTGAAAGCCTGAGGCAGCAAGCTGCTCCTTGCAGCAGATGAACCTATAGATGATGGACAAGGACCGCCCGGAAACACTGAGGGACACGAGATACCAGCGCCCAGCGCGCCCAAGAACTGTATCACGCTGGACAGGGGTGACACAATATTCACCTGCAGCACGGTGACTCACCACCTCAGCCTGTGCTTGGTAAGCACATATCCCCAACGCTAGACGGCATGTTGGTGCTGCAAGAGAACAACAAGGGAAAGAGAGAACTTATTAAATCAGCCGTCATGACAGAGGGAAGGTCACCAAACACACCAATCACACTGCAATCTATATTGCAAGAACGGCTCGCACCTCATACAAATGACCAACAACTCGAGCTAAGCCGCGCTCCCAGCCAAATTCATATTCTGGGCCCAGCCATCCCAATAACTATACCATCTCAGGCTACGGACTCCGAATCCTCGTATCTCACTCCAGAGGAGTGGGAAGAACTGGTAGCTTCCTACTCCGCGGCCCCCCATGAGGAACCACCAGGTTTGAATAACAGTGCCCCAAATCCCAATTCTGGCAAGGAAATACCACAAGTAAAAGAAGACATCTGGTCATCTCTTCTGCATACAATGCAAATGTCCTTAAACGCCATCCAATATCAGTCGGACAAGATGGATCTTCAACTGTCTGTCCTTAACTCACTTGCAATCTTCGTTGCTAATATTGACGACAAGCTAGCAGAGCTCAATAACCTGGTCAGAAGGGTGCAAGCAGAGACACAACTCATACAAACCAATTGCTCCTGCATAACAATTGTGGATAAGCTGGCAACACTCCCAATGGCAATGGATAACCTCCTCTCTGATATTAGGGAGGCTGCAAAAAATAAACCATTAAACGGATCTGCCCAGACGAGAAGTGAAGCCTGGCCATCACAGAAAGCAGGAAGCCAGGCATCAATTCAGGCAACCCCAAAGCCGACACAAGAAGCACAGCAGCATAGGGAAGCCGTGGACATAACAAAGCCAGGACCAAACAGCAGCTCAAGGAACGGAGGATGCCAATTGCCACCAATTATTAACACAACGTCATTGGGTGAAACTCCGCAAAACGAAGATCCGCCGGAACACTTCCGACCTATAAAACAGGGGAGAAAGCAGAGAAGGAAGGGCCGTAACCAAAAGATAAAAATCCCCGTATTATTTAGGGGCAAGAATAACAGCACTGGGAATACGACACCGGAACCAACACAAGATATCCCTGCCCAGATGAGCAATGAAACAGACACGGACCATGACCCAAGAAAAATCCTGAACCAGGAAGAGAGGCAAAAAATTAAAAGAAATACCACTCGAAACAGAAAATTTGCCATCAGTGCCACTCACAAAAACGAAGCGGGTTGCCCCCGAGGGGACCCACAAGGGGCCACAACATCAGCAACCACTACCGGCCTAGAGTCAATGCAGGCAAAGGAAACGAGCGCTCAGGGACAGGGAGAACCAACTGAGGAACTCCATGGCTCAGGGGACGATCCTACTATTACGCAGAACAGCCCAACACTAGAGAGGGGGCAAGTAGGCTACCCCACAATCGTGTTTCACCCGGAGTACAAATCAAAGGGCACAACAGACATTTTAAACAGGGGGAACATATTACGCTTACTGAAATCCATCAACAGCCTAAAAAATATATCTACCAGCGATCTAGAGTCAGTAGAATTCATAGAATCATCGTAGCATTCAGGGGTAGAAGCAACAAAAACAGTATGGGCCACAGTAGAATTAGCTGAGAGAGTGCTAAAAGAACAAGCCAAGTTCAACACCTGGGGCATAAAGCTTCGACCACTCTCAAAACCAAGACACCCTGATCCCCTGACAATTGACAGTCAGCAACGGAAAGAGAACGGACAGGCCAACTCGAACTCAGATCATTCTCTGTACTGCGAGGGGCTCGCAGTAATACCCCCGAGTTCTCAGATCACAGAGAGCAGCGCAACAAGAGATCATTTGCCACGAAAAGCCCAATCCTTCAAGACTGGAGCTGGCTCTCCAGGACTATAAACGTCAAAACCGAAAACCAATGACAAAGTAAGTCCAATGCCGGGAACATTATTAACATCCTTAACCTGTGCTCTTGGAACATCAATGGCTTAGAAGACAAGTTTATGGACTCGGAACTAGACACCTATCTGCAAATATTCAACATCATTGCACTGCAAGAAACGTGGTCCAACTCCCTGCCAGCACTTCCGGGTTACAACCTGAACTTCATTCCCCCCACACAGAGTGCAACGTTTGGTCACAAAAAGGGTGGCCTCGCCACATACAGCTCCATAAGGAGCATTTATGCAGTAGCGCCCCTGGCACACAAGCTAGCCCCACCAAATGCAATGCAAGCCCTACGAATCTCTATCCGGGAGCAGAATAAAAAGGAGGACATAATCTTGATAAACCTCTACTTACACCCCCAAGAAAAAACCAGAGGAGCGCAGCAGCTGAAGGAAGAGCTCATAAAATTACTAAAGACTGAGAAAACAAACAGCTTGATTATCAGCGGGGACTTCAATCTAAATATGCTCAGCAACCCAACTATAGACCTCATTTACGAGGAGGACCCATTCGTATGGGAATCAAGCTCTCAAGATAACACCTCTGGAGGCAGAAGCTCGAAAACAGCACAGAGACTCCTAACAACACTAGATGAGCTGGGCTTTCAAGCACTTAATGGCAGATTTTCAGGGGACCGCCCTCAAGCAGCAACGTTTCACAGCACAACGGCCAGCTCTACAATTGACTTTACATTCTTCTCGCGTAGTCTGTATCGAATGGCAAGGGATTTTCATATTGGCTCACTAGATCACAGCGACCACTTGCCCCAGGAAGTCACGATCGAGGCTTTCTCAATACTATGTCCACCAACTGCTAATGCGCACAGCTTAGAATATACCGCTAATGAGAGGCGGATAAAATACAGATCGGATGACCCACAAAGTCTCCTATCTCACGCAAAGCAGGCATTAGGCGAAGCACAAACAGTAACATCAGATCTATTTGAGAGCTGGGAGGTGTTTACAAAAGCACTACGAAACAACATCGGAATAAAAAAGGGAAACCTCTGGTCGGAAGGAGCGGTCCAAGTCCTGAAGCACAAGAAACATCTAAATTTCAGAAATAACGTTCATCTAAAAAAGTTAAAGACCTTGATTAATCAAACTCTTCGAAGACTGAGGATAGACCCCGCTGCTCAACAAGAGCTGAGACGGCTAAAGGGCGACCGCAGGAAGCTGATTTGGTGACTTAAACAAGAAGCAAATGAGTCTCTTTGGGCCAAACTTCTATACGACGCTAAAACCAACAACAGCGCACAGTTTTGGCAAAAGATTAATAATCTGACCAGCGAGCGGAGCAGGGCATCGAATCTTATGCCACAGAAGAGGCCTGGACAACTTTCCTTGGCTCACATTTTAAAGAAGCTCAAGAAATCAGACCAGGGACATATAATCCCACATACGACTCCGAAGCCCGACTACTGCAATTTAACGAAATTCAAGCGCCAGAACAGGAAATTCCAATCACGAATGCACAGATCTGTAAAAGAATTTCAAAGGGATGACGTGAGGGCTCGCCAGGACCAAATGGGATCCCCCCATACAGTTTAAACAAGAGCCGGAATTCTGGGCCGCCGTACTCAAACCAATGTTTGAAAAAACCTTGCAAACAACAACAATTCCATCATCCTGGAGGGGAGCAATCATCTCCCCAATTTATAAAAAAGGAAATAGGAACGACCCAAGAAGCTACCGGCTAGTAGCCCTACTTGACAACGAGGCCAAGTATTTTGCCTGCCTATTACTCCAGGAATTAACATCGTGGGCAGCAGAAGTAACAGCAATTCCATACAACCAAACCGGCTTCTGCAAAAACATGGGGACGACCACCAACATATTAGCTCTATCTCTAATGATTGACGCTGCTCTCGCAGCAAAACAACCCCTATATCTGTGTTACATCGATTATAGCTCTGCATTCGACCACGTCAACAGAAACCTTCTGTGGCAAAAATTAAAAAAGCTGAACATCCCTCCGCTGCTCCTAAACCAATTAATCCTCTTGCATAGCGATACCTGGGTGCAGGTTAAACTAGGTGCAGGAGAATATCTATCAAGGAAGATTCCAACAAGCACAGGGGTAAGCAAGGCTGTGTGTTTGCACCAACACTTTTTAATCTCTTTATGGCAGAGCTATCAATCTTGTTGAACGAAAGCAATTCGCACGCACCCAAGTTAGGGGGCATCCAGCTGTCCAATTTATTCTACGCCATGGGTACTCACAAACTTTCTCTCGGGGGCCAAATTTACAGTGTGGTTTGTGGCCGAGGGCCGCACCGGTGGGGGCGGGGTCAGTGGGGAGGGGGCGGGGCTAGAGCAAAAAAATAACTGACCATGAGGTTGAACACAGGCCCCTGCAGCGGACGCCTTCGTCCACTGAGCCACCAGACCCGGCATACACACATCTCTCTCTCTCTATCTATCCCTCTATCTCGCCCTCCCTCTCTCTATCTCTCCCTCCCTCTATCTCTCCCTCCCTCTATCTCTCCCTCCCTCTCTCTCTCTGTCTCCCTCCCTCTCTCTCTCCCTCTCTCTCTTTCCCTCCCTCCCTTGCTCTCTGTCTCCCCCTGTCTCACTCACTCTGTTTGTCCCTCTCTCTCTCTCTGTCTCCCTCCCTCTCTCTCTCTGTCTCCCTCCCTCTGTCTCCCTCCGTCTCCCTCCCTCTGTCTCCCTCCGTCTCCCTCCCTCTGTCTCCCTCCATCTCCCTCCCTCTGTCTCCCTCCGTCTCCCTCCCTCTGTCTGTCTCCCTCCCTCTGTCTCCCTCCCTCTGTCTCCCTCCCTCTGTCTGTCTCTCCCTCTGTCTCTCCCTCTGTCTCCCTCCCCCTCTGTCTCCCTCTCCCTCCCCCTCTGTCTCCCTCCCTCTGTCTCCCTCTGTCTGTCTCCCTCTGTCTGTCTCCCTCTCTCTGTCTCCCTCCCTCTGTCTCCCTCCCTGTGTCTCCCTCCCTGTGTCTCCCTCCCTGTGTCTCCCTCCCTCTGTCTCCCGCCCTCTGTCTCCCTCCCTCTGTCTCCCTCCCTCTCCCTCTCTCTGTCTCCCTCTCTCTCTGTCTCCCTCTCCCTCCCTCTGTCTCCCTCCCTCTCCCTGTCTCCCTCTGTCTCCCTCTCTCTCTGTCTCCCTCTCTCTCTGTCTCCCTCTCTCTGTCTCCCTCTCTCTGTCTCCCTCTCTCTCTGTCTCCCTCTCTCTGTCTCCCTCTCTCTGTCTCCCTCTCTCTGTCTCCCTCTCTCTCTGTCTCCCTCTCTCTCTGTCTCCCTCTCTCTGTCTCCCTCTCTCTCTGTCTCCCTCCCTCTCCCTCCCTCTGTCTGTCTCCCTCTGTCTGTCTCCCTCTGTCTGTCTCCCTCTGTCTGTCTCCCTCCATCTGTCTCCCTCCCTCTGTCTCCCTCTCTCTGTCTCCCTCTCTCTGTCTCCCTCTCTCTCTGTCTCCCTCTCTGTCTCCCTCTCTCTCTGTCTCCCTCTCTCTCTGTCTCCCTCTCTCTCTGTCTCCCTCTCTCTCTGTCTCCCTCTCTGTCTCCCTCTCTGTCTCCCTCTCTCTGTCTCCCTCTCTCTCTGTCTCCCTCCCTCTCCCTCCCTCTGTCTGTCTCCCTCTGTCTGTCTCCCTCTGTCTGTCTCCCTCCGTCTGTCTCCCTCCGTCTGTCTCCCTCCGTCTGTCTCCCTCCCTCTGTCTCCCTCTCTCTGTCTCCCTCGCTCTGTCTCCCTCTCTCACCTCACCCCGCGTGTGTGTCTGCCCCTGTCTCTATCTGTCTCTCCCTCTATCTGTCTCTCCCTCTATCTGTCTCTATCTGGCTCTGTCTCTATCTGTCTCTGTCTATCTCTATCTGTCTGTTTCTGTCTCTATCTGTCTCTGTGCCTCGGGCAGTGCACACGTACTGTGTCTACACGTCCCCGTCACCAGCCCAGAGACAGCCCCCCCTCACTCCCTGCTGCCCTCTGTCACCCTCTGTCATCTCACCCGGCTCTCACTACCTGCTGTCCTCTGTCACCCTCTGTCACCTCACCTTGCGTGTGTGGCAGCCCGGGCTGAGACAGCTTCCCGGGCTGAGACACAGCCGCACCGGAGTACTTCACAGGTCTTTAAAAGACCATTCACTTGTTAATGAGGCTTTGTTGTATTTCACCTCTTCTTAGCGCCCCTGCATCTCCACTCAGTCAGAGTGGAGATGCAGGGGCGCTAATAAGAGGTGAAATACAACAAAGCCTCATTAACAAGTGAATAGTCATTTAAAGAATCGCCCGGCCCCCATAGAGCAGAGTCTCTCAGAGTCCGCGCTGCTGCAACCGCGGTGTTTGCTGACACTTTAAAAAAACAAACAAACACAGGTACGATGTCTGCAAGGTCCGCGGGCCGCCGAGGAAGGCTTGCCGGGCCGCTGGCGGCCCGCGGGCCGTACTATGAGTACCCGTGTTCTACGCGGACGATCTGGTACTCATTAGCCGGACCCCGGTAGGCCTACAGCGGCTGCTGGACATCACGTCGCGATATTCCGCATTAAATATGCTTAGTATTAACCAAGAAAAATCCAAAGTTATGTGTATCAACACCTACAAAATGAAAACAACAAATAACTGGTTCTTGGCATCGAGGAAGCTGGATGCCGTTTGCGAATACAGATACTTGGGGGTCATCATAGACTACAAGGGCAATTTCAAGCCACAATGCGAAGCCATAAAAAGGGGAGGACTAATGACAGCGGTAGCTCTAAGGAATCAAAAAACAAGATCACTGAACCAAGCTTCCTCCCTCTAACAAAGGTGATCCAGGCAAAATGTATTCCATCTATTACTTATGGCAGCGAAGCGATGAGAGGGAGGGACGCTAATACGGTAGACGGCACTGTAGCAAGAGCATTGCGCATGATCTTCGGCTTGCCGGGGTACACATCCCCCGCACAGATGAGGCTCGAATTTGGGCTCCCAAGAGAAGAGCTGGCACGCAAAGGAACATATATAAAAAGCTGGCACAAAATAAGCAGGGGAGAACCGAAAACGCTAAATGCCCTTCTGTGGAATGAACTACAAACCAAAGAGACTTGCCTCACAAGGCTATATCTGGAGGCCGCTATCAACCAGCTGGGGCTACGACAACTATGGGAACTCCCAGGGACCCCGGCAGGCTTAAAAAAAGCAGTAAACAATATAATCAGGAAATAATCAGTCTTGCAGGACAAAGCCTCCCTGGCAGAGCGTGCACATGGCTGGCTCACTGTACAATCCTACACTAAACTCTTGCCCCAAGCATATCTTCAGACTGGCTTCTCCAAAAAGACGAAAGAGAAGTTCTTGAAATTTCGCCTAGGGCTGCTGCCCTCTGCAAATCACCTATCTCCTTGGCTACGCCCTCTGATACCAACAAAGTGCCGACTCTGTGGCGACGGCGAAGAAAATATAGTACACCTTATTACTGTTTATAGGGAACTACTACAAGAACGCCGGACCCTCCTGAGACCGCTCTTTAACAAAAACCGGATACGGTCCTGCAGGCAAGCAGTGTTGGCATGCTTCTTCTGCGATGATGTCGAACTGAGCTGCCAGATGGTAAAATTCCTTGTAGCCGCCGAAGCTCACCTTAACAAACTAAAAGAATGTCCAAAAGATAACAGCGGTCTGGATGCAGAGCGGAACATAGCACCATAATCCTCACTGAGAAGGCTCCTGCTCGCACCAGCGAAGAAACAGGAAGCACAGCGACGGCATCCGGCGCACTTCCTGTACTCTAAGAGGTCAAAGTAATCTGGTGGAAACAAGGGTCTAGCTGGAAAATTGGTCCTCACTGATTATCATTGTTCCAAATTCTTAAACCTGAAGATACAACGGCTCCGATCTCAAAAACTAAGCCAGCATGGCTCAGATGCTTCTCAGAAACTTCCGCTCTCTGAGCAACTGACTCTGCGTAACTTTTAAAGGCACTTTTAGGAATTCCTCTGTTCTAATTTGTGTTCTTTTGTATTACATGTTTTTAATCATTTGTTGGACAGAAACGAAGTAAGCTTAAGATGACGCGGTGGGCTATCCCATGCAGCCCCTTTGTAGTGTAGGTATTAATAATTAGCCGGATAGAAATGGAGAACAAGCTAGCTCAACCCACGCGGGGGGCCAACCCATGATGCCCCGCACCCACCCATGATGTCGTTTTTGCACTAAGCACTTTTTCGGCACATCGGCACACAGCTACTGATCACTCTTATTGTTGCCATGGGCCCAAGTACTTTCGCCGGTATACTCTTACATTGTCACCGGCGGTCCCCACTAACACACTCCTCTGCGAAGGCAGCACCGATAGAAGAGGACTGGGCCAGCTTTTAGGCTAATTTTATGTTTGTAAACTACTAACCTTGAAATCAAGGAGAGGGGGCTCTGACGCCCAAAGAGATAGAGCTCCCAGTAACTTTAAAGGTTAAAAATGAGTGTTCCCTTTGGTGCAACTGCTTGCCGATGAATTAAACTAAACTTAAGGCCACATTCACACTGCCTTCATTTTACATTCCAATCAGGATGTTTATAGCACTTATATTTACACAAATAGACATATATATAAAATACTCTTTGCTTTAATCAGTACACAATTTATACAAAAAGGTTTTTTCCTTAATCTTTCCCTAGACAATTACATAAAAACTTTAAAATACGTTAAGTACTCAATAAAACTTTAAAAAGGAGAATTCATTTTAGACACTTCAATTTGTCTTATATGTGTTAATTTGGACACATCATAGACAGCACAAAGCATAGGTATACATTCCCAGTCTCCAATAGATTGCTGACTTTGCCAAATTTAACACCAGAAACAACTGGGCGTCGACGCGTTTCGGTGGCGAAAGTACAATAGTACCACCTTCTTCAGGACAAAAACTAATTTCTCCTTATCAAGACGGATCTTGTATCGATCAGTATTTACACTGGTGCAACTGCACTCGGGAGATGATATCACCAGATCAATCGGAACAAATCAATGTAGTTCCAGCGATGACTCTTTTCTGGAATTTTATCCAATCTAGGGTAGTGGTAAATTTGAGATGTCTGCCAGGGCTTCAAAAATTATTAAAAGTCCCTTTTATTCCTCGTAGAGTGATTTCTGCTACAGAGGATCACTTTTATATTTTTTGCATGTAGTAAGAACCGGAACACATCTCGGTTTCTCATTTTTTTGAAAATGACAGGTCTGTATATTTCCTGTATTTCGGCACCCGGATCGCCTACCCGTAGCTTTGAGTCTCACGGTGTCTGTTTCTCCTGGTACCTGCTCACGTTGTGCTTTTTCAGTAAACGTTTTTTATATATATGTCTATTTGTGTAAATATAAGTGCTATAAACATCCTGATAGGAATGTAAAATGAATGCAGTGTGAATGTGGCCTTAAGTTTAGTTTAATTCATCGTAAACTACTAACCACATTTTAATAGTTCTTATTTCGTATTTTTAATAGTGGTTTTTTACCCATGAACTGCCACAACACTGATGTAATTTGTCATGCTCTCTTTATAGCACGAAACTGTGTAAATTGATGATTGCTTGTAATGGTTTTAATTAACTGCACAATAAATTTACTTACTTACTTACTTTCCCTAAAACTGCATTGAAGCCTAAACCCAATTGGCATCTCTGGCCACAGGTCAGCCCCTGGTAAATGGTACCACAGGTACCCAGGGCACTGTGACCAGAGAAGGCTTCTAAGGGCTGCAGCACTTATTGTGTCACCCTTAGAGGTCCTGTACCCTTACACACACACACTGCCTTTGCAGGCTGCGTGTTTTGGTGCAGAACAAAGTGAAGAGTCGACATGGCACACATCTCTGTGTGCCATGCCTACAATACACTGCCCTAGCATAGATCAGTCACCCCTCTAGCTGGGTGCACTATACCAGTGGTGAGGGTACAGGTGCATGAGCCCTGTACCCCTACAGTGTCTAAGTCCATTCTTAGACATTGTAAGTGCAGTGCTGCCATTAAGAGTATATGGTGCTGGGAGTTTGTCATTACGAACTCCACAGCACCATAATGGCTACACTGAAAACTGAGAAGTTTGGTATCAAACTTCTTAGCACATTAAACCCACACTGATGCCAGTGTGTGATTTAATGAAAAATGCACACAGAGGGCATCTTAAAGATGCCCCCTGAAAACTATCCTACCACTAGTGTCCAGGCTGAGTGGCTGCTTTCAGCTGCCACCACCAGACATGTTTCTGGACTCCTGGGTCGAGAGCCTGCTGCTCTCTGGGGCCTGAAACAATGCACATCCTGGGACGAGGTGCCAAGCCTCCTCCCCCAGGATGGTCAGGGTTCACGAAGGGGAAGCTTCAAAGGTTTGCCGCCTTTGTGAGCTTCCCCAGGCCACTTGCTGCTCTCAGCAACTGGCCCCCACTGGTTCTGACCCCCACTTTGGGCGGGAGAACCGGCGGGAAAAACAAGTGAGGAACAGAGGTGTACCCACCTCTGCCAACTCCACCCCTCAGGTGGGGGAGGCGAGGTGAAGCACAACTCTCAGTCCACACCATCTTGAAGATGGGGGGACTCAGCCAACCAGGGACAGGCTCGTGCCCCCCTCCCACTGGAGGGTGGCATAATAGGGGGTGTATCCACCCCAGGGAAGGGACCCATTGGTCCCTACCTTTCACCTACCTGTAACGCCCCTAGATCTAGTATTTAGGGGCACCCCTGAACCTTGCTTCCTCAGACAAGAAGAAACTACAAGAAGAAGAAGGACCGAACAACCGTGCAGCAGCTAACAAGAGGAAGACGCCCACTGACTTGGCCCCAGCCCTACCGGCCTGTCTCCACCTCCAACCTGCTCCTGCGAAATCCTGGTGTGTTCTGCAGCCAGCAACCTTGAAAACCCCGGAGGACCTGCCTGCCTTCAATCACAAAGACTTTGTCTCCTGTGAACACCGGATTTGTTCATCTGCAACCTCTGGCTCCGGCCGGACACCGCGAATCCGCCCCACTCTGCACCCGCCGTCCACGGCCTGAGCTCGAGTGGGCAAACACCACGAGGAGGTCCCCCCGGCGATCCTGACCCGAGATCCGGTGACGCCTGACCTGCCTCAAGCCTCCAGCTGACACCTGCAGTCTAAATCCAGAAGGTCCCCCCAACTGCGATCAGGAGCTGGTAAGAAGATCCGACCCCAAAAGGCACCCCTGCACCCGACGCCCCACGGCCTTGTGTGCCCAAACTGACGGTGCCTAACCAACCCCTAACTTCCCAACTTACCTCTCAAAGTGGTGGTCGCACCCAGAAGACCTTCGTCCTCAAGCCTGCAGTGCCTTTGCAAACCGGAGGTTCCCCATTGCAAACAACAGGGCGCCCGACATCGAAACAGCACCCTGCACCTGCCGCCCTAGTGCCGCTGAGGGTGCACCTTTGGTGCTACTTTGTTTCCCCATTGCCCTGAGCTAAAGTCCAGGAGCTTTGCTCCCACAACCAAGTGGCCTGCTTGCCAGCAGCCAACAACCGGAGGCCCCCTATCCCCTTTTGGATAACATTGGGCCTCAGCACTCTGCACCCGGCCGCCCTAGTGCCGCTGAGGGTGTAACGAGAGTGCATCCTTGACCCTGGGGGACCCCTGAGTCTACCCCAGAACCTCAACTCTCACTACCAAATACTTACCTCAAAACCGATAACACTATTTTCCTCCATAGGATAACATTGACTGTTTTTCTTGGAAACGTTTCTAAGTGTGGAGTTTGAGAAACTAAAGAAATTCTTTAAAATCACATAATCTAACAAAAACGATTTTACTTACCTGTTTTCAGGAAATATCCCAGAGTAGTATCTAGGTATACTACTCTGTGTAGGCCTAGTAATCCCAAAAGTTACTTACCTGCTATTTCACTAAAAAGCCTATTCAAGTCTATGTACTGCATTTACTAAGTATTGCATTTCTCTGCATCCATACTGTAAATCAAACCAAAGTGCATATACAATTATCATTCAAACTGTATTTCAATTGTATTACTACTGTAAAGTATTTATTGCTTACCTGTGCCAGGCTTGCTTGGTTCTAGAAAATCAAAAAACTAAAAGAATATTTTTATACAAAAACAATTGGTCTGAAGTTCAGTCTTTGAGTGTGTGAATTCATTTGCTGACTGAGTGTGTACAACAAATGCTTAACACTGTCCTCTGATACTGCCTTACTGCTCAACCACACTACCACAAATAGAGAGTGAGGTGCTATCTAACTTTACCTCTGCCTACCTTTGCGGATCCACTGGACTCTGTGCACGCTATACCTCACTTTGGTATAGTATATACAGAGCCAGCTTCCTACAGTCTCTCTCTCTCTCTCCAGCTCTTACCCCCACGACGCAGCCGACAATGATGTTAGTGCCCGTTCCCTCTGTTGTTGCCCATGCTGTGTTCCTCCATTCCCCGAAGTCAGTGAGTAGTGGGACACCGGTACGCGGCCGTGAGAATAGAGATTGGGCGAAATTTAAGGAACGTATGGGGCGGACGTTGGTCCGATCTGATGTGGGAGATGCGGAGAAACAGGTGGTGGCTAATCAGGCCTCACAATGGGCTTGTAATCCCATTTATGGTATGGAAGATGTGTGGAGTGTTATGGAAGATTATGAGCCTTTTGTACAACAACATGCCTTTAAGCACATGTCGGCTACTTTGATTGGTCTTTGGGAACAGTGCTTTCAGGGTACGGCGCCGCAGATTATATACGATATTAGGGATCATGTGTATGTTACTGATATGGAGCCTGCTCATGTCTTTGGTAATGTTGCGACGTTGGTTGCTTATCGGGCAAGGTTGCTCGAGAAGAGCCCTACCCCGGTAACTCAGTATCCAATGCGGGAGGTCCATCCCATCTACCATCCAGAGATCCCGGAGCTAAGGGATCAACAAAATTGCATTATTCAGCACAGAGTAGAGGCCCATTTCCAAGAACAATGGGCTTATACTCCCTGGAAAAGGAGTGAAGTCTTGTCTCTTAAGACTCAGTTGCCTGACCCTAGGAAAAATCCCACCCCTTATTATAAGAAGCTGACTGAAGCTGCCTCTTCGTCAGTGATGACGCTTGCTGATATTGAAATGTTTTTTGGTTTACTAGTTCCGGTTGATATTTGGAGACAAGTACACACGCAAGACCATGTTGCAGAGTTGGGGGGTGCCTGGGATCAAATTAAGGCCTGGGATCAGGAACGGAAGACTGGTGATAAACCTAGGGCGGAGATACTCGCTTTGCCTGTCCTCAATATCACGTATATGCATTCTATTATCCCTCCAAAGAAGGTTGATTGGGACAAGCTGCCGGCTTGCCGCCAGAAAGAAGGATGAGACTGTGTCAGACTTTTTTACTCGATTTGAAGGTGTGTTCTTGGACTATAGTGGACAGGATTTGTCGATTGAAGGTGGTGTACTGCTGTTTGTCAATAGATTTGTTTCCAATTTGCTTCCTGAGATTTCGACCCGATTGCAGGCTTCTGAGAGCACTTGGTCCACCTCTTCCCCTTCCGTTATCTTGAATATAACACAGTATCATGAGCACAGGGAAAATGAAGAGAAAGAGAAGACGGAAAAGAAGCATAAAGATTTGAAGACAAAAGTGTTGTTACAGCAGGCTTCTAGGGGGAATGGTAGAGGGCGTGGTGGCCCGATACGACAGCTTCCACGCACTAGCAGACCCACGAGCTCCACGCCTTTAGGGCTGAATCAGTGCGCATACTGTGAAGAGGAGGGACACTGGCGTAGCGAGTGTCCGGTACTTTTGCAAAAGGTGGCGGCCCCTGGAGGATGAGGTTCTTGTGGAAGGGGTCGTGGAACAGGTGGACAGGACAGGGCTCAGAATGCTGTGACATCGCAGGGCGTTCTGATCAGAACTATTTTGATGACACTCGGGGTGGGCAGTATTACAATGATGACTATGACACGGATGAGGTGACAGGAATGTCTTAGAGCTAGGACAGCCAGGGACAGAGTGAGGGACCAGTCCAGATACCTATAGATCAGCATAGTTGGTATGTTAGTGCGGACGTGCATGGTTCGGCTAAAGAGTTTTTGATGAATACAGGTGTAACAAATAGTTCTATTTCTCGTTCTTCGGTCCCTGGGCGGCTCTGTCTGGCCATAATAATGTATCGGTAGGTTTTTCCAGTGTACCGGTTGTAAGCCCCATTTCCAAACCCCTTGCGCTGACGATTGGTCCTTTTAAGGTGGATTCACCATTTTTGTTAACATCTAATTGTGGAGAAAATCTGATGGGTTTGGATTTATTGAAGAAATTGCGCGCTACAATATACTGCTCCCAGGAGGGTGTCTACATGACAATGGGTCCTAATGTTGTGCACGCTACACAGTGTCTGTCTAGAGATGCGCCCCTTCCTGCCGAGTTTATGGATGTGCCACATTCACAGTGGGCGGCGGGCGACACGGATATGGGTCTGTTGCAGATATCGCCTGTTTCGATACGTGTCAAGGAAGGTGCTATTTTACCCCGTATTCCCCAGTATATAATACCACAGGCAGGTGAGCGTGCTTTGATGCAAATTGTGCAGGTTTTGATTGAGAAGGGAGTGGTTGAGGAGACGACTGCTAATATTTGTAATAGCCCTATTCTTCCCATCCTCAAAAGGACACCTTCGGGTCCTTCTGGTGACCAACAGGATGTTTATCGTTTTGTGATTGACCTGTGTGAAGTTATTAAGAAAGTGATTCCCCAGTTCCCGGTGGTCCCTGACATCACGACACTCTTGACAATGATTCCTTCTTCTGCTAAATTCTTTTCTGTCATTGACTTGAAAAATTCATTAATCAATATCCCCATTCATCCTGACAGCCGGTATCTGTTCGGGTTCACCCGAGCTGGCAGAAGTTTTAGATTCTGGTGCGCTCCTTAAGGCTGTACAGAAAGTCCGAGTATTTATAGTCAAGCATTGAAAGGTCAGCTGGATTCCTTGTTGCTCCCCTCAGGTAATGTATTGCTCCAATATGTTGATGACCTGCTTATCGCCTCGGACACAGAACAGGGTTGCAGAGACAGTCCGGTTAAACTGTTGCTCCACTTAGCTGACCATGGTCACAAGGTATCCCTTTCCAAATTTCAGTATTGTCAACAGGAGGTCACCTCTTTAGGTCACCTACTGTCGAAGGAGGGTAGGAGATTGACCCCTGAGCGCATCAGTACCATTGTTAAAATGCCTTCTTCGCGAACTCAGAAAGATGTGCGCGCTTTTATTGTCATTACTTCCTATTGTTGCCAATGGATCCCAAACTATTCCCTACTAACAAAACCCCTGCTTGCACTAACCACTAAAGATGTGCATGAACCCCTGCCTTGGACGCCTGAATGTCAGCAGTATTTTGAGCAATTAAAGGTTGCGCTTTGCTAGGCTCCTGTGCTTGGTACACCTAACTATGCCAAGCCGTTCGTGCTGTACGTACACGAGACCGCTGATTGTGCGCTTTCTATTTTAACACAAAAATTCGGGGATAAGCAACGTCCGTGTGCTTATTTCTCTGCTGTGCTTGACCCTGTCGTGCGAGCCCTTCCGAGCTGTCTGAGAGCGGTCGCAGCCGTGGCTGTCTCAATACGACAATCGGCAGGACTCGTACTCGATACTGACCTCACAGTTATGGTACCCTATGCTGTGGATACACTTTTGAATAAGATGAAGACGCAGCACCTCACCAGTGCACGCTGTGCCACTTTGAATCCAGCCACGTTACTACCCCTCCCTTCTGAGGATGAGGAGATGGACGTACATGATTGTATCCTCCGAACGGAAGAGGAGACGAAGGGATGGGTAGACCTGACTGATGTTCCCTTATCTGACCCCCAAGGGGAACTATACATCGATGACTATTGTTTCAAATTACCAGATGGCACCACCACTGCAGCATATGCAATCACTACACTGCGCATGGTAGTTGAGACTTCACGAGTTCCCTATCAGTCCGCCCAAGCAGCTGAGTTATTTGCCCTAATTCGAGCCTGCGAGTTGAGTGAGGGACTGGTTGTTAATATTTATACTGACAGCCAGTACCCATTTGGGGTCGCCCATAATTTTGGGCGGCTCTGGGCAGAGAGAGGGTTCCTTACTTCCCATGGGACACGCATTCAGCAAGGTCCTCTTATACATAGGCTTCTGTCCGCCCCGACACTCCCTAAGAAATTGGCCATAACGAAGTGCAGCGCCCATAAGAAAGTTAATGATGATGTGGGAAAAGGGAACGCTTTTGCAGATCAGACAGCTAAGGAAACAGCCCGAACAAAGATGAAAAGAATGTTTGTAGCAGGTCCCGCCAGGTGGGTGCCCAAGTTCTCCATGTTTGAGGATACACTTGAGAATGTAAAGGCAATTCAGAGTGAGGCCACGATGGAGGAATTAGCTGTGTGGCAGGAAAACACAGCAAATTTGAATGATGAGGGATGTTGGATTGATAAGTCAGGGAAGCAGAGATGGATGTTGCCAGATGCATATGTTCTTCCTGTAGTGACAATGGCCCATGGCCCAGCTCATATCAGTGCTAAGGGTGTTTGCAAGTTGCTAGATCCCATATGGCAAAATGACAGCATTCCCAAGACAGCTACACACTTAGTAAAATACTGCATGGTGTGCATGATGCAAAATCCTGGCAAGGGTACCCCACACCACCCGGTAATTTCACACCTCCCACTTTTCCTTGTGAGGTCCTCCAGATAGACTTCATTGAAATGGACAGGGCCAATAATTTGAAGTATGTGTTAGTGGTTGTTTGTGCATTCAGTAAATGGGTTGAGGCCTACACCACTAAAGAAAATACAGCCATTGCGACTACAAAGATACTCCTGAAGGAGTTCTTTCCTTGTTTTGGCTTGCCCCATCTGATCTGGAGTGATAACGGAAGTCATTTTAATGCCAAGGTTATCCAGCTAGTTTGCGAAGGACTACACATTAGACAGAAGTTTCATGCTGCAAATCGCCCCCAGTCAGCAAGTTTGGTTGAGAAGTACAATGGTACTCTCAAACTGAAATTGGCAAAGATTCAGGAGACAACAGGGTTGCAGTGGCCAGATGCTTTACCATTAGCTCTTTTGTCCACAAGAACAACAGCACATTCTAGGACAGGGTTGTCACCTTACGAGTTCGTATTCGGACGCCCGGCGAACGTCTGGGGCGTCCCGCGGGCTCGTAAATTTTCTGAGATTGAGTATCCTTTACTGATTGATTACCTGTACCAGTTGACTAAAGATCTGTGTTCTATTCACCAACAGATACATGAGTCTATACTGCCTGTACCTGAGGGGCCTGGACATGATATTCAGCCTGGCGACTTCGTCCTGGTGAAGAATTTCAAGCGGAAAAAGAGTTTGGAGCCTCGCTGGAAGGGACCTATCCAGGTCCTCCTGGCTACTCGCACAGCCATAAAAGTCGCCGGCCGAAAGCATTGGATCCACTACTCTCACTACCCCAATGTACCCCTGCCTTTACCCTATGATCAATGGGTGAGGGATGGTATTGGGGTCTCGTAGTGTGAGAGAGTTCCACGATTCGTTCCTTTTTCCGATGCCAAGCTCGCGTTTACCCAAACGGATGCCGAAAATAATGAAGTGCTAAATGCGGCAGTCCCTCCAGAGATCAGAGCCATTAAGGAGCCCCTTTCCACTGACCCCTCTGTGCCTGAGCCCCTTTCCACTGACCCCTCTGTGCCTGAGCCCCTTTCCACTAACCCCTCTGTGCCTGAGCCCCTTTTCACTGACCCTTCTGTGCCTGGAGTCACTAGGTACAATTTTCGCCCCCGACGGAGGAGCAGTGCACCAAAGGAGAAGTCAGATTAGTCAGGGACGGACTGTGCAAGTTAGGGCGTTAGCTGATGTAGTACCAACAGTGTTAGTTTAGGGCGAGGTGAGATTGGTGCACTGTTCTGATAGTGGACAGGATACATTGAATGTGCCCTCCTGGAGGGGGGTGCGTTATCCTGCTCGGCGTGGGATTCTTCGAGAGCTAGAACTGAGCAGCTCCACCGCCGGTGCTCAAGAGCGCCAACGTTGATGACCAATAGGAGCCTGTACCAGTGAGGCTCAGACGGACACTGGTGACAATTGCCTTTGTTATTACTTTTGCTACGGCCCCCCTTTTTCGTTTTACTTTACAATGTATCCGTTTGGTCGGCCTATTACTGAGGAAGAACAGCCATTTGCACCTCCGCGTCCAGTGCGGGGTTGGTCCACAAAAAATGAAATAGTTTTTGTATCAATAGTTGCAATTGCACTTATAATTGTATTGGGAATATCCTGGTTTCTGGATGAGAAGTATCCTGTACATTCTTTGGTTGGTACAACACCCCCTTCCCCTGAGCACATTTTCTTTACTTTAGCTCAACACAAGGCAACGCATAGGTTGTCCTACACCGAGAATGCTTTTATACAAATGTTACACCAAGCTCAAAATGTCTCCAGCACCACTAATTGCTGGCTTTGTGGCTTGCTTCCCTCAGTGACTCATAAAGTTGATAATTTGTTGTCCATGCCACTGTCATACATCAGCAGTTGTGAGGGTTGGTTTGAATTGATCAGTATGGTACCTCATCATCCCCAGTTCTCTACGCTAGATAAGACACATGCTGATTCTTGCACTATGGTACAGAATGTACATTTCCATCACAGGGTTCCTTCTGTAGGACAGGCAGGACAAGAGATGCTCAGTAAATTGTTTTTAAGGTCCTGTATGAACGCATACAAAAGTGTAAAGAATGAGACATGGCTTCAAATGGAAATGGCTGATTTCCAGGGGGTTTAACACGTGTGAGAATTTCCAATCTTTCCAGGCTCGTAATGTTACCAAGGACCAGCCAATACCAGTGTCAGTGGTCAACAAAACAGCTAGTTTCTGTGTTCAGGGGACATGTAAGGTAAAGGTGGGGGAGAGCAGATGCAATTCCACATATGAATTGAGAACGACCGATAGTCGCCCTTAGTACCGCCCCTAATGTTTATTTTGTCTGAGGATCTCACGCTTATGTATGGCTTCCAAAGGGATGGTCAATTAGATGTTATCTCTCTTTCCTCCTTCCCCTTGTATATGTTGCTCCATCCAATTATCACAAAGATCAGCAGTTGCCACGTAGGAGCATGCACCTGGCCCGGGTAAAAAGGGTCATTGACCCAAAGGATGTAGATCAGATAGATACAGCCGGACAGCAATTTGAGGATGCTACAAAAGGCCTTTTCCTTTTGTGGGGCCCAATAGTCAATAGTCTCCAAATTCGTCAGCTCACCAGAGCTGTTGAGGCAGTTATCAATACAACGGCTGAGATAACGACAAACATTACAGTTGAGCTCCAGGCTACGAGAATAGTCACTTTGCAAAACAGAATGGTGTTAGACGTCATCCTCGCAGATAGGGGAGGGGCCTGTCGCGTCATTGGCACTAGCTGTTGTGTGTACATACCTGATTAAGCTCCCAATGTTTATTCCACCATACAGAAATTGCATAGGTTATCAGCTGAGATACACCAAGAGGCAGGCACCCGGACACTATCAGGGTGGTTCTGGAATATATTGGTGACGTGGGGTTGGAAGATCCTCGTATTTCTAGTTGCAATTGCTGGTATTATTTTTACATGTTGCCACTGTATACATTGTCTGCCAACTTGTAGTTCCTATTGTGTACAAGCTCTCACCCCCAAGCCAAAGATACCAGTTCATAACGCAAGTACAGTAATTATGTTGCAGAAGGTAGTTCAGGAAATGATGGAGATTGACAAGGGCATCTTTGAGTCCACATTTTCCCTTGCAGTTTCTATCCCTGATAATGAGTATGCGGATTGCTCCAAGTGTTGATGTCCTCTTGCTTATACGAAAAATAATGTCCTCCTCACCCACCGTGAAAAATGGTTTAGCAAATGCTAAAAGGAGGGTCTGTTGGAATAAAATAAAATGCCTTTGGTGTGTTGCTACATGTTGTTTTACTAAGTTAGCATTTGCAGCACCATTTTATGTTCAGCCGCCATTTTGAGCCATAATCGAAACTAACTTTTCTCCGTCTCTGCTAGAAACAGCTGTGGTAAATTTTGTTTTCTTCAAGGTTGGGCCTCGCTGTACTAATGAATACACTGTCTTGTTATGCATACCTTTCCCACTAGATAGAGGCCTGCCCCCACTGGTCCAGCGATGGGCGCAGGCAGAACGACCTTGGCGCAGAGATAGTGTGTGCCCGGTCTCAGGATCGAAACTTATCCTTCTGTACCCTTGTGTGGCTGGTTCGATCTGGAAATTTCCAGTTTGGGTGTGTCATCATTGGTTCTAAACTGTACATAATGTATTGCCATGCTTGCTGAAGTCAGTCCCTCTGCAGCAATCCCGGGAGGCTGGTCAGACTGGACTTCGCTCGAGTGTACCTGAATAAATATACTTGGTTTGTATTCTCTACTGTCTGACTGACTCTTCATTTGTTTGGAAGGCTGAGAGGTGGTCGCAAGTGACCCGGGTGGCCCTAATCGGGTCACTTCCTTCAGCACCAACAGAGATTTCTTGTCGTTGATGACAAATCCCATATCCTGCAGCAAGTTGACCTCTAATTGCAATCGAAGAGACAATTATCACAGGCACTGAGCCAGCAGAAGCATGTCATCCAGATAAATGATATGGCGGACGCCTTGAGCCCAAAGGTACTCCACCACTGGTTTGAAAACCTTCGTGAAGCACCATGGGGCCGAAGAAAGCACGAAAGGCAGAGTAGCAAACTCATATGTCCAGCCATGCCAGAAGTTCTGAAGAAATCTGCGGTGTGGCGGAAAGATCGGGATGGATAGACAAGTATCTTTTAAGTCCAGCCGAACCATCCAATCGGACGGCAGCAGGAGGTCCCGGAGGAGGTGGATATCCTCCGTCTTAAAGTGGCGGTATACAAGCCACTTGTTGAGCTTGCGGAGGTTTATGACAGGTCGCTGGCCACCATCGGACTTGTCCAACAAGAAGATATTGCTGATGAATTCCCGTGGATGGGGAACCAAGGGGCAAACTGTGCCTTTCTGCAGAAGTGAAGAAATCTCTGCGTCTATCAGGGCTGCCTTCTGTGCTGAGAAATGAATGGGTCTGGGAGGTATGCCCTGAGTAGGAGAACCATAAAACTCTGTTTGAAACCCTCGAATTGTCTTTGAGAGCCAGACGTCAGAGGTAATAGAACACCAAACTGGAACGAAACCGGCCAGTCGACCCCAACCCTTAGTGATGAAGAATGAATTGGGTGTAGAGTTGACTCCTCTGCCTCTGAAGCGCTGACCACGGGTAGGGTAGGAGGTGGCATAATGGTAACTATCCTTGTAGCTGCCACGTTTGGAGCCTTGCCATCGGATGACCGGCCCCTGCCTCGCCCGGCCCCCTGGAAAACCCGGGGAAGGAAAACCCTTTTGATAGAGGATTGGGCTTTGTCTAGGGACGTAAAGGTGTTCACACTCTTCCTTAATTCTTTTATAAACAGTTCCCCAAAGAGGCCCCCCTGAGTGACTGCCCTGGCCTCTGAGACCCCCATATCCCACCGCTTGGGGTCGACCTTGATTAGGAAGAACCGGCAAAGCTCTGCAGACAAAGTGCAGTTGGCATTCCCAAGGAATGCAATGGTGCGCTGCGCCCAACCAGAGAGCACCTCGGGGGAGATAATGCTGCCTGATGACCTGGCAATTTCAGCCATATCAAAAATTTTAGTCAAGGGGCCCAGGGTATCCAGGAGTTTTTCCTGGCAGGAACGCCAGGATCCATCAATACCTTTCTTGGTGTCTTTAATAAATTTGGCTAGGAAGGTGGTCATGGTGGGGTCCAGCTCTGGGGTCAATGAAACCTTCCCCTCGAAGGATGGGCGGGGACACTCTGCACCAGGCGACTCTCAGCCTCTTTCTCCAAAGGCTTGGGGATGCATGCGTCCACATATGAGGTGACCTTGTTGGAAGGGGACCACTCTGCCGACCTGGGATAGATTATGTCATATGGGTCTAGTAGGTCAAACCCAGAGGTTGGGGCGGAGGGGTCTCCGGGGGAGGGAGGGAGTAGAGGAGCCATGGTCTTGACAGCCCCTGGTCATCATCAGTATCTCCTTGGGGGTCATCTTAGTCCAGGGAGATGGGGGGGCAGAACTAGGCTGAGGGGATTCCGAGGAGGTGGATGGGGGAGGGACCCGACTAAGGAAGGCGGGCTTCAGGTGCTCAAAGACGTCATGGTCTATGCCTTCTTGCTTTTGGTGCTTGGCTGGGAACTAATCGCTATTAGAGGGTTGAACAGGAGGCAGTGTGCCCACAAGGGGGTGAGCCAAGCTAGCCAACTTGACGCACTCGCGCGCCAACTGCTGAGAGAATCTCTGCTCCATAGGGCCCATGGTCTCTGCTACTGCCCTGTATATGGATGAATCCACTGCATCATAAAAATCGTCATCAAGGGCAGGTAATCCAGGGGATCCCCCGTGACTCAACAAAGGCCTCCATATTTTTTTATAATAAAATTTATTAGCATTTGAGAAGAACAAAACATATAAAGACAGCATGAGCATGCACAATGTATCTAAGTCCATCACCAGTAGACAACAGGATACTAGGCCTGAGTACAAGGCCCACGAACAGGCCATCTCGTGGATGTAGCAAGACAGAAGAGAAACATGCACAGCAATCAAAACAACAAATTTAGCCACTTGCCCCAAACCGTTTCAAACTTTTCAGGACATCCACGGGCCTCAAAGAGGGGTTCTTCTTGGGCCGTGCACCAGTCCACCCCTCGTCGCCACTTACGTACAGTAGGGTGTTTGGCCTGAGACCAGGCTGCTGCAATATCTCGCTTGGCCACCGCAACAGCAGTGCCCAAGAAGCGTTTGTCGGCTCTAGAGCCGTCTAGGTCATCAAATACTCCCAGGAGAAGACGTAAGGGGTCATGGGGGACCAGCCATCCCAAAGTCTGCGTGAGCTCTGATTCCACACCCGCCCAGAATGAGTCAAGAACAGGGCACTGCCAAACCATGTGGTAAAAATCAGCCGGGGCGTGGCCACACCATGTACAGTCTGGGGAGGAGCGCAGTCTTGCCCTGTATAGACGCGCGGGGGTAAGGTATGCCGTGTGAAGATAAAGTTGGATGAGACGTAGTTTAGAGGAGGTCGTCAGAGTTTTGGGAGCCATGAGAGCGTCTCGCCAGTCTGCTTCTTCTAGGGGACCCAGCCATCCCTCCCAGCGGGTGCGCAGCGAGTCTAGGGTCGCAGGGCCATTGTTCACAAGGGAGCGGTAGATCCATGACACCCCCTCTCTACCCAAATTCCCCATCATGACCTGGGCCTCTAGCGGACTGAATTCAGGAAGTGAGGTGGCTGGTGGGATGTGCGCAGTGAGGGCGTGTCGGAGCTGCAAATACTTATAAAATTGGGTGGTGTGAAGGGAGTGGCGTTGCTGCAGGTCGGAGAAGGCTCTGATGTGGTCCCCTACCCAAATGTCCCCAAGGAGTGAAATCCTGATCCCACATCCGAAAGCCCTGAAGGGTCGATGCCTCACGTAACCAAGTGCCGTACCACAGGGGTGTATGTTGAGTAAGCTTCTTGTCCCATCTCGTATAGCGCAGAGCAGAGCGCCAGGCCGTTAGGACTGCTCTAGTGATAGGTGGGATGATATGTGGTGTGGGGGCCCCATACGAGTAGGCTTGAAGTTGTGGAAAGTCCATAATCCTGAGTTCGGTCCGGTAAGCCTCCAGTGAACCAGTCGTGAACAACAATGAGTCTAGTGGCCAAGTAATAAAGGTGAAGGTTGGTCACACCCATGCCACCATCAAAGGGAGGTATCCGGCAGCGAGCCAAGGCCATACGTGGCCTCCCGCCCCCCCCCCCCCCACAAGAACAAGTGAGTATTCCATCAAACTCGCGGAACCAACCACCCGGGAGATAAAAGGTGATGTTTTGGAGAATGTATAAAAAACGGGGGAGAATCATCATTTTAAAAAGTGCCCCTCTTCCGAGGAGGTTAAGTGGGAGAGATTGCCAGCGTTTGAGGTCGGCCTTAGCCTTCGTGACCAGGGGTGTGAGGTTGAGAGCCCACTCCAGCTCCGGGAGCAAGGTCACCCAGATCCCCAAGTATTTGTCGATTATCTTCGTAGGGGGATAGTTGACTGCCAGTCGAAGCAGGCCCTCGATGGATGGAGGGGAACCAGACTGGACTTCGCAGGATTGAGCCGTAAGCCCGAGACATTCTCAAAGGCACGGAGGACCTCCAAGCAGCGCGGGCCGGAGTTCTCCGGGTCGGCTAGGAAAAGGAGGACATCGTCCGCGTATAGGGCAATTTTATCAATTTGATGGGGCTCCCAAGACCATCCTCGAATTTGGGGATCATTGCGTTCGAGGCAGGCCAGGGGCTCCTTTGCCAGCACGAATAAGAGCGGCGAGAGAGGGCACCTCTGACGGGTGCCTCTTCGGATAGAAAACGCCTCCGAGAAGGCCCTGTTGGTCAGGACTCGTGCTTTAGGGTTGGAGTACAGGACTCGGATAAGATGCCTAAAAAGGGGGCCGAATCCCATTGTGGTGAGAACATCCTCCAAATAGCTCCAATCAACCGTATCGAAGGCCTTTTCAAAATCGATGAGGAGCAGGGCCAGATACGGGGTGAGTAGGTGGCGGTGGGCGAGGGCGAGATGGAGGCGTCGTATGCAATGCCGGGTGCCGCGGGCAGGCATAAAGCCGCATTGGTCCGGGTGGAACAATTCGTGCAGCAGGGGATGAAGGCGTTGAGCCAAGGCAGTGGCAAAGATTTTCATTTCGGTATTGATGAGAGAGATCGTGAGATAGTCCGCACAGGAGAGAGAGGGTGGCTGGGTCTTTGGAATGACCACGATAGTAGCCACATCGGTCTCCGAGGGGAAGGAGCCTGTCTCGACCACGTGCTGGAAGAGGTCGACCAATTGGGGGACCAATAAGTCGTGGTATGTCGCGTAGTATTCCTGCGGGAAGCCGTCTGGCCCTGGTGTCTTTCCGGAGTGCAATAGGGAGATAGCTCCATGTATCTCCTCAGGGGTAAAGGGAAGGTCAAGGTTAGTCGATTCGGCCTGGGCAAGGCGGGGGAGCTGAACCCCTGCCTGCTCCAACAGTTCAACCAGAGAGGCCCCAGGGGTCCGGACTGAGTAGAGCTGGGCATAGCAGCCCGCAAAAGCCTGGGCGATAGCTTGCGAGGTACAGTGATGGGTACCGGCAGCGTCACAGACTTCAGGGATAATTCGGTTGGCCTTGGGATAGGAGACCAGATTGTGGAGCAGCTTTCCGTTTTTGTCGCCCCACCCATAAACACGGGCCACAGAGGAGCGCCACAGCATCTTGGCCGAGTCTAGGGAGACCTGGCGGATCTCCTCCCGGAGCATCGTGAGCTGTCTAGCGGGATGAGCATCGTCCGTGTCTCCAGGATTCAACTCCAGCCGCGCGGCCTGAGCCTCAAGCTGGGTCAGGCGAGCAGTCTGTGTTGCCCGTTTCGTGTGAACCAGACCTCTGGCCACACCACGTAAGGTAGCCTTACCGGCCTCCCACAGTGTGCCCGAGGAAGGGACCGAGCCCTTGTTGACCATAAAGTATTGCTTCACTTCAACTGCGAGCGCGTCTTTGATCTCCGCATCTTGTAAGAACCATGCGTTTAACCGCCAGACTGTACGCACCCCACCGGAGGCATGTCCCAAACGGAGGGAGATAGGGGAGTGGTCCGAGATTCCACGGGGGAGAATAGAGACACCAGAAACCAGTTGGCAGTCGGTGGCCAGCAAAAGGATCAAATCAATGCGGGAGTGGGTATGATGGGCCGCGGAAGTGTGAGTGTATTGTTCCCGGCGGGGATTCCAAATCCTCCAGGCGTCGCACAAGCCCAGGGCAGATGACCAGTCCGAAAGCCGTTTAGCGGAGGTGAGGCGTGATGAGGAGGGGGTCACCTGTCGTGTCAAGGGATAAGGGATGGCTGCATAACCGCGTTGAAGTCACCCCCAATTATTGTCTGACCCTGAGGGAGAGCGGAGATTACCTCTGTGAGATGCTGAAGAGTAGAGGGTAGTGTGGCTGGAGGGATGTATGTGGATAGTAGGTTGAGAACCTGTCCTTCAAGCCTACCGGTCAAGGCCACATAACGGCCCTGTGTGTCGGTCGTCACATGTACTGGGGTGAAGGGGAGACCTCTTCGAGTCAGTATAGCCACCCCCTGGGAGCCCCGCATGAAACCGGAATGCCAGACCCTGTCGAACCCATATCGGGTGAGAAAGGAACAGTGGGTTCCCAGGAGGTGTGTCTCCTGAAGGAGAAGGACGTCAGGCGCCTGGCGTTGGGCGCTCCGAAGGACTGCAGCACGTTTGATACGATCTAACAAACCATTTACATTCCACGACAAGATGTGGAGGGATCTACCGTGGGTGGGCATATGAGGAGTGGATGGCGTGGGGATAAGTAGGTGTGGAGGGGCCTGGGTCCCAAGAGAGGTGACTCCTCACAGCTAGGATAGGAGGATGTGGCTTGCGCATGGTGATACGTCTCCTGTCGATGGCGGTGGTGTGTGCGCCTGATGAGCTGTCATGAAAAACAAAAACCAATGGCTCAAACGAAGCCAAAAGAGAAAGAGTCCAGAGGGCAAAGGCCCTCCCTCCTCCCCAATCCCCCCCAACACCCCCCACCCTATACTTCCGGAATTGAAGCATCTGTTGCCCTGAAAAGGAAAGATTAACAATAACAATAACAGAGAGCTAATCTAAAACGTTTAGCAGGGCAGTTCGTGGCAATGATGGACCCCTCCATATAGACGGATGTCTTCGTGTCACCAGCGTATGTGAAAGCAAAAAACAAGCAAAGAGTTCTGCCTCAAATCCAGTCTCTTGGGCCCCCATCGTCAGATTACGGTGTTGTCGCCGGATCCCCGGAGTGCAGGACTTCTAGATAGATCGGAGTCCGACAGGACAGGGCGCAGCGTCTCAGACGGGTCAAGACCATGGCTTAAGTCAATCAGGGAATTGGCTCGGCTTTGGCCATCAAGAGCCAGAGGAACCTCAGAGGAAACCAACAATTGGGATCCTGCGCCCGGCGAGCGTGAAGGCCCCCTCCTCCGGTCCCCCCTCCTGCGGGATCGATTAGGCTTTCGCTGTGGTTTGGGAGGAGACAAGTGCGATCGTGGAGATGTCGATAAAGCGGTGGGGGAAGGGGGCCGGGTCCGCAATGGGCGCTCCTCCGTGAGCCAAGTCCAGGCCGCCTGTGGGGTGTCAAAGAAGATTGTTTTGCCTTGGAAAACGACACAGAGACGGGCCGTAAAGTAAAGGCCATATCGCAGTCCCGAGTTTTTGTTTGACCTCCGTGTAGGTGCGGCGTTGGGCCTGTACTTCCTTCGTGTAGTCCGGAAAGACCATTATTGTATTGTTCTGGTATTTCAGGGGGCCATGGGCCCGCGCCTCCCGAAGGATTGCATCCCTGTCCCGGAAGTTGAGGATCCGAATGATGAGGGGACGAGATGGCGCCCCGGGAGGAGGCCTGGGCGCCAGGGAGCGATGGAAGCGTTCAATTGCGAACCACACAGAGAGAGCATCTTTGGGTATCCATGACTTCACCCAAGTCTCCACGAAGGTGTCCGCCCGTCCCTGCTCAACTCCCTCAGGGAACCCTATGATGCGCAGATTATTACGCAGGGAGCGGTTTTCCGCATCCTCAGCCCGTCGATGTAGTTCCGAGGTTTGAGTCTGCAGGCGGGCCACTTGGGTTTTCAGCTGACCCAACTCGTCCTCAGCCACGGAGAGGCGCGACTCGGCCTCCGAAATTCTCGCTGTGGCGTTGCGCAGGTCCTGGTGGATAAGGGCCACGTCCACCGTACCTCGCCAATCTTACCCTCTACCGATGCCTGAGAGGTGCTAATGGCCTGTAGGATGGTTGAGAGGTCGCCTCCGGTGAGGGGGGGCCACCCGTAGCTCCCTGTGCCAGACTCCGGTCAGCGGTAGTGTATTTGTTTGGGTCTGCGGGGCGGGTGTCCTCGGGGCACGATCGCGACCCATCTCTGCTGCGGGTTCAAGAGCTAGGCGTCTCGGTGGGCGGGCAGGTCCAGGCCGATGAACTCCGGTAGGAGAAATCCAACACCCAAGCCATCAGTGCTCAGGCCCGGGCATCGAATCCACCCAGGCACCAGTCCTCAGCACCAGGGGACTCGTCAGGACAATGCGGGGATTCAATGTCCCTCCTCCGCCCGAAACGGCGGCCGAATCAGGGGGGGAACGTCGCCCCTCAATCCCGGAGCGGGCCCCGTCAGGCCAAGGGGAGACAAGATGGGGGGGAGAAAAGGGGAGCCCCCTCTCGCCGCTCGGTGAGTGCGGCCGGCTTTGCCCCGCCCCCGGGTTCGCCCACAAGACAGAGGTGGCTCGCACGACAGCTCTCCCAGGTCAGGGGCAGGTGGACCCCGGTGGCCGGTCAGCGGGGTCAGGCCGGGCCTCGCAGAAGGGGCATCAAGGCATCCAAGTCACGGAAGAGTGGGGAGGGTCCGGTGCCGGGAAGCCCCTGCCGCTCGATGGGTGCGGCCGATAACACCGGGCGAGTACCAACCCGCAGGGCACCCCAGGGCCAGGACCTCCAGCCGTCCGGCCAGCGCCTCTGCGTCCTCACCGGAGGCCCCCAATCCCCAGCGCAATGTCTGTAGGTTTAGAGCCGTAGCGGGGTGCGGGGGGCCACAGGGCGGAAGCCAAGCCCCCGTGAGTCACAACGTGGAGCAGGGGACCATGGACGCACAGATAGCACTGGGAGCCCCCTTGCGCCCCCAATCACAGGAGTAAACGGCACCCACCTCCTCGTAGAGTCGCGGAATCTCAGTGAAGGCCAGGCATGAAGAAGTAATGACGCCTCTAACCACCGTCCAGGCCGATCTCCACGGGTAAACACCGCATCCGGAGGTGAGGTGGCCCCAGTAGATATACTTGGCGGGCCCTCGGATGCAGGTAGGGTGGGGAGCACCCCCGCAGTCCAGTAGTGCCGGCAGCCGGGCCTCGGAGCGACCAGTAGGCCCAGAGGCCTTCAGGGGGCGTTGCGGAATCCGGCAGTGGATTGGAGCAGCCACGGAGAACCAAGAAGGTCGACCAGTGCCAGGCAGAGGGAGGGGCGGTGCGGCCGCAGCCCGAGCAGCAGCGAAGAGCAGGGCCGGCCGGGGAAGCAGTCTCGGGAAGGCCCAGCCTCCAAGTAGGCCTCAGGGAGCAGGCACAACGGCCCGGGGGTGTCAGGAGTGCCCAGGACCCTCGGCGGCTGCCAGGCGAATCTCAGGGCACAGGCAGCGGGCCGTTCACAGAAGGGGGCTCAGGCATCCGGACACCGCCACCCGACCTGGTGGCCGATACGCCTCCCGGGCGGCCGCATCCCCAAACGCACCCCCTCAGCACCGCAAGGAGGGCCGGCAGCAACAGCAAGCTTGGCCAGGCAGAGGAAAGGCCCGTCCCAGCGGTGAACCAGGAGTCTGTCTCACCGGCAGCGGGGAATCCGTCGGGGGGGCCTGTGCCGGTCACCAAGGCCCGCAAGTCCTATCAGGCCGGCTGCCAGACCATGCACCGGGACTCAGAAGGGCCTCGGGGGGCATCCGCCGGCATCTTGCGGGGAAGGTGCGTCTGCAGCCGAGGCAGGGAAGTCGACTCCACAGGCAGGCAGAGTGGCAGCAAGTGCCTCGTCGGGCAGCGTGGGACAGGACGGAGGCCTCAGCAGCTGGCGTGAGGGTATGTAGTGGGCTGATGGCAGTGGATTGTGGTGCGGATGACGGAGGGGTCCAGAGCACTCTTAGAGTGCGACCGCCATCTTGATGCACCAAGCCACGCCCCCCTCCATTTTACTATAAAAATACTGGGTTATCAGAGGAACAAACCCCTCCCTTAATTGAGGCTCAAGAAATTTTAACAAACAACATTTTACAAGTTGAGAGACAACCAAACAGATTTTTGTGTGGGCAGAGCATCACTATCGGGTCCAAGCCCAGGGACAATCTCCCCCGATGCTCCAGTCTATGGGGGTTAAAGCCTGGGAGATGTGTCCCTAGCATATACCACGCTCGTCCAGTCAACTATGAAAAACAAACGCCTCATGGGCGTGACAGCGCTGTGGCGAGGGACGGGTCTGCAGAACTAGTATGGGGAATACTGCCCCCCTGAGGTGTCGTGGCACGGTCAGGCTTACAATACAGACCCCAGACAGGGGCATACAAAAAAATGCGCTGTGACAAAGGCCTTGGACAGGTTACAGACCCTGAACCTGGCAGGGCGTCACTTGGAGGCTCCAAATGCGGCGCGCGATCTCCACCTGTAACTGAGGGACAAAGATCGCACGTCGGGATAGGAACGCACCTTACAGGTGCCACCAGGCGGGTGGAGGGCCGCACCGTGGAGCAACACCAGAATGAATGGCCATGAAGGGAGTGCAAAGCTGTCCCGCGGCACGACTGAGCTAGGAAACAAACACAGCAAATATGAGCACACATGGAGCCAAGTAGGCTTAAAGTATAACAATAAGGGAGGCAATAATAACAACAATGATCAAGAAAACCAAATACCAGAAACTCTTTAACAAGTGGTAAAGCAAACATGGAGGTAAGGAAAGAATGACTTAACTCGGCTGCGAGCAGCGAAGAAAGAGGACTTTGGAGCTAAGCTGATGATGTATATGATGGCATGTGGAGCCCTGATTGACTGTGTTCTGGACTTGATTAACTATTGGTGCACACTGTTATGATACATTTTTTCCTATTCCCAAAGGTTCATGGGAATAGTAGTTTAGTGATGTTCTTTGAGAAAGCCTGCTGTGAAATGAACGCAAAGAGAGTATGCATAATCCTCGCCTCCGGTCCTGACATAGAATTTGTGACCATGCCCCAACAGCACGTAGCCACTAAAAGAGTTTTGTCTCAGTAAAAACTATATGGATAATGCACTTTGCGCATCAAAATATAATTTCATTTATATTCTTTGTTGTGCACCTTTCAGGTTATCGATATTTAAAAAATTAGATCAGTTGCTGAAAGCAAGCTAGGAAACTCAGCTACATGAAACTAAAAGAGAACTTTCAAATGCTTGTTTCCCTGTAGATTTTACCTAATAGCGCTCTAGGGGAGCAAATTATTGGTTTCTGATCGCCCTGTTTTGGTTTGGCATGAGGTAAGATATTACACTTCAAGTGACGCTGCATAATTCCTTTCAATCGACCTGAGTGATGCAGGGTAGCAATGTAAATGTGAATTGTAATTTAATTGAAGTCTGAATTGCATTCCTAAACGCCGGCCCATCAAATATAGATGGGATGACATATCAGAACTGGTTCCTGAGTATCTTCTAGAATGTTTTTACCCCCCTCAAATAATACTCCACTTAAAGTATTGCAAATGATTTTTTGACATTATTATATATTTTACACATACCCTGCTGCATGTGTACCTATACACAAAAACCGTGTGCCCTGTTCATACAACCAATGATACAGAGCAGTTTGGGCTGTGCATTACTTTGATGTACCGTACCGCTGTTAGTATGCACTCATTTGTCTTGAATTCTATTTTTATGTTTTATAACTTTAGATTTATTAGCGTACAAACGTTATTGTTAGAACTGGCACCATTGGCATGGGTCTCCCTTCCATTTTTTGCTGTTGCCTCATCTGTTTTTGCTGGTCTAGATGCTTTGGGCCCTTTGCCACTGCTGTTCAGTGCCAAAGTGCAAGTGCTCCCTTTGTAAATTGATGTAATGGATTAGTGATTCCATGATTGGCTGATTTGATTTACTTGTCAGACCCTAGTACAGTGCACCATGTGTGCCCAGGGCCTGTAAATCAAATGCTGCTGGTGGGCTTGCATCACTGATTGTGCCACCCACAGAAGCAGCTTGTAAAATGTGGCTCAGGCCTGCCATTGCAGAGCCTGTGTGCAGTCTGGGACTGCCATGTCGACTTGGCAAGTGCACACAATTGCCAGTCCCTAAACCTTCCCTTTTCTACATGTTAGTCACCCCTAAGGTAGGCCCAAGGTACCCCTGTGGGCAGGGTGCATTGTATGTGAAAGGTAGGACATGCCCTGATGTGTGTGGCATGTCCTGATAGTGAAATACTGCCAATTTCCTTTTTCACTATTGCAAGGCTATCTGTTCCCATAGGCCAGAATGGGCAGTTAGTTTATTACATCTTATAAACATAACTGGCCCTAGGAACATGATAGTAAAATAAAGTTTAGTATGCCTGAACTCAGAATGTTAAAGTGCATCTTTTAGTGAGGGTGATTTTTACATTCTGTGTTTGAAAATACCACTTTTAGAAAGTGGGTATTTTCTTGCCTAACCATCCAGTATGCCTCTGCTAGGTTTGTGTATTGCATGTCTGGCTTGTGAGTGACAGGAGCTGGGAGAGGGCAGCGGCTCCGGCAGTCTGATGAGTCAGGGCTGGGCTAAATGGGACCTGTGTTGAATTTAGAGTAGGGGGAGGAGATTTCCTTTCACCTGCCTGGACCTGGTCTGCCTTCAACAATGCTGTCTCCACCTCCTGCCAGGAAGCTGCACCAGTGAGGACAGAACTGGTTTTGGCTGGGTACAGACACTCTCTGCCTTCAGAGAACAAAGGATTTGTGTATATAAAAAGGGGACCCAGACCCCAGAACTTTAGATCACTTCTGGGAAATCAAGAGGAAACCTTTGCCAAGGAGAAGAGCTGGATAAGCTGAGGAGGAATACTGCCCCTGTGCTGTTTGCTGTCTAGGGTTGGCCTGCAGTGGCTGCTTGCTGCCAAGGAAAGGAGAAGAAGGACTTTGCTGTTTGCTTTGTCACCTGCTTGAAGAAAAGATCCCTAAGGGCTTGAAACTGAGCTTGCCTCCTGTTCTGAAGTCTCAGGGACACAAAGACTTCACTACCAGCTCCCCTGAATTTCCTTGCTGGGAATTCTAACCTGCAAAGAGGTGCCTGCTGCTGTTTAGGACCTCTAGAGACTGTTTGCTGCTGGGAGCTGGAAGATCGATGCAACGAGGAAGAAGCGTGTCGCATCCGCACCGATTCCCGACGCATTGCGAACCACGGGGAAGAAGTGTGCCGCATCTGCACTTGGTTCCGACGCCTAGCCGAGCAACCAGGAAGAAGCGCGCTGCATCCACACCGGGTCCCGACGCATCGCCGAGAAACCCATCGCAGCACCTGCCGTGCGACTGCAAAAGATCACGCATCGCACCGGACCCTCGCATCGCATCAAGCCACCATTTTGTCGCATCGCACCGGATCGTCGCCACGCATCGAGGCGCCATCTTGTCGCATCATAACCGGAACGCAGTAAGAAACCGACGGATCCCCTCCTCTCCTTTAAGGAACCGATGCATCACCTCCCCTGCGCTGCAGTAAGGAACTGACGCATCACCTCCCCCGAAGCAAGGAATTGACACATCACCTTTCCTGTGATCCTTTTGTTTGTTTTGCGTGACGCATCTAAGGTACTTTGTGAGAAAAGTGTCGCATTTACAACTTGCATTGAACTGAACTATTTCTACCATTTGAAAGTCTTATTTTTAATACTGTATTTTGGATTTTTGTCGTTTGGTCTTGTTTTGGTTTAGATAAAGATTACATATTTTTCTAAACTGGTGTGGTGTCCATTTGTGGTGTTTTCACTGTGTTACTGTATGTGTTCACAAATGCTTTACACACTGCCTCTGAGATAAGCCTGTCTGCTCGTGCCAAGCTACCAAGGCTGACCAGCTGCCAAGGCTGACCAGAAGCAAGGGTCCCTATTTGGACAAAGGTGCAAACCATTGCCAACTAGAGACCCCCATTGCTAACATTGGTGGTCAGCGGTGAGGTTCCTGGACTTGCATTTATGATTTACATACAGTGATTGGTGTACACTACTAGTGAGTGCAGACCATTACGCAACCACATACATTTTGGTAGAATTTTCCTTGGAATTTTTTGCATCTTGAGAACTGCCAATTTTCACCATGAGCAAACAAGGATCCATTGCATCTGTTGATATTGAATTTGGAGAAGAGAGGGTTGATACCTACACTGTGTCACAACTTAAACACATCTGCAAAATGTTTTAAATCTCCATAAGAGGCCTCACCAAGAAGGTGGAGTTCCAAAAGGCGCTGAGGGCCTGGTTGGAAGCAAGGAATGCCAGTGGGCAGACCGAGGATCCTATGGTGGAGGGGGAGAATTTAGAAGGGCAGCAGGATGGGTTAGTTAACCTAACAGTTGGGGGAGTGTCTCCCAGGGAGGGCAGCAGTGTGTCTTCAAAGGGTCTGTCTCCAGAAGAGCTGGAGGACAGGGAGAAAAGCAGATTGCATGAGATGGAGCTTGCTAAGCTCAAACTGGGGAGCCAGGGTGACATAGAGAATAAGAAATTGGAGTTGGAGTGCAAGAGATTGGCCATGGAGGAAAAGAAGATGATTTTAGAGCATGAGAGAGTGTTGAGGGAGCTGGAGCTGAAGGCGAAGAGCTTAGAGATCACTCCCTCTGGTGGTAGCACACCGTCAGTGCCTGTAGAAGGAAAAGTATGTATTCCCAAGGATGTGATTAAGGATTTCCAGAAGCACGAGGACATTGGGCAGTGGTTTAAGGCTTATGAGGTAGCCATGATGTCCCATAGAATCCCTGAGAGAGATTGGGGAGCGGGGTAGTGGGGCCGCTTTATGGGTGAAGGAAGGGAAACCTTGCTAGCATTGCCCAAAGAGGATCAGGTGTCCTATGCCCCCATGAAGGATGCCTTAGTAGCCAGGTTTGGGTTGACCCCAGAGCTTTATAGGCAGAAATTTAGAAATTGCAAGAAGCTGGAATCTAGCACCTGGGTGGAATATGTGTCTTTTTTTGCAGAGCATTGGATGGTTGGGTGAAGGGTAGCAAGGTAAATGATTTTCAGGCGCTCTATGATTTGATTGCATGGGAGCACTTGTCCAGTAGTTGTTTTCCAGAGCTACGCCAGCACCTGATTGATAGTAAGCTGACTGATCCCAGGAAGCTTGCTGTGGAGGCGGACCGCTGGGTCAGTACCAGGGTCCACAAGGGTCTTGTGGGAGACTCCGCCAAAGGTGGGCAGGGTCTCCAGCAGAAGAGTGGGGGAGACAAGGGTAAACAAAAGGAGTTCCAAAAAGGGCCCCAAAGTAATCCCCAAGGGAACCAAGGTAAGGGTTCCCAGCCTCCCGCTGACAAAAGACCATGGGTCCAGCCAGGTAAGCCTGAGCAGAAGGGTCCCAAAACCTGTTTTAGCTGTGGTCAGGTGGGTCACTTCCGGGGAGATCCTAAGTGTCCCAAACCAGTTACCACTGCACCCACTGGTGCACCACCCCGGGAAATGGCTAGTGTAGCCTTGGGGGAGGAGATGGGTGCCCAAGGTGGGTGGGGTCCCGCAGAGATGTCCCTGGTCTCTTTAGGAGACAGTGAGATGGTCCCTAGGACTCATCTGCCTGATAACACTAAAAAGTACAGGCACTGGGTGACCATCAATGGCCATAGTGTGGAGGCTCTGAGAGACACTCGAGCCAGTTTGACAGCTGTCAGTTGTCGGCTGGTGTCTGAAGAGCAGGTGGTCCCCAACACATTCTACCCTGTAGTTGCCGCTGACAACTCAGAGTGCCTCTGCAAAGTGGCACAGGTTCCCTTTGAGTGGGGGGGTCTCAGGTACCTTGAAAGTAGCAGTGAGGCCAGCCATGCCTGTTGACTGTCTGCTAGGCAATGATTTGGAGAGCTCCCCTTGGGCGAAGGTGGAGCGGAGGTCTCATTTAGAGATGTTGGGTCTGCCTGAGTGGGCATGTGTGACCACTCGGTCAATGGCAGCCGGTAAGGGCATTCAAGAGGACCTGGAGCCTGAAAGAGTGGCCCAGGTGCCTGCCTCAAAGAGAAGAGGTAGGGGGCGCGGGAAACCGGCCCCCGAATTTCCCACGGTCCAGGAGGAGGCAAACCTTGAGGGGGATGCCCTGGAGCCTACAGAGGAACAAGTGGCTGAACTGGGGGACCTGCCTGAGCTGACCCATTGGCAGCAGGAAGAAGGACCCTCCAGGGAAGAGTTGTGCGAGGAGCAGAAGAAGTGCCCTTCTCTTGTGGGTTTGCAACAACAGGCTGCAAACCAGGCAGCAGGTGATCAGTCTGGATCACATTGGATTTACTGGGAGAATGGTCTCCTGTATAGTGAGCCTAAGGTTGCTGAGCCTGGGTCAGCCCGTGTGCTGGTGGTACCCCAGTGCTTCAGAGCCTTCCTACTGGGTCTGGCTCATGATGTGCCTTTATTAGGACATTTGGGGCAAGTCAAGACCTTTGAAATGCTTGTCACCCACTTTTGGTGGCCCCAAATGCGCAAGAGTTCAGATACTCATTGCAGGACCTGTCAGACTTGCCAGGCAAGTGGTAAGAGTGGGAGGAAGCACAAGGCTCCTCTCCACCCTTTCCCTGTGGTCAGCACCCCCTTTGAAAGGGTGGGCATTGACATTGTGTGGCCTCTGGATCCCAAGACAGCCATGGGCAACAGGTTCATCCTGGTCTTGGTGGACCACGCCGCCTGGTACCCGGAAGCCATCCCTCTCCGGACTGTGACGGCCCCCGTGGTGGGTCGTGCATTGATGGGGATTTTCTCCTGTGTGGGGTTCCCCAGAGAGGTGGTGTCAGACCGTGGTACCAACTTCATATCTAAGTATATGAAGTCCCTGTGGCAGGGGTGCCGTGTAACCTATAAGTTCACCACTCCTTACCACCCCCAAGGTAATGGGCTGGTTGAGAGATTCAACTGGACCCTGAAGGGCATGATTATGGGTCTTGAGGAACCCATGAGGCGTAAGTGGGACGTCCTCTTGCCATGCCTTCTGTTTGCTTACAGAGAGGTGCCACAGAAGTCCTTAGGGTTCAGTCCCTTTGAACTGCTGTATGGCCATCCTGTAAGTGGACCTCTGAGTCTGGTGAAAGAAGGCTGGGAGAAAGCTCCCAGTAAACCTCCCCAGTATGTATATAGCTACATGCTGGCCTTCAGAAACCAGACTAGGCGTTTCAGACAACTCGCTCAGGCGAATCTGGAAGCGAGCCAGGAAGAGATGAAACGGTGGTATGATCAGAATACCACTCTGATCGAGTTTCAGCCTGGACAAAAAGTGTGGGTCATGGCCCCAGTGGAGCCTTGTGCGCTCCAGGATGAGTGGACCGGACCATTTGAGGTGGTGGAGCGCAAGAGTGACGTCACCTACTTGGTGGACTTGCAGTCTCCTAGGAACCATTTGCGGGTCCTACATTTGAACCGCCTGAAGCCCCACTTGGAGAGGTCCAAAGTGGGCATTCTCTTAGCAACAGATGCTGGGATGGAAGAGGAGACTGAGCCTCTCCCTGACCTCCTGTCTGCCAAGGAGCAAGATGGGTCAGTGGACGGTGTAAACCTCTCTAACTCCCTGACCCATGAGCAGCAGAGTGACTGTCGCCAACTGTTGGGACAGTTCCCTGACCTGTTCTCCCTGACCCCCGGTGTCACTCAGTGGTGCATCCATGATGTGGACACTGGGGACAGTCCTCCAGTAAGACATAAAATTTACAGAGTGACTGACAGGGTCAGAGCCTGCATCAAGGAGGAGGTCTCCAAGATGTTGGCACTAGGGGTGATTGAGCCCTCAGACAGCCGTTGGGCCAGCCCAGTGGCCTTGGTACCGAAGGCTGCCGCACCCGGTGCCACACCAGAACTCCGGTTCTGTGTGGACTACCGTGGGCTCAATTCAGTCACCAGGACTGACGTGCACCCCATCCCCAGAGCTGATGAGCTCATTGATCGGTTGGGGGCTGCCAGGTACCTCAGTACGTTTGACCTAACGTCTGGGTACTGGCAGATCGCCCTGACTGTTGGGGCAAGAGAGAGGTCAGCATTCTCCACACCAGATGGGCACTACCAATTCCGGGTGATGCCCTTTGGGATGAAGAATGCCCCTGCCACCTTTCAGAGGTTGGTCAACCAGGTGTTGGCTGGACTGGAAGATTTCAGTGCTGCCTACCTGGATGACATCGCAGTGTTCAGTGCCACTTGGGAGGAACATATGCACCACCTCTGGGAAGTGTTGAAGGTGCTGCGGAGGGCAGGCCTCATGATCAAGGCGAGTAAGTGCCAGATCAGGCAGGGTTCTGTGGTGTACTTGGGACACCAGGTGGGGAGCGGCCAGGTGGCGCCCCTACAGCCCAAGATTGATACCATCCTGGCTTGGGAACCCCCCAAGACCCAGACAGAGGTGAGAGCCTTTTTAGGACTCACAGGGTATTACAGGAGGTTTGTCAAGGGGTATGGCAGCATTGTTGCACCCTTGACAGAGCGGACTTCCAGGTAGCAGCCCAAGAAAGTGAACTGGACTGATGCCTGCCAGAAAGCTTTTGATGCCCTGAAATCTGCCATGTGATCGGCACCCATGCTTCAGGCGCCCAACTTCTCAAAGGAATTCATTGTGCAGACAGATGCTTCAGAGCATGGTGTGGGCCCTGTGCTTTCACAGTTGAACGAAGAGGGCCTAGACCAACCCGTAGCCTTCATTAGTAGGAGGTTACTTCCACGGGAACAGAGGTGGAGTGCTATTGAGCGTGAGGCATTTGCTGTGGTCTGGGCACTGAAGAAGTTGAGACCATACTTGTTTGGGACTCATTTCCGGGTTCAGACAGACCACAGGCCCCTCAGATGGTTGATGCAGATGAGGGGTGAGAATCCAAAGCTGTTGAGGTGGTCCATTTCCCTACAGGGGATGGACTTCACGGTGGAACACCGCCCTGGTACAGAACACGCCAATGCTGATGGTCTGTCCAGATTTTTCCGCCTTAGTGAAGAGAACTCCCAAGAGGGTGGGTAGTTCTCACCACATTTCAGCTGGAGGGGACACGTGTTAGACCTGGCACCATTGGCATGGGTCTCCCTTCCATTTTTTGCTGTTGCCTCATCTGTTTTTGCTGGTCTAGATGCTTTGGGCCCTTTGCCACTGCTGTTCAGTGCCAAAGTGGAAGTGCCCCCTTTGTAAATTGATGTAATGGATTAGTGATTCCATGATTGGCTGATTTGATTTACTCTGGGTCATACCCTAGTACAGTGCACCATGTGTGCCCAGGGCCTGTAAATCAAATGCTGCTGGTGGGCTTGCAGCACTGATTGTGCCACCCACAGAAGCAGCTTGTAAAATGTGGCTCAGGCCTGCCATTGCAGAGCCTGTGTGCAGTCTGGGACTGCCATGTCGACTTGGCAAGTGTACACACTTGCCAGTCCCTAAACCTTCCCTTTTCTACATGTTAGTCACCCCTAAGGTAGGCCCATGGTACCCCTGTGGGCAGGGTGCATTGTATGTGAAAGGTAGGACATGCCCTGATGTGTGTGGCATGTCCTGATAGTGAAATACTGCCAATTTCGTTTTTCACTATCGCAAGGCTATCTGTTCCCATAGGCCAGAAAGGGCAGTTAGTTTATAACATCTTATAAACATAACTGGCCCCAGGAACATGATAGGAAAATAAAGTTTAGTATGCCTGAACTCAGAATGTTAAAGTGCATCTTTTAGTGAGGGTGATTTTTACCACTTTTAGAAAGTGGGTATTTTCTTGCCTAACCATCCATTATGCCTCTGCTAGGTTTGTGTATTGCATGTCGGGCTTGTGAGTGACAGGAGCTGGGAGAGGGCAGTGGCTCCGGCAGTCTGATAAGTCAGGGCTGGGCTGAATGGGACCTGGGTTGAATTTAGAGTAGGGGGAGGAGATTTCCTTTCACCTGCCTGGACCTGGTCTGCCTTCAACAATGCTGTCTCCACCTCCTGCTAGGAAGCTGCACCAGTGAGGACAGGACTGGTTTTGGCTGGGTACAGACACTCTCTGCCTTCAGAGAACAAAGGATTTGCGTGTATAAAAAGGGGGACCCAGACCCCAGAACTTTAGATCACTTCTGGGAAATCAAGAGGAAACCTTTGCCAAGGAGAAGAGCCAGATAAGCTGAGGAGGAATACTGCCCCTGTGCTGTTTGCTGTCTGGGGTTGGCCTGCAGTTGCTGCTTGCTGCCAAGGAAAGGAGAAGAAGGACTTTGCTGTTCGCTTTGTCACCTGCTTGAAGAAAAGATCTCCAAGCGCTTGAAACTGAGCTTGCCTCCTGTTCTGAAGTCTCAGGGACACAAAGACTTCACCACCAGCTCCCCTGAATTTCCTTGCTGGGAATTCTAACCTGCAAAGAGGTGCCTGCTGCTGTTTAGGACCTCTTTTCCGCTGGGAGCTGGAAGATCGACGCAACGAGGAAGAAGCGTGTTGCATCCGCACCGATTCCCGACGCATCGCCGAACCACGGGGAAGAAGCGTGCCGCATCCGCACTTGGTTGCGACGCCTCGCCGAAAAACCAGGAAGAAGCATGCCGCATCCACACCGGGTCCCGACGCATCGCTGAAAAACTCGTCGCAACACCTGCCGTGCGGCTTCAAAAGATCACGCATCGCACCGGACCGTCGTATCGCATCAAGCCGCCATTTTGTCGCATCGCACCGGATCGTCGCCACGCATCGAGGCGCCATCTTGAAGCATCATAACCGGAACGCAGTAAGAAACTGACGCATCCCCTCCTCTCCGGTAAGGAACCGACGCATCACCTCCCCTGCGCTGTAGTAAGGAACCGACGCATCACCTCCCCCGAAGCAAGGAACTGACACATCACCTTCCCTGCGACCCTTTTGTTTGGTTTGCATGACGCATCTAAGGTACTTTGTGAGTAAAGTGTTGCATTTACAACTTGCATTGAACTGAACTATTTCTACCATTTGAAAGTCTTATTTTTAATACTGTATTGTGGATTTTTGTCATTTGGTCTTGTTTTGGTTTAGATAAAGATCACTTATTTTTCTAAACTGGTGTGGTGTCCAGTTGTGGTGTTTTCACTGTGTTACTGTATGTGTTCACAAATGCTTTACACACTGCCTCTGAGATAAGCCTGCCTGCTCGTGCCAAGCTACCAAGGGGGTGAGCAGGGGTTATTTTAGGAGTGTATCCCCCTTACCCTGACTAGAAGCAAGGGTCCCTATTTGGACAAAGGTGCAAACCATTGCCAACTAGAGACCCCCATTTCTAACAGTATACATTCAAGTTCTTAAAAATCAATTAGATATTTGCATTACAAATAGACTCTTATCAATCACAACAGATATTTACCTATGACCATAAAAATATTCAGGGCCAGATTTATCAAAATGTCACGCAACACATCAAGACAACTTGCTGCCTTATGGATAGTTTTGTTTTTGTACCAACATAAAGGTATGCAGTCCTATAGAGTGGAAAGAGAAAGCCAGAAAACAGGTCGGAAGAGACTGGTCAAACAGATTAGAGGGATCTGATTGGTCAGAAGCAAGAGCCCTTACACACTCAGATGGGTGTCATGCTCCATCATCTGGCAGCTCCTCGTTGGGCCGGTGCTTCAATGCCCAAAGGGCCCCTCGAGGGGACTCTTTGCCAGGTATCTTTTTAAAATTTTAAAAGCTGTGATGAAGTGTGTTTGGAAGTTCGGTGTGTGTGTAGATTGGTGATTAAGTGGTTTAAAAATGACTAAGAGAAACCTATAAGGTCTTTATTAAGAAGGTGCTCTTGTCTTGAGTAAAAACAGTGATTGGCTGTGCTGGAGACAATGATCCTTTACAGCTGCTCAAAATGTGTTAAAAACGGGGTCAACATGTTTCTTGCGTTTAGTTAGTCACAATTGATCTTGGCAATTCATCAGGACCATAAATTAACATAATCTACAAGAATCAATGGAGCATGTACCCAATCTGGGAGCGGAGGATAGTAAACAGCAAGCGTGGAAATAAGTTGCTTTGTGACCTGTGGTCAGTTACAGTGTCAGGGAAAACACGCCGGAGACATCTTCATTTTTAGGTCGAGCCTATAGCGGCAGCGCGCATGCGCTGCTCGCTTTGCGAGGCATGCAGTATTGAGTACGGAGTGGAGGTTTCCTGGAAGCTCCGCTCACTCTCTGCCCATTGGCTTGTGTCTTTGTTCTCCGTTAATGGTGTCTTCTGCTTCATTTTGAGGCTTGTTAGTCCCTCCTTATGATGGCTATGTCGTCATTTGTCACCTCCCATGGCTACTGGCCCCTACACTTGGAGTGTTACACCGTAGGTGGACTGTGAGCACTCCTTTGTGCCCCCTTCTCCCCCCGCGGCACTCCCGTTGTCCGTCCCCCACTCTCCTTCCCATTGTCCGTGATGCTTGTTGACAACAAGTGATTCCTCGGTCGTGCGTTTCCGTGCAGGGCTCTAGGTGCTGGGCACGGGGGCCATCACCCACCCGCTGCGCGGCGGGCGCTGCTGCTGTCACCGCACAGACATGCCCATCTGTCACTCCTCAGCTCGTGCTCATCTCTCCTCTCCGCCTCACTGCCGCCTGCACTCGGAGGATGGTAGTCTCTCGCACCTACCTTCCACCTCCCGCCGCCTCGCATCACGCATGCCCCCTGCCGGATGGGCTTGAAGCCCAGGCTCCCGGGGTGGCAGACACTTCCATGGCTCACCTCGTGCACAGGCTCTTAGAGCCAAGTCAGACCGTCAGCTCGGCTCTGGCTCGGTCATGTCTCTCTGGCCTTGGAACCCATGTTCCCATAGTAGAAGGCATCCTTTTCTTCTCGCACAGTGCCGTTGCCAGCTGCCCAGCCGTTCACACTTGCTGCGGCCTGCAATGGAACCTACAGATTCCCCAAGATGGCGGCCTACGCGAGGATGTGAAAAACAATATTAACAAATCAACCAACGCGCCGTGACAGAGGTGAGCGGGACATAATAGAGAACACATACGTCCCCCGACCCGGGGGCACCGTACACACACATCCTCGGGCGCCAGCCTCGCATCAGGCCTCCTGTCCGCGCACGAGCAGCGTGTGCGAGGGAATTCGAGATGACAGGAGACACCAGCGTGCCATATGGATGGCCAGGATGCCTCCCGACTGGCCACCCCCGGGAAGCGAGAGCGGGGTGGGTGGGTGGAGGATGAGGCTCCTAGTTAAACAAGAGCTCCTTCGAGAAGGAGTGAGAGAAGACCCGGGCGGAGGGAGAGCTTGGTAGAGCAGCAGCATCAGCACTGCCTTGGCAGGCGGCTGGCTTCCCCTGCACAGCCGAGCACGGCCACAGAAGGTGAGCGCAGCCTGAACCCCACCAGGTACACTTTTCTGGCTTATATGTTTCCTTTCAGGAGTCAAATACATCTAAGACCTAGAATTATAAATAACTGAAATGCGTAATGTTCTGCTATTTTAACATCCATCTAGCATAAGGTGCATTTGTAAAGCACACGTTCACCCAAGGGTATCTTGGCGCTGAATTGTTACCCAACTCAATGGTATTCATTTTATCGACCTCAGGAGGATGAGAGGATGAGTGGACCCCCCTGGATTTGAACCTGTGACCGTGAGGTTGAACACAGGCCCTCTACAGTGGACGCATTAGTCCACTTAGCCACCAAACCCAGCTTAACATATATTGGTATTGCCTTCTCTATGTATCCCCCCTAAACTGCTAATGTCCTGTGTACCATGACCGATTTCTATGTAGAACATTTCTTGTCAAAATTCTCTGTGGTGTGCTGACAAATAGGCTATCCATTGATCGTAGCTGTGTAAAGCTATGGGCAGGACAGCGTTTCCATTGAAAAGCTGTTGTTTTGTTAGTAAATTTGACATCGTTTGACGAATCAGCACAAAACTTTCCAAAATGAAAGATCATCCATTAATTCCTATTGTATTCTATGCTTTTATCTGCAGAAAACAGAGCTTTGGACTATAACATTTCCCTCTGAAAGGCAATATTTCTTTCCATGTGATTCCATACCTGGTGTGTCACGCAGTTTGGTCCTTACTTTCCCTCCATGTTAAAGAACAGTAGATGTTTCAGCACCCAGGCTAATGTGCTGCATAGCTAAATACATATAAGGTCCCAACGGCGAGACCGATTGCATTGCAAATGCTTGTTAGGCATGTAAGCAACTGGCCACCGCTCGCAATTCGACTCATTTCCTCGCATGCTGCTTACTATCCAGCCACTTCCGAGTTGGGTATGCGCTCCGTTGATTCTTGGATATTGGCCCAAGATGTATTTCCCCAGGCTATGTGATTCTTCTTCATTTGAGCGTGCATTGGATCTCGTAACTACTTTACTATCGGAAATTCTCCCAAAGTAGCCCTTGGCCTTTATTCCTCACGGATGGAGCAGTCCCAGTTTATTCACCTGGTCTTTAGATATTACTTCATTTTCCGTCAACCTCCCTGACGGCCCCTGTTGTCACCTGTATTACACAAGGAGATGATGGAAGGAGTGCTGAAACTTTTCAGACACTCACCCCCAGTGACAGATCTGGGTTGAATCCATCATCGTTCTTTAGCTCACTTCGCCACCCCAGTTTGGACCCAGCCATATGCAAATCAGTCTTGACCCTGTGCCTCATGGGAATAGTCCGGCCCGAACTGCCAGGCCAGGTCCTCCCTGGACCGCAAACAAGTGTCCTGGGACCCATTTCGGGGTAACAACCCTCATCAGCCAGGCTAGCTTGAATCCAGTGGCAAAGTGAGCAAGGGTCCCACGTCTGGACATACCCTGCTAACTTAGGGAAACAAAGCAAGCACAAGGAGATGATGGACGGAGTGCTGAAACTTTTCAGACACTCACCCCCAGTCACAGATCTGGGTTGAATACATTATCGTTCTTTAGCTCACTGCTCCACCCCAGTTTGGACCCAGCCATATGCAAATCAGTCTTGATCCTGTGCCTAATGGAAACAGTCCAGCCAATACTACCAGGCCAGGTCCTCCCTGGACCGGAAACAAGCATCCTGGGACTGGTTTCGGGGTCATTTTAGCAAAGGCGTTTGCATGTTCTTGAGGGTTTCCTCACTCATGAACATCCTGAAATTCTTCTTTAGATTCTGAATTTTAGAGAAATCAACCCCAAACTCAGTGGTCAACCCCTCCAAATTTTGATGAGTCTCACATGCATGCCTAGCAACTTCCTTGCTCAGGAACACGAGTTTCTCATCAATGTATCCATCTATAAATCCCAATCTAAGGGGTCCATTACGATGTCGGGCGGAAGCACAACCGCCGTGCTGTCGGAGGCAAAAACCGCTAGTTACCGTCCGCCAGCAACGGCCCACACGCCCACAAAATTAGGATGTGAAAAGTCAGGCAAACACCGCCCGCAAGCCTGCGGCGCCGCCCGCCATCAAAGTGCGCCCGTCTACGTAGCGGCGCGAGCCAATGGAGACACACCGTCCGACGAAATGATGTACCACCCGGCGTACAAATTACGATGCCACAACCAAACAGCCCACCGGCAAAGAGACACCGCACGAGATACCAAGGCGGAAACCCGACTGTTCAGTACGGAGACTAAAAAGGCGGCCCACCCAGAGATGAATCCTGCACTCCAGGCCATCCCCATGCTCTACCTGATGCACCACCTAGCAGTGACCGCACCACGACGACGCAGGTAGGCAGACACACAACAAGGGTACGAAAACACTGCACACAGTGCAAGGGCGGGAAAACTGTACATGGCCCCCCCAGACACCCCTGTGTGGACAGGACACATCCACCACTATACCCACACATGTCCCACCTGTCAAAAATAAACAACTCGCAACATCCTGGGCACCCACTACCCGGGACCAGGAAGTGACGTCCCCGTCACGGCACCGCAGCAGCGATGACGCAGGTACACATGCGCACAACGCAGAGGCCAACGACAGCGCCATGCATGGGCTGCACGCAAACACCACAGGGTCACAACTACACACCCCACACACCAGCCCCACCCTGAAGGCACATGTCACGTGGCCTTCCTGCATCAGTCATGTCCCCAACCGACAACTCACAGTTGTCAACCTGATGTAACACAAGTGTCCCGAACAGGGGAGTAATGTGATGGCAAAATAGGACACACCCTTGTGTGCAAAACATGGCGAAGCACACAGCGGCTGCTACATAACAGCGCAGAATATGGACCTCGTCCGCAAAAGGCACGCCAGTCTCATCCAAAAATACCCATACCATCCTGCTCGCAATATCAAGCCATGCAATGTACAAAATTGAAAAACCCTGCTGCCTGAGAACAGGTGTTTCCAATTACTACACCCACACAGAAGCCCCTATGTATAGTGGAAACGCAGTGTCCCGCCCACACACGGGAGAGCAGATAGCACTGAATGGCCTTCCATTCCTACTCTGAAATCACCTTGCAACAATTTATGCAGGAGAATGGAGCCATTGTACCAACAAGAAGCCAAACAGAGCCATGCAGAGTAAACCGTACACTGGCAGATAGCGCCCAACATGAAAGAAAGTTAATAACACAAAAAAAATGATACCACTCCTCCATGTGGGTCAAATGCAAGTAATCTGGAAGGAGTCAGACACCACTGGCCTTGACCATTCATTGAAGCATGTGGGATGAGGGCCTGTGTCCTCCGCACAAGCTATAACCCAAGTCCTGCCTCCGTACAACCATTCCAGAATTCCCAGCATCGTCGGAGGTTGCACTCTGCTGACTGCACAGGCAGCCGGAGCACGCCATCACATCACCCTGTAGCAAAATGGCTGTTGCACCACTGCTTCCCAACTACGCCGGACAGATGCAGCTGTACATTGAGAGCTTGCTACAGATAGTGGGATGTGAAAATCTGGCTATGCTGAACATAAGTTACCGAGTAACTTACCGCATTGCAATGTTCAGCTGCGTCATCCCCGTTTTCTACTGTCGGAGGTGTCCGTTCCACTGTCCTGTGGATTTATGTCTCTCCAACCCGGCATGTCCAAAGGCGGACTTGGTACACTTGTTTGCACCCCTGGACGCCCACGACAGGATCTGTTCAGTGTATGGGGGCATGGCGTATGTGGCTGCAATCGGACACACACTGCAATGGGACCAGTGTGCCTCCACACAACGTATTCTGGATCACAGTTTCATCGAATGTCATCCAACATGTCCCATCAGGCTTCTACAAGGGACAACTTACGATGAACACGTTGCTAGCCACCATCCGCTTCATTGGATGGCATCCATGTTTACCACCAATGCCATGGATGCCCTGCTGGAAGGTATCGCATACCTGACAACTTGTCAATTCATCGGGCCCCGACTCAATACCCCCAAATGAACAATGATGTTCAACACCGTACCTATGCTTGGCTTTCGCACGGAGTGGGCAGTTAGCTGTACAACAACTATACCATACAATCTGCAACAAACACCTCACCATCAACTCCACTACCATGACATCGGACATTTTCGGGACATGCACTCTGTTCCTCACCATATCCCGTGTCTCTGCATGAACAGGGGGAGGCAGAGGTATGGGACTTGTGTACAGTAACCACATGGCCAATACTGCACGAACAACTATGCCATAATATGTATTCTGCGCACCTGAACACATGCACCTGTCAGTGCACACTTATCTGTCTGCTGTATTACGTGAGAACTGTCACCTCACCATCGTCTGTACTTCCGTGCCCGGACTTTTGCATGGACAACAAATGCAACCCCCTACAACATGGCCCTAGTCATTGTGTCATGTTCAGTAGCCACCACATTGCAACAACTAGTGAGACGCTGCTGCATGCATGTAGGCTCATGCTCTGATGTCACCTCTGACGCAGGTGTGTCGGAGTTACTATTGTAGTAAACCTGTACCATGGAACTGAGATGTACTGTGCCTATGATGTCAAGCTGTCTGGTAGGCAAAATGAATACTGTCTGTGTCAAAGTCTAGAGCTCATCAGTAATTAGCAAATGTACTTTAGCATAGCAAGGGCAAGGCAGTTGTAACTCTGAAGCCTTCATTCCACAGTCAACAACTAATCACATCTACCCGTACCCCCTTTTGTATGTGTAATCATGCTAAGTATATCCTCCACATGCATTTTGCTGCCAGTAGTGTCCACTATACTGCATCACAGAGGAAGTAAGTCCAAATACATGCCTCGAAGCAAATATGTGACTCGGTAGAATTATTTTACGAAGACAAGTACGAATGAGAGAGGATGAGAGTGTGTGAAGTACACGAGAGTCGTGAGATGACCATGTAGTCTAGTGTCATTGGATGTCAATGCATGAGAGTTGCCGCAACAGTGGACCTAGTGAAATACTACAGCTCGTGGGCCTGGACTTGTCAGACTCTGACGTGGCCCAACAGATCATCACATTAACACTGACGGCCTGGGCACTACAAAGCACAGTCCTACATATGTGTATAATTACCTTCACAGTCTGACATCACACTCATCAAGCAAAAGTAGGAGCCACGCAAAAGCATGCTACAGCAATGCATGACAAAACACACACACGATATCAGTGTGGGTGGGCAGGACTGCACAGTGAGTAAGAACTGCAGAAATTCACATACATGCTCAATTGAACAAGGCACAATCTTGACAGTCACACACCCTGCAGACACACTATGTCCGAAACATATCAAGTAGGAGTCATCCTGAACTGCAAGGACACACCCACACACTGCACACTGTGCAACATACAACACACACATGTGAACACATTCGCAGACCTGAACACGGATACAAACATCCACCATGGGCCTGGGTAACACGTGTGTAGTCGACATTGCCAGAGCGCACACACACACACCAACACTACCCCAAAGTCACACCACTCACACCACACACACCTACACCTCCCAAATGCACACATTGAAAGTAAGCCATGTGCCCAGGCCCAATGTTCATCACAAGACTAACATACACCTACACTGCTGGCCACACAGCAAGTAATCTCACACATACCCGCATACTCTGCACATGCTACCTGTCATCCTGTGGCTAGACTCACACCCTGTGCTTTGCTTGCACGCAAACATGACACGGATACATTCTCCCTGAAATACCACCAAATACATGCAGACAATCCGTGTCACAAAAATACTTATTCATCACACACACAAGTAGCAGAGTCTGAAAGAAGTGAAGTCCCTGCCACGTGTACAACACATTGGAATGTGAGACCAGACATTGCAATTGTTGAGGTACCATACACGGCATGTGCCTGACTTAACCATGCACACACAGCAACAACTGCAATAATCAACTACACAGACACAACCGACTACAGGAACAACAGCATCCAGTCACAGATTACATAGACATGCGGCAAAATTGTTCAACACCAGGGACAGTGGCCAGTCCGATGTGCAGAGTAGTGACACGAAAAGCTGCGTATGCAATGTGTGTGAGTGTACCCTGACATGGCCACCAACACTGCCATGGCAGTCACAATAGCCATCACAGCCACCACTGTGTCACAGGTAGATGTGTGAGTGTGCCTACCATTCAAACAGGATGGCAGTTCGACTCGGTGCTGTCTGTGTGCTACGGGACAGTTGGAGGTCCGCCCCTGAGAGAGAAGCACAACTGTGGAAGACACACATGTGTCATGTGAAGCGGGAGTTCCGCTTGGCCCAGGTGGGTGGGTGGCACGGGTAGGTGCACACATGCATTGTTGAAACAGACTGTGTGGGGAGGATTCCGGAGGGCTATATTTCCACTGTGTTGGGTATTTGGAAAGCCCACCTGTCTGGGGATGAATGTGAACTCGTGTGGGCACAACAGGCGGGCACACGATCAATGCTGCATCAGGTGTAGACGTTAGCCCTCCCTCTGGGGACATGCTGGATACTGCTGTGCGTCTGCCAGGCCCTTGCCAAGGCACTCACATCCCCTGTCCACCAGGTGTACCCCCTACATTGTCCGCCTGCACAGGCTACCCAGGGCACGGGATGGCAGTGGAGCTTGGTGGGTGGGAGGTCATGGCGCCCTTCTCCTGGTCACATCTCGCAGGCAACACATTCTCAGTGAGCAGCAGGGCACAAGTCCTAAATATGTAGTGGGGGGACGCAGACGTCACGACAGGAAGTGACGTCACGAAAGGTGGCTTGCACCATCAGACTTATTGCCTCCCTTCGCCCACCCCTTACATGCGATTGCAACAGAGAAGCCAGCGCGTGCACAAGCAGCTCCGAGCTCGCCCCAGAGAGGCCAAAGAGTGAATGTGTGGGTCCATTTGCTACAGTTATCGGGCTCGCGGTAAAATCAGTGGTGGGACGCCGTCCACCCGCGTGGTACCCTGACTCGAGACCTGGTGTGCAGGCAAAGTGTCCTATTGGCTTTGCGATATGTGTGAGTTGCATGACACTCGTTGGCGGGGGATGGCTCGGAGGCCCGTCACCCTGAGGCCCATGTCTCACCACATGGGTCCCTTGTCAATGGCAGCGGTTGTAATGACTATGCGCGCAGGGGTGGGTCTACCTTTCGTCTGGGATTGTGTTTGCGGCCTGGCCCGCTAGGGCAGCCACAGCCTCTGTGTGTTGCATGTGGTGTATCCGGACTCCGGAGGCTGTCATGCATTGTCACTGTTGTCCAGGTTTCGAGTCGGGGTACCACGCGGGTGGACGGCGTCCCCCCACTTATATTACCGCGAGACAGATAACTGGGGCAAATGGACCCACACATTCACTCTTTGGCCTCTCTGGGGCGAGATCGGAGCTGCTTGTGCACGCGCTGGCTTCTCCGATGCAATCGCATATAAGGGGTGAGCGAGGGGAGGCAATGAGTCTGACGGTGCAAGCCACCTTCCGTGATGTCACTTCCTGTCGTGACGTCAGCGTCCCCCACTTCTTATTTTAGGACTCGTGCCCTGCTGTTGTCAGATGTGCCACTGCCCAGGGGGGTGGAGAAAGGGTCAGGAATGTCAGCCTGAGATTGGCCCAGTTGAAGGCCCACCTTGACTGGGGGGACAACCATTGGACAGTCTGGTGTAGCCCACCCACGCGTACATGTGGGCCCTCCATGAACTATGTCACCTGCGGAAAAGTGATGTCATGGGCAATGACGTTATTGAGGAGAGCTGTCTGCCCCACGCAGAGATGGCGCATAAGCTCAACAGACCCAGCACTGAGGGCAGCAGGGGTCACATGTGCAGGGGCAGCTGTGCCTGGTGTGAAGGAAACTCTACCCTTCATCCCTGTGCCGACACGTGTTGCACCAGTGGAAGTAGATGGGAGGGCGGGCATTGGCCTCCGCGTGGCTGAAGAGGAGCCAGAGTCCACGTCCCCTGTGTTAGCAAACATGGATGCATCACCTCTGTCCTCAGATGACTCAGAAATTGCCGTCTCGGCCTGTGATTCATCCAGCACACGTCTGGCCCCTCCGAGGCGCTGGTCACATCTGTCACACTCAGCACCTGTGCAGCTGCTACATCCGATGCCACACCACTGTTGACCGTCCCCTGTCCCTCAGCACCCACGGGAGATGCCACATGAGAGAGAGCGAGGTGGCCTCACTCATCTGGCATCAATTAAACAGACATGTGCAAGGGAAGCAGCACAGAACATCCACAAATCCACATGTTGCACGATACCTGTGCAATTGCATACAGCCACCACAATCAACACGTAATGGCTGGCGTCCAGTAAATGAAGCCGCTAATAAGTGGCACATGTGTTGTGCACATAGCACTACACCCGGCCTGTGTCACCCTGCGACCATAGCCCCAAATCGCGGTGTGCACACCCACTGTCCTGATGGTGGCAAGGATGACCACTACGTAATTAGGCCAAAGACATACCTGCATGGAGCAGAATGGGAAACCACTCACACAGACTGCAACATGACAGGCCACAATGGCCATGAGCCCATGCCATCCACCTGTCGTTCACACGAGCACAACTGCTGTTGCACAGTGTGCCGGATGTGTAAGTACCAGAGATATGAGGTGAGGCATCGCACACATATGACCGAACGAAATCAGAGTAGGCACAGTGCCTCAAACATACATGTGAATTGCCAATCCAGCCTACTACAGGTTGTTCCTGAGGGCTACGACTCTGAGTGCATTGAGAATGCAGAGTGCTCAAATTACATCTTGACCCTCAGGAATCGCATATGCATGTCAGATGCACACAGCACAGAGTACACTTACAACCCACTGCATCACACAACAAACATCACATTACCCAGATTATGGGTAGGCTGTGGACACATGCTGCCTCTCACCGCAAAAGACACCATCCCACAATACTGTACACTTGCTTGCTGCTGATGCCCCTACAAACATGCATCCGGCACAGGCTGTGTGACTGTCAAGATGCAGACCATTACTGGTGAAATGCAGCGCCGTGCTGACCTGACAATACGAGGGGGCATCCCCCGATTCGTTATCGCCACGTAGTAGCTCATCCGGCAGATGACGTCACACCCTTTGTGGAATTGGCTGCACTGTCGGTCACACATACACAGAGGCATCAACTTGGATGCAATGGCTCATCACAAGCCCTTGGGCTGGAGGACTTCAAACTGCAGGGATGGTACACAAGAGCCTTGGAATGTCACTCATACACTTCTCAACATCACCCACATCCACCAATCACAGTGGCATGCTGCTGACCCATCCCAAATACTCAGAGACGTGCAACAGAGCCAGGAAGTAATCGGACATGGCCTAACAGCATGTGTACACCACACGTGAATGCATGCTGCTGGGAGTGTGTACACAGTACCTGTCCATCCCATTCACATGCAGGTTGCCAGCACATTGAGCAATGTGTAGTCTGCCCACATCTACTGTCCATTGTCAGGTGGACCAACACATAGATCACAAGGCAACACATCTTTGTGGGTGGACTCACTGTGTCCAACACTGCGCAGCCCTCAACGTACTCGCCCTGTGAATGGCTCACCCCGCAATGGAGGTCACATTCAGTGCCACTATCTCTCACACACATCCCTATCACAAGGCATGGTGTGTCCAATCGACAGGGCTGAGTTTGTGCATTTCAGGAGAGACCTGAACAAAAGACACATGTAACCCACTGTACAGTCAGTGTTGTCTCCTTCTAGGATTGTGCGGTCAATGTGCAGCCCAGGTCTGCTGCGACTGAGAAGGCCAGCAGGGACCCAGCCAGCCATTCACACAAGCAATGACTGCCCTGAGTCCTGCATTGCCAAGTGGCTGCGTGACTGGATGTGTGACATGGAAATGCCATGTACCACCACTCGTGAGGGACATGCATGGGAAAGCGCCAGAGAGCCTACATACCCCTTACACCTGTAGTTAGCATGGTAAGCAGTGCATGTTGGAACCCCACAGGCTCAGAATCATAGTGCTGCGGATCAACGACATGTGTGTCCCCCACATGCACTCCCACACACACTGTAGTTGTCTTACACACACAACTTTTGCTATGAATAGCCTTGGGCAGTGTGCGTGGAGCTCGGAATCCATGATCTCCAGCTCCTCGCTGGTGAGTGGACCTGGACATATCTTCAGAGTCGTCGACATGTAGGTGGACATGTGGCAGCAGCGGCAGGTGTTGTTGAGGGATGCCAGGCAGCAGTCCCTGGAAGCTGTGGTAATGCCGGTCTCCCTCCCACACTCATATAGCCCCCTGGGGCTGTTCCAGTGGGTCCAAGCTGCTGCAATTGGTGTACCATGTCTGCCTACTTCAAATGCACACAATGGCCTGCACCGAGCTGTCCCGGTACGCTTACCTCTATCGTCGAACACGCAGGATGCAGTCGCGAGGGCCATTGGAGTTGGCCTCAAGGGCCTGGTCCATGGCGGGTACAGTCCGCTGGTGCCATGTGGAATCCACAGTTGAATGTGCGCCATGCATTTGCAGGTGTGGCCATGATTTGTGTGTGGGAGCATGTCCACACTGGACAGGGCCACTTCATGCTGTGTGCATAGGCATTGACGGCCAGTGCTCAGCCTCCACATGTCTGTTGGCACATCATCATGTACACATTAGCATGGGAGCATGGGATGTGCATATGCACACACATGCCATATTTCTCAATGTACATCTCCCACTTGGCACGTGCAACGTTACGTGTCACTTGTGATGTGTGTTTGCATTCACACAGCTGTGTTGTCATGGAGTTGTCAATGTGTACACCTGTCAATGTGTGTTGGAGGTGTGATACGTACAGTGCTGTACATTGGGTGAACTAGGGACATCATTGACTGTCTCATATCCCATTGTGCAACAGGACCCACTTGTTTTGGCCGCTCAGCCTGTGTACATTGTGTTGTTGGTGTGTGCCATACTCACCCAGCCTCGGAAGCTGTGTCTGGCACAGCAGCTAGGTATATTGCCGTGGTGTTGTCGCCTCCCACCTATGCAGTCTGAAACCATCATGATGCCTTTCAAGCTATTAGGGCCTAAATCCCCATGTGCATGCTCATAGCAATGGTTTGTGTCAGTAGCCATTGCTATTGGTAAGGGGACCTGTGTAAGAGTATTGTGGCTGTGCTGTCCCTACTTGTCAGCTGTTCTGTGATTCTATTGCTTTGTCAGTAATTTTAGTTATGTGTATGTGAAAGTGCCATGTGGTGTGTTGCATTGACATGTGTCCACTTCCATCTGTCCTAGGAGGAGACCAAACATACATCGCCCCTACCAATTGCTGTCAGACATGGAGGATGTGGAGGTCATTCGTAAATTCCGGCTGGACCGACCCACCCTGCATCACCTATGTGCCATGTTGGAACCCCACCTTCGTCCTCGCAGGGTGTATCCAACAGCATTCACCCCCACGGCTAAGGTGATGGCTGCACTGCATTTTTTCGCTACCGGATCTTTCCAACACATGGTAGGCAGTGGAGGTGGAATGTCCCAATCCTTGTTCAGCATGGTGCTACGGGATGTCCTGTCAGCTATGATGCTGTACAGGAACCGGTACATCCGATTCCCCAGGGCTCGTGATTTGGCGGCAGTGAAGGGTGCTTTCTATGCCCTTGGATGCATCCCCCATGTTGTTGGTGCAATTGATTGCACCCATGTTGGCCTTGTTGCACCACAGGCCATGGAGCACATCTATAGGAACCGGAAACATTTCCACTCCCTGAATGTGCAAGTGGTGTGCCTGGCGGACATGATCATCACACACGTGTGTGCGAAGTTTCCCGGTTCCACCCATGACTCGCACATCATGCGCCACAGCATCCTCCCACGAATGATGTCCAATCTTCAACCGGACCGTGCATGGATTGTTGGTGAGTATGCATACTCGTGTAGCGTGCTGGGTGTGACATACTGTCTTGTATCCTGTTTGAATTGCAACAATTATCTGTGTTTCTCACACCCAGGTGTCTCGGCATATCCTAACAGGCCTTGGCTGCTGAGCCCACTACGTAATCCCAGGACACCAGCTGATGTCAGATACAATGAGGCACATGGGAGGACCAGACGTGTGGTGGAGCGGACTTTTGGACTCCTGAAGTCCAGATTCAGATGCCTGGACCGCACCGGGGGTGCACTGGCATACTCCCCACAGAAGGTGTGCCAGATAGTTGTGGCATGCTGCATGCTGCACAATCTCGCTATTCGCAGGCAGATCCCCCTGATAGTGGATGACGGTGATCAGCCAGGGCCCCCGCCTGCAGACCAGGCCGTGTCCAGTGACGAGGACAGTGGAGAGGAGGAAGCAGTGAATGAGCGTCAGCAGCTCATCGCCCGCTACTTCACTTGACGGTGAGTGACCATGTACGTCGGCTGATGTTGCTGTAGTTGTGTAGGTGTATGTGTGCATTGTCACGGCGGCCTATTGTTCACTGAGTGCTGTGTCGCAATGGTCCATGTCCAGGGTAGTATGCCACTGACAGTGGCTGTGGCATTGTGCCCTGTTGCTCTGTGAGATGTGTGTACATTGCTTGAACTTGATGACAAGTACTGTGTGATGAGTGTGTGACACACACATTCAATGGACTCTTGTTCTGTTTTTCACCCCTAGGTCCCTACAGCCTCTCCTGGCCTATCGACATACCACACTCCTGATGCATTACTGATCATGGTGACGGTTGCACATCCTTGATTAAACACAGAGCAGATACAACAGAATGTGATCCAGGTGTATTTATTTTGAACAGTGACATGTGATTGTGGGCAAGGTGATGACAAAAGTGGTGCATGCTGGAACAATGAGTTGACGGACATGTCCGCGTGATGGCCAAGGTGTACCCATGTTGTTCTGGGTCCACAGTCCGACAGACACATGCCATTCACATGGCAGTGTGGGGTAGGATAGTAGTCCAAGTGAATGCAGTAGATGGCCACCGTGGCTGGCTGTCTCACTGGTGTTTGGAGCATGCAAAGTCATCTCTGGACACCTGTTTCCTCTTCGGACGCCCCCTTCCACGTTTGAGAGGAGGGGGTTGTGTTTGTGGGCTGCTGGTGGCGGCTGAGGATTGCCCACTCGCTGTGGATGTAGGGGAACTGGATGTTGCACGGACCTGCGCCCCAGCAGGTGGTGGCGGAGGTGGTGTGGTTGGCCTTGATTGGGCCCTCACCGCCACCACTAGCTGGCCCATGAGGTCGACAAGTTTGCCCATACGGGTCACGAATTGGCCCATATGGGCGTCCATAGACCTCAACACCCCAAGGACTTCGCGCGTATCGGCAGATGACCGGGCCCATTGTCCCTGGGCCTCTTCATAGGCCCTAAGGACTCTGGCGATTTGCGGCAGGGCTTGGCTCCCAGGCTCTGATGGCGTTGGCCTGACCCTGCTCCTCCCACCTGAACTGCTGCCACCGACCTGCCCACTCGCCACAGTGGTCACCCGGGGCCTCGTTGTGGCTCCCAGGGTCGATGTCGACGTGCGTGCAGCCCCTTGCGCAGGGTGAGTGGTCAGGGAGGCCCTGGTGGTGGTGGTGGTGGTGGTGGTGGTTGCGGCGGTGGTGGTGGCCGCAATGACCGTGGCAGCAGGGGCCTGGGACTGGTCACCAGCCCTGGGAGATGGGTTGGTGGGTAGGAGGGGTCCTGGGGAGCGGTTGAGCCCTGCCACACCAGATGTGCCTGGTCGGGAGTCCTCGTCCGAAGAGGTGTCCAGGTCTTCCACATCCGTGAGTCCGGGTGGAGGGCTTGTGGACTGGCTGTGATGACTGCTGTCTCCCTCTCCAGCATCATGCTGTTCGTCACCTGTGGGGCGGAGACGAAAGGTTATTGTGTTGAACCTTGCAAGGTTTGTGTTAGATGTCTGACATTCACAGTTGGTGCACAGTTGTGCACTGATTTCCCAGATGCGTGTGTATGGCTCTACAATGTGTGTGCGTGATCAAGGCAATGGAATGGTGTGATGGGTGCACATGGCATGGGACGGATTTGGATAGGCAATCGGTGTGTGTTGCAGTACCCCTACATTTTGTGGCTTTGGTGGAAACGGGGTACAGCCCCCTCAACGCTTTTGAGGTGAAATATGGTTTTGGGGTTCAAATGGAACGCTTAGAAACGCAGATGGCAAAGGGGTACAGCCCCCTCAACGCTTTTGAGGTGAAATATGGTTTTGGGGTTCAAATGGAACGCTTAGAAACGCAGATGGCAAAAGGGTACAGCCCCCTCAACGCTTTTGAGGTGAAATATGGTTTTGGGGTTCAAATGGAACGCTTAGGAACGCAGATGGCAAAGGGGTACAGCCCCTCAACGCTTTTGAGGTGAAATATGGTTTTGGGGTTCAAATGGAACGCAGGATGGCAAAAGGGGTACAGCCCCTCAATGCTTTTGAGGTGAAATATGGTTTTGGGGTTCAAATGGAACGCTTAGAAACGCAGATGGCAAAGGGGTACAGCCCCCTCAACGCTTTTGAGGTGAAATATGGTTTTGGGGTACATACTGTGACATATGGGTGCAGGAGGGGACATGTGTTTTGGCCACACGACACTGCAGAGACAAAGGTGTGTGTATGTCTGACATGCCAAGCATATCTGCTCACTGTTATCATTTAGGGACATTACACTGCAAGCATTGTAGTGAGTGAGTAATGGTTGTGTGCCACACAACGTATTGCAGATGGGACAATTCCTTGGTGTGCGTGCTACCCTCAGCCATGTGCAGCAATGCAGTGCTCTTGGGGTGTTGACTATATTAGGTATGTTGTAAATCACAGTGTGACGTGCGCTTCAGACACTACAGACACATTATTGGTCATCGGCAGGAATCTTTGCTGAACTACTGTATATGGGACAACTGATTAGATGATATACCTTTCATGACACTGGGGCTAAAAAGATGTGATGGATGAGATATTGAATGTGCATTGTGTAGCTGTGTGGTTCATGGGTCCAGTGGTGTATGTGACATTACTGTGGTTCCACTCAGTTACATTGAGACAAGATAGACTTACATGGGTGATGTTGTACGATGTCAACGGAACAAGCAGACACGACTACATGGACAAGACTTCGATGGTGTTGCTGATGTGTGTGATGACTGTCACAGTGCACGGCATGTGGGTCAGTACTCCAGTGAGACTTGTGCATGCAGACGTGACTCCTTACGTGTTAGTGTATTTGTGATGGCTCATGTGGGCTATGACTCTGTAATTCATGTCCGTGTGCACATTAGTCACATGATTATGACAGGGAGCAGTGCTACCTGTTCCTCTGCTACGTGATATGTCCCAAATGTTAGTCGTAGTACAGTCCTCATGCCTACAGACACCCCGCCCTGTACAGTAGTCTACCTACTTGTTGGTTTGGAGGGAGCAATGCAATGGCTGTCACATGGTTATGAGAGGGAGGGGTGCTCCATCTTGCTGGTCTGTGGGAGTGGGGGCCTTGTTGTGAGTTGTGGTGAAGGCTTACCACCCACAGACACCCCTCCATGTAGGGAAACATATCTGGCTGTCGGGTGGAGTTGTGCACTGCAATGGCTGACACTTGGGTGTGGGGAGTGCTCCATCTTGCTGCGCTGTAGGACTAGGGGCCTGGTGGTGGTTGTACTTCTGCAGTCCCCCCTCCGATACTCGGAGTTTGTGGTAAGGCTACTTACCTGTTACTTGTTGGTTAGTCCAGCTATGGCTGACACATGAGTGTGGGTGTGGGGAGTGCTCCTTCCGGCGCATCTGGGGTACAAGGGGACCTGGTGGGAGTTGTGGTGCTGGCTGACTGTACACATGCCCCCATGGTTTTGTTTGTTGGTACCTTTGGGCTGAGTGTGTGGGAGTGTCTGTTGCATGTGTGAGAGATGTCTTGTGTATTGTGTACTGGACATGGGGGTGTTTGGCCCTCGGTGCTATGGCATTCTGGTAGTGCATGACAGTACATAGAAGTGTGCTGGTATACATTTGTTTGTACTTACCAGCCTCCACTCCCCCTGGTATTCCGGTGAGACTCTCCGGATGTAGAATGCCTCACACCTTCTCCTCCCACGCCTTGAAGGTCTTGAATAGCGCGGGATTTCCGCCGCCAGTCCTGTCAGCCAGCTCACGATTCTTGGCCTCCTTCTTCCTGACCACGCTTTTCAGGTCGTGCCACCTCTTTGTGATTTCACCCCGGTTGCGTGGCACGTTCCCAACTGCATTCACCTGGTCTACGATCCTGCTCCACATTATGTTTCTGGTGGCTACTGGTGTCTGTTGGACCTGGTTCCCATAGATTTGTGGGTGCACCTTGATGATCTCATCGACCATGACCGTCAACTCAGTGGCAGTGTACTTTGGCATTCTTTGTGTTGCCATGGTGTGTGGTTTGCTATTTGTGGAGCTGGTGTGGTGGTTGTGTGGTGTTTGATGTGCAGGGGGTTCGTGGTGCCGTTGTTTCAGTGGTGATGGTGGTGGTGGTAGTGGTGGTGATGTGTGTGATGTGTGCGTGCGTGTGGTGTGCTGCTTTCCTTTGTGTCTCTCTGGGTTGTCTGATGGCATCTTCGCTTTGTCGTAGTGCAAGGGATTGTGGTCTGTGAGGAGGCTGCTTTTGTACTGACCTATGTGGGTGTGTCATGATGGTCTGTCGTTTTCAGGTGTGTTGTGTCTGTTGTCCTGGGATTTGTAGTTTTTTAGTTTTGGCAGGGGGCACGTGTCATTAGGATGTGTTCTGTGTTTGGGTATTTTGGCATAGTTTGCTGTGTGGACTTGTTGGCCATGTTGTGTGTATTTCTTTGTTCCGCAAATGATTTCTGTGCACGGACGTGGCCGCCAGGCCTTCCGCCGTGTCAGTTATTCATCGCTGTTGTTAACCGTGGCGGGCGGGGAATATGTGGATTTTCCGCGCTCATGTCGGGGAGATCATAATTTCACGGTCGTTGTCTCGGTCGTCAGAGCGGGCGGATTTGGGTTTTCGGGCGGGATTGCGTCCGTGGTGGACGGTTAATCTTCTACTCGGACATGGACGGGCGGAATTTTGTGTGTTTTTACCACCGCGGGCGGAGGTTGCTTCGCGACTTCATAATTGCTCGGTCGGTATTCCCATGGTGCAGGCGGGCGGTTTTCTCATGCTATCGTAGAGGGCGGATTTTTTAACGCCGGTTATCGTAATGGGCCCCTAAGTTTTTTCTTTAATAAGTTCCTCCAAATCTCAAGATATCCAATGCCCTTGATGTTGGCCTCTTTGGAGTTTGTGACTCGGGTCTCCCCTCAAATCCGATGGGCACACTCTCAATGGGAGCTCCTCCTGTTTTGGGTCTTGCTCTCATATTAAAGTAGTACCAGCAACGGATGTATCAGGGACTGTAGTGACAGTGGACGTATCTTGGGAAGTACTGACAACAGTAGTACTTTGTATTCCTAATGTCAGACCTAGTGCAACAAGGGTAAGCATCCCTCCAGGATACTTTGATCAGCGGGTGCACTCACACCCTGTTTGTTTCCTCTGGCCTGGGGAACAGTGTTAAATGGAAATGTTTGGGAGGTCAACGGATCATTTAAAAAGTCATCACATGAATCAGTGTCACTAGTTTCATTTTTCTTGTCTTTGTTCCCACCTCCCTCTTGTGAATGTTTTCTGTCTGGATTTCCCTTTGCTATCGCCGTAACTACCCCTAAATCCCTAATCACGCTTTCTCTCTATTCCTGCTGCTCTTCGTCCAACTTAATCGCCATCCAACTGAAGACCTTAATTCTTGCTCATGTTTGATATTTCTCCTTATCTTTTGTGTATGTGGCAGGCTCCCATGCATTCAAAGCCTCATATTGAGTAGGCCTTGATAGGAGTTTCATCTAATACAACACTTGCCTCAAATTCTCAATTACCCTCCAGTTAATGGTACCACGTGGGGGGAAACTGCAAGGAGCCTTTATTCGCAGTGACCCTATTCCATTTTATGATCCAGATACGTGTGTAATGTAATCTGGGTCATTATGTACTGTGCAGGTGTGCAATGTAGAAGGCCTTCCTCACCCTTACGGACAGGTATGCTTGCATCATCCATCAACAAAGCTCTCAATTTCAGGAAACATTTCACCTTTATTCTTTAAGAAATGCAACACAGAATCACTAAACTTTAAATGAAATAACTAGCAGTTCTTAGCAAATCACAACACAATTCTCACTGATTTACACATACATTACTAGCACAGCACCACTGATCTGACCACTCATAGCTTGATATCCAATGATATAATGGGCAATACCAGCATAACACACACACACAAACTGACAAAAACCAAAGCAACACCTAATGACATAACTCGCAGCAACTCACAGCAGCTCCCACTCCACAGTGATCAGCTTTGCATATGAAAAATATTGAAAATAAAAAAACACAACAATATCTCTTATCTGTTCCACTAAAGAAGATCCAAAGTGAGTAGTACCTCGAGGACAATGGGGGATAACACCCTCCAGGCATTATCACACATACGAAACTAGCTGAAAATCACCCTGACTACAGCGGCCTACTCCTCTGCGCAAAAGGATTAACAGAACACCAATCTCAGTTAATACACTCTCACAACTGTAGTAAAAAAGTCCCCATCTTGGCGTGGCCAATGGTGCCTCACGATACAACACCTCACGCCTAATAGACAATTCACAGCATAATATAATTCAATATCTGTCCCAGGATCTTCGACAAAAATAAGACACTATGATGCAACGCGCCTATCAGCTCATACACGTCATGGTGTCATGTGGCTGCATCATTCAGCAGGTGTTTATGTGCTTTAAGATGTATGTGTGTGCACGCCTGCGCCTACTGGATTGAATAAAAATGTTAAAAAAAGCTGTGGGGAGGAAAAAGTTAGCAACACAGAGTGCATGTTTATCTAACAAGAAATTAAGCACATGAAGGAAAGAGCAAGTGGAGTGGAGGGGAGGCAGAAGAAACATGGAGAGTGGATGTGGCAGGTATTTGGAAGGGTAAGCAGAACACAAAGAAGAGAGATGGAAAACACCTGCACTCTCATTAGCATGTATGGTAACACAGGCCATGGGACAGCTGATAACAGTACTTTCAGAATCCTTATTGTGGAAGTTTTCCACATTTAAACTATATATGTAAATTAATATTAGTTGTTCTACATTTAAATTCATACATGTGCATTGAAATAGAGCTATTGCAATTGAAACAAAATCATTACGATGTATTTTAGAGTGCTTTCTTGGCTTTGAATACCTATTCTTCCATTAGGCCTCAACACCATCTTTAGTAAAATGGTTGGCGAATCATGACGTTCATTCTCTGTTTACATTTCTCGAATGACACTAAATGCAGGATAATGTGCACTTTTTATTCTGTATAACCTATTGTTCTAGGAGAATTTGCTTGCTACTTTCCAGTGCTCTTCCTGTTACACACCGTATTACATTCATTCACAATTGTTTTCTGTTGTTTATGTGACTAGTTTGTTCAGACACCTCCAGATGATATTAGGTCAGAAGGGGTGAACCAATAATCATGTAGAGGGATTTTGCTAAGATGGTAGGGTTATGTGAAGTTTTGGAAATATGAAATGTGATTTGCTATAATAATGCTCACACCATGCTGACTTTGCAGTTTTCATGATTTCCTATGATGAAATTTGCTATATAAACCCTCGGAATTTGGATAGAGATCCTTTGGTCTCTACTATGGATTCTGCCCGATTGCCTAATGATTTGCTGTATGTTTGGCATGTAGTCTATTTTCCTTATTTTGCACATGATTGTATTGTTCCTGGAACTGGGTGCCTTCACTGCAAATGATTTCCTGTAATCTTTAATTGATTTCAACAAGAATTACTGCTGCATTTGTAATTTACTATTTCCTGGATTGTACTTTAAATTTTAATAAATCTTTATGGTTTTTCTGATTATTGATCTCAAACTCAGTTTCAGTTATACTTTATTCACAATTTTTCTTTGCATAAAAGAAAATGCAGACAATAAATGCATTCATTTCTTAAAAATGTGTTAATTAGCTAAAATACTATTGACCATATAAAATTCAATTATAAAAACAATTTCATCAGTGATTAAAATTTTCATAGAATCGTTATTTCGCCGCTTATGAGTTAATTAAACATTCGAGGACAAGGTGATGCAATACCCCCAAAGTCTAGCCCCTCGCCCTTTATCCAATAGCAGCAAACATATGCAACGGTAACTTATCCTTTTTAGTCACTAAAGTGCTTTCCTGCGTTTGACAATAGCCCATAAATACGTTCGCAATACCAAACAGACAGCAAGGCTATCAAGCTGTTGAGATGGATCATTGCTTGTTTATACTATCTGAAATTTTTTGAGCGCAGAAATGGAATCAATATTGATTTTCTTTGTTGGGATTAAAATGAACAGAAAAACAGTAGATGGTGAACTGTTTGTTCTGAAGCCCCATCGCATGGGCAATGCGACAAATTTTTGAGCGTGTGGGTATTAGATAGGAAGCCCACCATCAGTGGAATAAAATGTAGGCAACATCTAAGCAATATAAAACAATGCTGTAAATTCTGAACTAGCGTTAGATAAGAATTAGCATCACATCTTACTATGGGTTCCCTATAATACAGAGCTATAGTGGATTTATTTTTGTTTGCCTCCCATCTAATGGCAGCTGCATTCTCTAGGAAGATGTGCTTCAGTTTAGTTTTAGGGAAGGTAGCACAAGTTAGCAGGGAGTCAAACAGTTCACACAAGCCAATGCTTGCCAATGTACATCTCGCATATCTCAGCCATGATATTGCTTTGACGCAATCCCTTAATACTGTCTGGTTGAGAGTCAGGCTATTACTATTCCAAACAGAAAGCCACAGTAACAGGGGGCTAGTTTAATGGCGTCTGTTAGAAATGGGGGGCCTCTAGTTGGCAGGTTGTTACCCTGTCCAAGTAGGGACCCTTCTTCCTTGTCAGGATAAGTGATACACTACTGAAATAACCCCTGCTCACCGCCTTGGTAGCTTGGCAAGAGCAGTCAGGCTTATGTTATGTTATGTTATGTTATGTTAAGAGTGGATTTATAAAGCGCGCAGCTACTCAATAGAGTATCCCGGCGCTAGGATAGAAAGATACAGAGGCCAGGGAGGAACAACGTTCCCGAGGCAGAAGGCCATTAAACTGCATGCTGGAACAGCCAGGTTTTCAGTTGTTTCCTAAATGCCATTATACTTGAGGCTTGTCTCAGCGATAGAGGTAGCTTGTTCCAGAATCTAGCCACTTGCACTTGGAACGAGCGTCCACCACGGCGGGCTCTGAGACACTTAGGGATGACAAGTAGATGATGATGTGCTGATCTAAGGGAACGGCCGGGTATGTAGTAAGAGACTCTTCTGCGGATATACTGTGCCCCCATGCCGTGCAGAGCTTTAAAAGCAAGGACCAACGCTTTAAAGAGTATTCTGCATCGGACAGGCAGCCAGTGTAGATTCTTCAAATGGTGGGAGATCCGGTCTCTAGGACCAAGTCTCAAGACTGCTCTGGCTGCCGCGTTCTGCACAACTTGCAGTCTATTAAGGATAGACTCTGGAAGGCCCAGATAAAGCACGTTGGCATAGTCCAATCTGGAGGTGACAAGGGCCTGAATGACCGTCTTTCTGTGAGAGGTCGGTAATAGAAAAAGAAACCTACGGAGCATTTTCAAAAACCCGAAGCACGTACCCGCCACCGACTGTACTTGAGGTATCATAGATAAAGTGTCATCCATTTTCACTCCCAGATTTTTTACGATCTTAACAGCTGACTGGGGGAGACATATCCGAGGGCCACCATTGCTTCCAGGCGTCCAGAGGGGGTGTGCCAAAGAAAATAATTTCCGACTTTTCCGGATTACATTTGAGATGGTTATGTCTGAACCAAGCAAAGATATCTCTCAGACATTTATTAATCTTAACACCGTTAAACTCCTCCCCCTTCCTGCAAGTGAACAGCAGTTGCGTGTCGTCGGCATAGGATATAATCATAGCCTCCCCTGCCTCTGCCAGGGTAGCCAGGGGAGCCATGTACAAATTGAAAAGTACAGGGCTCAGGATAGATCCCTGTGGCACACCGATCTTCAAGGGCGGCACCCTGGCAGAAAACGGGGCGACCAGACCTCTTGATTTCTGTCCTCCAAAAGGAAGAGAACCACTTCAACACCGTGCCTTCCAGTCCACACTCCCGCAGCCTCTGCAGAAGGAGGTCATGGGGCACGGTGTCGAAAGCCGCAGAGAGGTCCAGAAGTACCAGGACAGCTTTGCCGCCCTTATCCAGGGTCTCCTTGATGGAATCAGAGACCTCCAACAAGGCCGTCTCTGTGCTAAGGTTCTGCCTAAAACCGGACTGACTTGGGTGAAAAAGATTATTGGCTTCAGCAAAGTCGCTGATCACCATGTCAACATATTTCTCAATTGTCTTAGCAAAGAAGGACAGTAAGGAAATTGGTCTGTAGTTAGTTAAGACCAAGGGATCAGCCGTAGATTTTTTCAATAAAGGGATAATTTTTGCACTTTTCCAACTTACTGGGACTTGACCGCTGAGAAGAGACACGTTCAAAACGTTATTCACAGTGGTGTTCAGAACCTCTGCCATTGAAGCCAGGAATTTGGCAGGGCACGGATCCACGGGAGAGCCGGATTTAAGGGCCTTCATTATTGATAAAGACGTCTCCAGGGACATGGGAGGGAAGATGGAGAGGGTGGCCCTCCCGTCCTCATTCGGGGGCAGTTATAGAGGAAGCCATCACATCTTTCCCAGCTAAACCATCAAAGGAGGATTGAATTGTTATAATCTTCGTATAGAAGAAGTTGGCTAACTTTCCAATCCAGACAGCAGAGGGAGGGGAAAGCCTTGTTGCAGCCCTAGGTGAAGAGAAGCTTTTAACGATACTGAAAATTTCTTTGCTTTTATTTCCTGCGGACTCGATTTTAGATGCAAAGAAGCTTTTCTTTGCTTCCTGTATCTTTATATGATATTCTCTTAGGGCCTCTTTATAATTCCTTTTTTTTTCTTCGTTAAAATCTTTCCTCCATACTCTTTCCTGACGTTTACAGTCCTTTCTACACAGTCGCAAGATCTCGTTGAACCAGGGGGCTGAGCATCTAGTAATTCTAGTAGAGGACGGGGTTGCAGGGGCAAGGGACAGAGTTCCATGCGATATCCAGTTAACGAGGGACTCAGCATCCTGCTCTATATTGCCACTTATCCTGATAGGGTGTTGGTCGAGTTCATATTTGAGGGCAGCCGAGGTGATCTTGTGAAAAGGCCTATAAGTAGAAGATGGCCGTTTGCTCTGAATCAATGAGAGTTTCATTAGCTTAGGAAACTTAAAACCCACCAGATAATGGTCAGACCATACTAGAGGTGCAGGAGCCTCTGTCTGGATATAACAGTTGGCAAATACTTGGTCCAGGGTGTGGCCTTTAACATGCGTGGGAGTAAAGACATATGTAGCAAGATTCAGCGCATCCAGAGATTCTACTAGGGAGACAGTCTCTGGGGTGTCCTGATTGTCCATGTGTATATTAAAATCACCCAAGACAAAAAAAGTTTTAAATCTGGAGGCCACTGGCGCAATAGCGTCACTGATAGACTTCAAAAAAGCCCCTGCATGGCCCGGTGGTCTATATATAAGGACTCCGGCTATGCACTGATGGGGGGATACCGTGGCCTGAAAACAAAGGCACTCAGCCCCAGCGATTTCATTCATGGGGATGCAAGTAATGGCTATATCCTGATTGCTAATAATAGCAACTCCACCTCCCTTACTTCCAACGCGGTCCTTCCTAAAAATGGTGTAGCCCGGTGGAAGGGCTGTGGCTATAGTTGGATTGGACGTATCAGATAGCCAAGTTTCAGTCAAGAACAGGAAGTCCGGCTTGATTTCGCATAACATATTATATATGTGGATATCATGTTTGTTTAAAGAGCGGCAATTAAGCAACAAAGCATTGATGTATTCCTGTTTCTTTGACGTTAAACTTTGACTCGGGGCAAACTTTATCTGTGCATTGGGCGCTAATGATCTATTCAGGGTGTATTTTGTAGTTTCCCAGCTACAATACTGACAGCGTGGTAAGAGATCGTTTTCCCAGATGTCAATGACATTTTTACACTTAGGAGTAGAACCCAACTTTATAAGTGTCTCTCTATCGTATGTTACTACCTGCCTTGGTTGTAGTACAAGACCGTCAGGGTGTCCAGCCCCGGCCACCTCCGGGACGCTGACGGGCGCAGACGGGCTTGCCTTTAGCGCGCCGCCGGCGCGCCGCCGGCGCGCCCGCTGCGCGCGTCCGCTGCGCGGCCGGATCCCCATCTATTTTTAAATACCGGAGCTGAGCCGGAAATGACGGAATCAGGAGGAGGAGCCACGTCCCTCCACAACAATCGGTCACTAAGAGACCGTGGTGGACCGGGGACTGGCAAAAGATAAAATGAGGTGTGCAAAACAGGCAAGAAGCAGAAGTGAGTAAGTACAGATAAGAAACACAATACAAATCTCTAAAATGATCCTAACTGTAAAAACCACAATACAAGTCTCTAAAATGAATTTAAGTATAAAAGAATGCCCTGGCGCTTGGCAGTAAGCTATTTCATGCGCACAGGAAACCGTCTGGCGTGCTGCTTTCAGTCTCTGCGCGGCCGGATCCCCATCTATTTTTAAATACCGGAGCTGAGCCGGAAATGACGGAATCAGGAGGAGGAGCCACGTCCCTCCACAACAATCGGTCACTAAGAGACCGTGGTGGACCGGGGACTGGCAAAAGATAAAATGAGGTGTGCAAAACGGGCAAGAAGCAGAAGTGAGTAAGTACAGATAAAAACACAATACAAATCTCTAAAATGATCCTAAGTGTAAAAACCACAATACAAGTCTCTAAAATGAATTTAAGTATAAAAGAATGCCCTGGCGCTTGGCAGTTAGCTATTTCATGCGCACAGGAAACCGTCTGGCGTGCTGCTTTCAGTCTCTGCGCGGCCGGATCCCCATCTATTTTTAAATACCGGAGCTGAGCCGGAAATGACGGAATCAGGAGGAGGAGCCACGTCCCTCCACAACAATCGGTCACTAAGAGACCGTGGTGGACCGGGGACTGGCAAAAGATAAAATGAGGTGTGCAAAGCGGGCAAGAAGCAGAAGTGAGTAAGTACAGATAAAAACACAATACAAATCTCTAAAATGATCCTAAGTGTAAAAACCACAATACAAGTCTCTAAAATGAATTTAAGTATAAAAGAATGCCCTGGCGCTTGGCAGTAAGCTATTTCATGCGCACAGGAAACCGTCTGGCGTGCTGCTTTCAGTCTCTGTCAGAGGCAGTGTGTAAAGGATTTGCACATAACCAACAGTAAAACAGTGAAAACACTACAAAAGGACACCACACCAGTTTTAGAAAAATAACAAATATTTATCTGTTCAAAACAAGACCAAAAACGATGAAAATCCACCATACAGTTCTCAGAAATATCAATACTGAAAAATAGCCTTAAAATACTGTTCCTTGAAGTGGATAGCTCCATCTAGGCCAATCACGGCGTCGTGAACTACAAATCCAAACAGTTCTGGCTGACTGCGGCATCGCGGGCCAGCTATGGTGTCAGGAAGACCCGCAAAACAGTACCTTTTAGAAATGCAGGGTGTCAGGGACCTAGTGGTGAGCTCTGAAGAGCCGGCGCTGTCCAGCGTCGGTTCTGGAGGTCGGTGCAGGAGTTGTCGGGCCCTTGAAGTCAAACGGGTTGCAGATCAAACTCCTTGGTGTACAATTCAGGAGCGCCGGCATCGGCAGGCGTCGGGACTGCGGTGCAAAGGGCAGTGGTGCGGCGTGCAGTACCCTCAGGTCGCGGTGCAAGCAGCAGCTCGGTGACGGTCGCACAGTGGCGTCGGTGAGACCAGGGCTGTGGTGCAAAGTGATGCGGTGCTTGTCGCGGTGCTGGCAGGTCACTGTGCAAGCAGCGGTGTCGTTGTTGCAGGAGTGATGTCGTCGGCTGACCAATCAAAGTCAATGGCGCCGACGTCGGTAGGCCAAGGCTGCGGTGCGGGATGAGGGTGGTGCGGCGTGTAACTTATGACCGACACCATCGAACCACGGTGCATGTAGCAGCGTTGATGTAGGCGTGGTGTGGCGACGTCGGGGATACCCGGGTGGCGGTGTGAAGCAAGGCTGTATGAAGTGTGGTGCCCCCAGGTCATGGTGCAAGCAGCGGCTCAGTGGCATCGTCGAACGGCAGCAGCACTGAGACCAAGGTTGCTGTGCGAAGTGCGGCAGTGCCCTCTGTGGTGCCTTCAGGACACGGAGTCAGCAGCGGCGTCGGTGACGGCGTTGGGTTGCTTTTTCTTCTATTGCAGCACAAAACACACAGTTCCCAGTGCTGGTAGCAGATGAACTTGAAGTCTTCTGTTCCTGAAACGTCTTGAACAGGGGGCAACCTCTACCTCAAGCCCTTGGAGAAACTCAAACAAAGAATTTGCAGAAAGTTCAGTCCAGTCCTTTCTCTGCCCAAGGCAGAAGCAGCCACTGCAGGCCAACAGAGCAAAGCACACAGCAAAGTGGTGGATCCTCCTCACAGTTTCTCCAGCTCTTCTTCGTGGCAGGTTCACGAGTCCAAAAGAGGTCTAAAGTCCTGGGGTCTGGGCCCCAGTATTTATACCACATTTCCCTTTGTTCTCTTGTGGGAGAGAGTCTCTGAGCTTATTCCAACCCATTTGGTGGAGACAGCATTGTGTAAGGCAGACCAGGCCTATTCAGGTGCAAAGAAATCTCCTCCCACTACTCTAAATGCAGCCCAGGTCTATTCAGCCCAGCCCTGACTTATCCAGGAAAGGCAGGACACACCTCAACCCCCCCTAGTGACTGTCTACAGTGAATGCACATCCCCAGCTCCTGACACTCCAAAGCCAGACAGTCAATCCACAAACCCAGTAGAGGCACCCAGGATGGCTAAGCAAGAAAATACCTACTTTCTAAAAGTGGTATTTTCAAACACAGAACACAAAAATCATCTTTACTAAAAGATGTATTTTTATATTCTGAGTTCAGGCATACTAAACCCCATTTCCCTATCTTGTCCCACTGGGAAGATATGCTTATAAAATATGATAAGCAAACTCCCATTCCATCCTATGGGACAGATAGCCTTTCCATAGCTGTAATTCACTGTCAGAACATGTCACACACACCAGTACATGTCATACCTTTCACATACAGTGCACCCTGCCCATGGGGGTACACTGGGCCTACCTGAGGGGTGTCTTACGTGTAAGAAAATGGAAGATTAGGGCCTGGCAAGTGGGTGTACTTGCCTGGTCGACATGGCAGTCACAACTGCAGTGGCAGGTCTGAGATACACTTACATGGCTACTTCTGTGGGTTGGACAACCAGTGCTGCAGGCCCACTAGTAGCATTTGATTTACAGGCCCTGGGCACACACAGTGCACTGTACTAGGTGCTTAGCAGTAAATCAAATAGCCAGTCATGGAAAGACCAATCCATAACACAATTAACATGGAGAGCATATGCACTTTAGCACTGAATAGAAGTGTAAAGTGCCCAGAGTCCCAAAACCAACAAAAACAGGGTCAAAAATAGGAGGCGAAAAAGCAAAAAGTCTGTGGGGTGAACCCGCTGAAAAAACCCAAGTCTAATAGCGTCATTAATATAAGATAGTCCCAACTCATTATGAGATATAAAATTAGAACAACTTTGAGGCAAAGAAAGTATCCTTTTAGCAAATGCATCTTCTATACCTTGTAGAGAATCTATTTTTGCTGTACCCCACACTGTCGCACATGAACCTAGCAAACTCTTCTATGAGGCTTTGCAGTGCTCTAGGATTACGTGTCATTTGCACTGCATCATCTGCATAGAGGAGAATAGGGAGTTGGCCCCCTTCGATATACGGAACATCCTAAGTGCAATTTCCTAAGGCATTCTCCACCTTATTAGTGTACAAGGAGAAGAAGAATGGTGATCTCAAACTCCTTTTTTGAGTCAAACCTTCTTTTGACTGTGTTTTGAAATGCTGTTTTGAATCTTGTCTCTAGGGACACATTACCTCATGGACTTTAAGATTAGCACTGACCCAGATCCCCACTAATTGGGCACGCCACTGTCATGCAGATTATCTAAGCGATAGCGCACCCATAGCTTTGCTGCCAGAAATGGGATACTAGAGATGAGATAAAAGATCTCTAGTGCAATAATCTTTATCCGTGATCTGGATTTTCTCTTTACTATCAAAGACTGGATTGTCAGGGTGGAATGAATGTCGACTTATTGGGAGTGGTCTTGGTAAGTTGTTGGTGCATTGTGGGAATTTTAGTTTGAGAGAGCAGAATTGTATTGAATCATGAATTATACTGCATGTGAGATTTTTTTTGTTATGTGAGATTTTTTCTTTCTGATTTGTGGTTCATTTGGTGATCTAATTAATGTGATTTTGATGTTGTCATCATATCTGTGAGTCGGAGAATTGGCATTCGTTATTGTGTTGGACTCTGTGTTTTGATGAATTGAGTTGCATTTAAGCTGAAGAAGCTGTTGAATTTTTATGCTTATTTTCCGGTAGGTAATCCGATTGGTCGTAGTCCAATATCTCAAAATATTGTTGAATTGTCTGCATGGGGTGTTTTGTGAGTCGGCGTATACACACTTTAAAATGTTATAACAACCACTCAATCCCCTGGCAAAAACATGGACGAATTCTGGATTCAGAATGATGATTCCCACTACCATCAAACTCCAGTATAAATGATGACAACATCCCAGGCATAAATGGAGACAAGCTTCCTTAGTATATATTATTAAATCCACTCCCCATCCTCTCCAATACAATTTAGTACAGCTATTCATCAATGTGGTAAATGTGAATTGGCATTATTCCTTTGCATGTGGCTTCGCATGGGATTGAACTGGTACATTTATTATGCTGGGGTAGTATTTATTGCATTGTGAATTCAGAAGGGATATTTCATTCCAAATTCACAAACAGTAGTGATTTCTTTTACAGTTTAATGAACCACGTCTTTTAAGATATGATGCAGTTTAGAGATAAGGAAGGCATTTGCACCATTAAACTTGGCTCAACTTGAATCCCCACATTGTCCCCCTAAGATGGACCTTTATCTCAAACTGAGGCTAAAATCATAAATTCAGCGATATTAATGACAGTGAAGTAGATTTTGCCCTACAGGAACGACAGATAAAAGTACTTTTGCAAACCATGAAGGTTTAGTAACAAAATGAGTGTCAATCTCAAATCAAATCAGTTAATCATAAATGAATAGTCGCCTGATTACAGCATACATGAATATAATCCAGGCAATTTAATTCAGCAAATGTAAGTACAAGTTATTAAAGACAGCATATATAAAGTAAGGTAAAATTCTGTTCCCATAAAGGGAACTCCCTAATGATAAGCTAGGGTTGAGGGCAAGTCAGAGAATTTGGAAGCAGCAGATATCAGCAAATATAGCATCAAAAGAAGAACCAAATGAAGGTTCCAATCAAGAAAAGAAGAAATGTACTTGTCTAGAAAGTAAGTTTATGAGCAAAAATATAAGGAGCATTGGGTCTCAAGAAAGGGAAAAAGACATCCGCCTGCAAAGGTGGACAAGGGAAAGTGTTTTAACTAACTAACAAGCTTCACACAGTTAAAGCATGACATTTCATCGAAGGGATACATTCTACAGGTTCCCACCAAGTAAGAACCAATCAAAACCAGAGTTCCCATTTTATTTGGTGTCAGCCTCCTGTATTGGCGATTCCTCCGCTAAGGCGGAGGAGCGTCGCCCCACTGCTTTATGCAGTGTAAAAAAAGGAAAAATAAAATGATAATAACTCGAAGTTATTATCATTTTATTTTTTCCCGTTGCGGTGTCTTTGTGGGGCAGGGCTGCTCTCAGAGCAGGGGAGGAGTGGCTTGCACTCCCTATGTGAGCATGAGTGGTTGGTCGGCCTGAGCATTCATGCGCACACAGCATTTTTCCATGCAGGCTACATTACAGCTTGCGTGGAGAACATGCCCACCACTCCAGCCCCTGGCTGAGCGCCATGTCACGGCACTCAGACCAATCACAACGCTGCATTGCAGCGTTGTGATTGGCTGCGGGGAGCATGGGAGCCCTGGTGCTTCTTGTTTCCCCCAAGAAGCCAGGAGGAGGATGCAGGAGAGGTGGCGGCGGCCAGCAGGCCGGGAGGTAAGTAATTTTTTTTTTTTTAACACGATCCCCCGCCCCTTCCCCCACCCTACCCCACTGCTTCCAGGTAGCAGCCGCCACTGGCCTCCTGCTCATGGATAATACAATGCCAGCTTCTTTCATCATTGTGACCTTCATCATATCTCACAAAGGAGTATTCACCTACTCTGCCTCTAATCCCATGCAGGTGCTGACAAATATTGTTAAACAAATTATTTGCAAAAAAAATATGTCCTTTATACAGTAAGCTAAAAGAAACAATTTCTAATGAGAACCTGATGCTTGAAATGAAAAGAGAGAGTTATGCACAACAAACAGAAATACGACATTTACTTTTCAAGATGCAGCTAGGCACCTAGGCCCACTCATGTCAATGTTAAGATGAATATATCCTATCTACAGTTAAACATAAATAAAATTACTTGTTGCTCTGAATCTAAGTGTAAAATAATGTGTACACACAGGTAAGTAATGGTTAGGCATGTTACAGGTTAACATTTCATTAAGCACAAATACATGATGGTAACACTGCGCCCCTAATTTCCCTCCTGCCATCACACAAAACATCCACCATTTTTCTTCACAGCACTTTCAGAAACTGTTTGCTGTCCGCTGTTGCTTTTATCTAGAGCCCTCTAACTACTTTACCTTAGCATAGACATAACGCTGTATGTCTTTCAATTCTATTTCTTCCTCTTTCCTTTTAATCCTTTGCCATCAGCTAATTCCTCTCCACCTTTCTTGTCTGAACCTTTCTCCCCTTTCATCAATCTAAATCCCTTGATCATCAAAAACGAACAAAATACACAAACTCCAATAATAAAAATATGTCTTGATATAGCACCTAAAGGCCCACTACCAAGCCCACTGGGCCAGCTACCTATAGCAGAAAAGCCTTTCCCAATTGCTTTCCAAGCACCTGTCTCTTCCAACTCCTTCAAGTCTTTTGATAGATCTGTGATAGACTTCACATACTTGTTGATCTCTTTACTCTTATCTGGCGCATAAATGCAGCATTGTTGGACATGTTGTACTTTACAAACTCTGACTTCTTTTGCTAGCAAAATATCTAAAGCAAGCCTGTTTTGAAGAACCATGGCCCTCCTTGCTATCAATTCTAAATTAATGGCACTTAATACTCCTGCGGTATCAGCTGTCAGCCTGTCAACCAAAGTGGGCAACTTTCTAATTTTCACATCATTCAAAATCACATTCATAGTAAGAATCACAGCATCAAAAATATCACTCACTAATTGTGATACACTAGGAACAGATCTCCTATGAGTGGCTTTACTGTTGTCTCCTAATTCAGTTACATGATATATGTTTGGAAACACTAGCCCCATATAACAACTACCCGACCAATTAGAAGACAACTGAAAATAAGCATTGATCCCACATATATAATTATCTCAGGACGTATGGGGCTTCTTTCAGCCAAAATATATTTATTTTGAACTTCTACTCATTGAACACACTTACTCCATCCTACCTCTAATGCACTTTAAGATCTATTCATTGTGAATAACCATGCAACATCTTTAAGAAAATGTTGTCTGAAAAATTACCCTCTGGCCCTTTACTAGGCAGAAGCACTAAATGAAACTGGTGCTGATTTTCTAAACTAAGCTGCTTTTCTACTGGGATCGATTTCGTTTCAGAAGTAACTGGCAATGCTGGGGAACTCAAACTTATTAGTAAGCTTATCATTAGAAAAATAGAAACTAGTGATAACTTGATCACTATTGCTCTACACTGGGTTCGTGAAAGGATTAACATGATTTCTAGCGAATCAGTAAGGGAAAAATTTGAAACTCAAAAATACCAAAAACAAGCAGTCTACTAGTGTCTTTGTATCTCCTGTACAATTCTGCAAACTGTTGACTTCTCCACAATCAATATCAATTTAAGCTGTTTCAAAAGTCAGTCCCTAATCCTAGGTCAATATTCTTTTAAAATGAAATCCCTACTCTTCTACAGGAGCCTTGGCCCTGAAGGTCATCAAAAAGCCAAATTCAAAGGTTGAGTCGCTCAGAAGTGTCAGTTGACTTTAATTCAGTCAAAATCAAAATTCTGTCAAAATGTGGCAGCTTTGATTATGGAGGTTTTTTAAAAACAGTCTGTTGAGTCAGCTTCAGACTCAGCAAAGTATGTCCATTTAGGAGCTGAGTACCTTTGACTAGGTACCTGTGTCCTCTTTGATCTTCTTACTACTGACTGTTCAAAGTCACTGTCACTTTGCTCACCTGTCCCTGTCTCTTTGTTGATGACGTCTGGAATTCGTTCTTCAGACACAGAAATTCTTTGTTTCGATTCCCTCTTTGGCCATCTTTCATTTCTTGGCAACACTCTGGTCACACTGTATCTACCTTCTCCAAGCTCAGAGTCTGCGCTTACAACTTCTTCAGTTTGGGTCACTGTGGCTACTCATGGCTCATTCACCACATGCCCTGCACTTGTCTCAGTGTGCCTTTGAGATACTTGAGCGCACTCTCCTTTTCCTCGTTCTGAGCTCTCAGGTTTGCACTGAGTCTGGCCTTTCCATCTCAGTAGTGACTGTCCCCACTTCTTCTCCAGCTGGTTTAACTCTTCAAATGTGTGATGCATTAATCCAGTTTGGAAGGCCTCCACATTTTTCAGCAGTGTAAGTGACCTGGGATCCAGGCCTGACGTTCTAACATGCTTCTTCACCAAGACCCAGTCGCCAGGTCTGAGGTCTTGGCACTGCTCTTGTCTGGGGAGGGGAGTTGGCAATTCAATCCAGTGAGAGACAGAATGTACCATGTCAGCCAGGCCTTTGCAGTAGTCAAGAACCATGTCATCTGTAATATTTAAAGTGCAGTCACAGGAGCAGCAGGAAATCTCATGGCTGTGTCAATGAAATTGTTCATGGGGGGGACAATCCTGTCTTCTAAACCGGAATGTTTCTCAGACTCATCAACAACAATAGAAGAGGGTCAATTCACCTTAAAGACATGGATGTACACACTTTAGCAAGATGAGATTTCAGCATCCCATTTATTTACTTCACAAATGCTTGAAGTCTCTGGACTGTAACTACAGTGGAACCTCTGATCCACCTGCAAAGCTGCATACAAACGTTTCATCATCTCATTCCTAAAGTGACTGCCACAATCTGATTCAAGAGAAACCAGGGAATCAACTCTCTTAGCAATAGTTGGCCAGAGTAAGACTCTCATTACTTCTAGTGGGGAGTACTTCCACGCATCAAGAAAAGAGACAAACCACTACCAAAATGTGACAGAGCCCATTAACAACATGCATGTTGACAAAGTTGAGCAGCATGCAGTTAAAGGGACCACCTGGCCTCCCTATATGGCTAGTAAGGACTGGAGTTCTCCTTACTCCATTTATCTGTTGGCATGTGGCAAGTTTGGGACATAATTCAGCTGTGACTACATGGAACCTGAGGTTGAACCAGTAAGTGCAAAAAAGACAAACCATAGTGTTGTGGCCTATGCAGATAGCACCATGAAAATATCATGTAATGGGGACAATATGGAATCAGACAACAGAGGATGACCATCTACAGTAATCCATACTTCATCCTCGTTTTTAGTACACCCTGATCTGACCCACCTCTTCTGTTCACATTCTAGTGTGTCCTCCGGTCATCTCTTCACCTCATCCCATGTATCAGCAATGGTCAGCAAAAGGCTCATCGACATGTCATGCTCAGATTCATCTGAATATTCTCTATTTAAGGTGTAAGACGTAAGAGCACAATATTTGGCAATTTCATCAGCATACCTATTGACAGCCATCATAAAATCATTTCCGCTCACACTACAATGGCCACTTAAGCCGGCATTTACAGTGCATCAAGAAGTTCCATAACATAGTGCCGCTTTTGGATGTGGGAGCCAGATGAGGCCATGAAACCCCTCTGGCACCACAAGTGCCCAAAATCATGGACAGCACCAAACAGGTACTGGCTATCAACATAGATGGTGACTCTTAAATTGTCAGACACAACAGGCTCTAGAGAGAGCGACCAGTTTGGCCACTGGTGCAGAGGCTACATTACACAAACAGGAGGCTTCCACTACACCCTCTAAGGTGCAAACAGCATATGCTGCTTTCAAAATCCCTCATTCATCAATTAAACATGAACAGTCCACAAACAACATTTAATTAAGCTGTTCCAGAGGGACATCTAGAATATCAGGTCTTGGCATGGTACATGACTCAGTCACATCGAAGCAGTCGTGGTCTACTCCATCATCGTCTTCATGAACAACAGCCTGGGTGTGAAAGAGACTTTCTCTCAGCTCAAGGAAGACTTTTTCACAATCATTGTCCCATGGTAGCGGATCTGACACATCTTCATGTGTAAGCCTCTGTAGACGCTAGGCCTCTAGAGAATTTAGTGAATCCGCTGACAACAGTAGCCCCCCAAAAGCATCCTGACTTCTTCCTTGGGAGTGTTCATCTGCAATATGGCAGAGATACTTTTTGAAACACTTTTCTTGCTCCTTTTTCAATGTGATGTCTTAGATACAGGACTTCTTACTGGCAGTGCTGCAATTTGACTGGGGACAACTTATTTCAGTTTTTAGCTAAATGATTCAACAGGGTTATGGTATCTTGCCTGCAAGCCTCTTGCGTTTTCTACGCCACCAATAGGTCCTCGATATATTGGATGAGGGCTGAGTTACATGGCAGCTTTAGTGTCTCCAGATTATTTTTCAAGATCTGGTTGAAGATTGAGGGGCTCTCTGCATACCCTTGAGAAATTCGGCATCATGCCAAAACTTTATTTTGGAACTGAAACATGAAAAGAACCTGGGGGCCATATTTACAAGCCCCTTGCGCCGCCAGGGAGTCACTTTTTTGATGCTCCGGTGGTGCAGTGTGCCACACAAAGCCACCCTGCGTGGCTTTTCATGCCCTTGTAAATATGTACCCCTTTCACGCATTACTCTGTGTGAAAGGGGCGTTCCATGGGTGCTGCTGTGAGAGCTCCCACGCATGACCCATGGATTATGACGCATTCCCAGATTTACAAGGTTTCATAAACCTGTGAATGTGTCGGATTCTAACGCCTCCCCAGGAGAGGCGTTAAAGTTGTGCTGCTAGGAGAAATACCTTTATTTCTTCCCATTTTTTGCTCTTTCTATGAGTGCTGCATTCTGCAGCCCATATAGGCGGAGGAAAACTCCATCAATGATTGTTTTTGTGCAGTAAGGGGTCCCTTCCTGCACCGAAACAATCATCCCTGTAACGCAGGCACCCTGGCTTGCAGCGCCATGCTGTGTCATTTTCTAAATTTATGACTATGAACCACTCAGCATCGCAGGAAATCTGGAACAGTATTACAGCTGGATTTGGTACCACAGGGCAACATGGGACCACAATATTATTAATCTTTTGCAGGTCAGCAAAACAGCCCCTTTTTCTTTGGTTTCTGTATCCCCATAATCGGAGAATTATCTGGGTTCTCTTTGAAAATATATCAAAGAAGGGGAGGGACCGGGAGCTGTATTAAGACAGGTCCTGCACACAAGCTCCAAAGTAGAACTGTGTATCAAGAGGGTGTGCAGTTCCTAACAGGAGGTGCGGGGAAAGGGAGGTCTTTCTTCGTGATGCCCTCACACACCCCGAGAGATGTCATGCTTCATGCAGCACCAGGCACGCCGCTAGCGGCAGCTATATATCTGTAGGTTACCGCCCACACTGGCTTGAGAGTAAAGAAATAATCACGGAACTCCCGCACACGTGCACGCCCTTGTTTCGCAATACGTGCATAACAGTCTTTGGGTTCAACCTCGCGTGTTTACCTGATATGTCATTGTTAGCATAACGCTTGGCGCCAGTCACCCTGATTTAAGCACCATAATTCACGCCTGCTTTGGACAGTGGCCACCCACACAGTGAAAGCCAGTGCACTTTTGCGTGCACATGTATGTGCATCTCACTGCCCGCCCAGACCACTGATGCTAATGTGAAGAGCCACTTTAATGGATACCAACATAGTGAAAGTAAGTGTACTTCCACGTGCACATGTGTTTTCTCACATGTACTTCTGACACAAATGTGTAGCACCATATGCCGTATGAATGGACAGCTGTCAATTCAGTCACCTGTCACATATAGTAGCACCGTGGCGCCAAAACAGAACTACCTTTGGCGCCGTGAACCCAACTGAGCTACCTGAGAGCAGAATACCACACCTGCATGCGCATGCCACATAACAGCTACACCATAGCTGTTTTTACTGTTCCTATTGCCTTAAGAGCACTGCGCCGTACGTCCTCTTCTTAAACTCTCCATTTGTTGTTGTTTTTTCCCCCCGTTTTTCCCCCTCTCCGATAGGTCTACAGTACCCCGGTATAAGTCTACTAGGGTACCACTCTACCACGTCTGGATATCAAACCATATCTAGGGAACCAGACCCATGGTAGTGCACCACTCACTTTTCTAGGTCCTGATGAAGTGCCACATGACCTGTTAGGTGCAGATTAGGCACGAAACATGTTGACCCACTACACCGCGACAGCCCTACAGGAACATTGCATCCACTTAGGGCGCCAACACATTTTAAATTTAGCTGGAGCTACCTTAGTAAATAAATCATACCAGAATAAGGACTGCTCCAGACTTATTTTAACCCATCTACCTGTGCACTACCCAGCCCTCACACCCGCACGCACCCTACGGCTTCTTCAAAAGATCTCCGCCAAAGAGCCCCGTTTACGGGAGCCCGTCGGGCATTGCAGCGCCGGCCCGACGAGGAGCATGGCCCGATGATGAAGCATGACATCTCTCTGGGTGTGTGAGGGCATCACGAAGAAAGACCTCCCTTTCCCCGCACCTCCTGTTAGGAACTGCACACCCTCTTGTACACAGTTCTCTTTGAAAATGCCATTGTTAGGAAAAACATCTTACCCAGTCCGCGAGCGCACTGGTGCAGCGGCTCTAACTGAGGAGTTTCTTTTCTCTGCAAAGACATGGCAGCGTCTTCACCTATCGCCATGTTGTTTCCTGTGCATCAGGAGGTGGGCAGGAGATCCTGGGGCGATTCCTGCATGCTGGCTCCTGGCACACGACACATGCAGGAAAAATATTTTAAAAACACCAGGGGGAAATATATTAATTAATGCAGGATCTAATTATACTGTTTATCATGTTCATTTTATATTTAAGAAGTCTTCTGTAACCTTATTGTTTCTTTCCCAATCCAGGTTGGCAGAGTTTGGTCAATTCATGCCCTCCACCATACACGCAGGTCCATTGAGAAATCCAGTTGTGTCACAATTGTTTCTTGCCATTGCTCGCTCCTGGTTTTTGTGAATCTCTCTGTTTCCAGTCTTCCTCTGCTTATCATTGCTTCCTGTTGGACCAGAATGAAGGTTTTTTCTCTGGTTTCCAATTTTTCCTTCATGCTGGGTTGTTTCCTGGAGCAGTGTTGGACTCTAATTAAATTCTGGCGTCTGGTCCTGCCTTTGGCCATAAATGGACACATCGTCAAGAGAAAAAAGCTTTTTCAGCATTGCAAAACAGGTTTCACTGTCTGTTTGTTGGGGTGGACGTAACTTGCGTAATTCAGTGTAGCTCAATCATGCGGAATAACCCGAGAATTCCGCAAGATTACAATAATTATGCAAGAAGAGTAGATCTACATTTGTGACTATTTCTTAGCACAAAAATGCCTCCTCACATCCACAATGGGCGCGAGAATGCACCTTTGTGCTAAGAAATAGTGCTAAATACAACAAACACAAATAGTTTGCTAAATGTGCTCTTGCTGTAGGGTTTTCCCCCAACTTACTTGCAGCATATAGCGCTATTTGCTTAGTGCGAATGTGCTCTTGCTGTAGGATTTCCCCCCCAAAATTATTTATAACTATGCGCGCAGGAGTAATTGCCTAATTATCGGTAATTCTGCATCAAAGAGTAACGTGGAATTACCAAACTTTCTCCAATTATTCGAGCGTAGTTGAAATTACCTCTGGGCCTACTGTTTGTTTGCAGTGTCTACAACTTGGACTTGTTATCCCTAGAGGGATAGGTTTGTGACTTCCACCGTCCTTACAGTAGAAAGGTTACCACCGATGTCAATCAAAAATTACACCGGGTGGCCTTTCACCTCTCCTTTTACGTACGGGCCACTGTGGTCTAACTCCAAGACTGTGCCTAGCAAGCTATTTTCCACCCCTCTCAGGCACCGTTGTGATTGGTGAGACTCTAAATCTCTGAAAGTGTCAAAGACCGGGAACTGTTGGAAAGTTTCTGTGCTCAGGAAGGGGTTTTGTGGAGCTTGGGCGTTTGTATTTGCATTAAACCTCGGAATGTTCAGATTATGCTGCATAAATGGGGCTTGGGTCATGTTAGGATTAGGAGGTCCTTGCATTTGCATATTTGGAGCTGGCATAACATTCATATTATGCCCTTGGCCATCAAACTGTATGTATTTTAACGACTTTCCAATGGCCCATTTTATTACAATAATGATATGGTGTTGTATTCTTTAGCATAGCTATATCCATTTCGAAATTAGGTTTAACAGCCATTCCTCGTCCTCTACTGAGTGGGACACCATTCCCACCTTGCATTATCTGACAGCCATCTTGATATCCAACACCCTGCATTCCATTACCACCAGTAGATTTATAGTCAGAATTTCCAAATACAAACCTTTCTGAAATCCCTTCTAAGCTAACTTTGTCTGAGTCAACATTCATTTCTCCTTAATTCAGTTTTTGCCTGGCTTCCAAATCATCGCTGCGCTACTTTGCATAGCACAGGATATTATCTAAAGCCATTGATTACCAACACATCACATTCTCCTGGATGTGTGAAATAATCTCTGGATAAAACCCGAGAACAAACTGCACCACAAAATTACTGAGTTCTCTTTGTTCGTGATGTTCAATGCTACTATGCAGACAAAAGACCTGCATTAGATTTTCATGATAAGCATGCGCCGACTCGTTGGACTCTTGTGTGGTCCATGAGATCTTCAACCAATCAATCTCTTTTTGGGGAACATTTAGTTTTTAAAAAGTTAAACACCTGATGATACTTCTCTATGATCACAGCAGACAGAGCATTGTTTAGGACATTCCTCGGATTCTCAGCAGTTTTACAGCCACTTTACAAGCAGCCTACAAATCACTGGGAATGACAATATCAAAGAAAGTATTCAGATCTTACCAAAGCACCTTTGAAATTTGCACAAATCTGTCAACTTGAATATACCACTGATCAGGACTTTCTCTCAACTTTGGAATTTGGTTTGTAAATGTGAAAAGATCACCACGACTCCAAGGCACATATGCTCCTCCATGTACTTCTCTCACAAGGTAAGCTTTAACCTCACAATCACTCCTACTCTGATCCCCTTCTGTCTCCCTTTGGTCATCTTTATTTTTCCTTTTTCTAAGCCCATCTATCTCTAAAGTTCTGCGTTCTACTTTGACTATTTTGTTGTGAACAGCCATGTTATGTTTTTTTGTGTTGTTATGTTGCTTTGTGTATGGTGTTGTGTTCTGTTGCTTAATTTAGATATGTCAACAAATGCTGCTACATTTCTTAGCAGAAGCATCATATGACTTTAAAGTTTCTATGACAAGCTGCCACTTACCACTGGCTGAGTTGGTAAAACGGTTAGTAAAGGAAAAATGTCCTTTCTTGAGTCCCCTCACTCACCATGGTTTCCCATGGTGACATGCTTCATCATAGGGGCCATCCCAACCCGCTACGGGCTGAGGCGTGCTACGACTTGCGACACTACGTAGGAGCACTACTTGTGAGTGACTATGTGTGGTGCAGTGATGGGGGTGGAGTGGGTGAGACTAAAAATATCTAGCTAGTGGGCAAAAAGAATTTATTCAGGCTCCTAGCCGATATATTAAAAACGGGGTTGGTCGCTAGGGTGTCTGTTTTTAATTAGTTAGGGGTCCCTAGTGAACGTCAACTAGTTTCGAGCTACCCCAGTGCTCTTCTTCAGGACAAACAGGGTCCAGCCCTGTTAAGTATCACTCCAAAGTGACCTAAGGATAGGAAAAAATGCTGCAAAATACTAGCAGGCAAGAGTTAATACATACAGTACTTTGATCACGTAGTATTAATTATGGAGCAACAATGTGCTTCATGGTCTGAGAGGGGCTGGAGAGATCATCGCCATTGAGAATGAAAACTGCTCCGGCTGTTGCCTGCTTCCCTCCCGACCGCATGCACCCACTCCACCCCCATCACTGCACCACACATAGTCACTCACAAGTAGTGCTCCTACGTAGTGTCGCAAGTCGTAGCACGCCTCAGCCCGTAGCGGGTTGGGATGGCCCCTATGATGAAGCATGTCACCATGGGAAACCATGGTGAGTGAGGGGACTCAAGAAAGGAAATTTTTCCTTTACTATTTTTTTTTTTTTTTTTTTTTGAATCTTATATTAGTAAATTTAATTTTCTGAAAAAACTGGCTAGGTTTCCATAACCGAGATTTCGGTGTTTTGTAATTCTTGATAATTTTTGGAGGGTGGACCTAGCATATCCCTCTTTCTCCCCTTATTTTTCTGATTTTTTGAGTTGGTAAAACAGCACTGCTCCAGCTCTTCAATTATTTAAGACATCAGTCATCCGAAAACCGTGGTAAAGATGTGTCTTAAATTAACACTTGCAGTGCTCACTTTAAGTGATACACCCCAGGAAGTGTAGGATGGTGGAAGAAAAAGCCAGCCGTGGCACTCAGCAACACTAGTGGCAGGCTCCTAAGAAAAACTTTGGGTCCCTGAACGTATTTATTTTTAGGTCTCGCCTACGCAGCGCGCATGCGCTGGATAGGAGGGGACCTTTTGGAATCGATCAGCTTTTTGGCCAAAAACGTGCACGTTTTGCGGTGCTTTCTATTGCAACGCGTGCACGTTTGGCGTTTCCTTTGCGGAAGCGAGCTTTGGCGCCATCTGTTTGTAATTATCTTGCAAACAGATGGTGCCCCTGCTCGCTCCCGCAAGGGGAACGCTGTGTGTGTCTGGTCCACGCGACGCGTCCTGCGGTCACTTGAGACTGTTTTTTTATTCTTTCTTTTAAATTTAACTTTATTGTTCCCCGCTTACGGCTCTGCCTCTCCAGCCCTTTTTCCTCACTGCGGAGCTTTCCTGACTGCCGCCTATTGGCCAATTTCTGCTGTCTCCTTTTGCCATCGGCTGCCTGTGTTGCCTTTTGGTACTACGTGCAGGTCAGGCAAGTCGTGTTGCTCCTTCCAGCCTCATTGGGAGTCCTCGCCTGCTTCCTCCAGGTTATTGGCTGGTTTTCTCTTCTTCACGTGGGCCAGGCAATCGGAACTTTGCTCCTCGTACCCAGGCAGTGTCGTTTGGCAACTGGGTCGTCCTACGCTGACTCGCACAGCATATTTTCAGCTGATTTCTCCTTGTTTTCGCCAGCTCTGTTCTGTTGGTTTGTGCAACTTTTCCTCACGCTGATTAGCACAACTCTACTTAGTGGCTGCATGCTTCAAGCTTTGCGTTTCTTTTGTTTACTCTGTGCGAGTTCTACTACGCGCACTCTTGTGGAGGTGAGGTGGAGGGGACGTGCATGGGGACCAGACACACACATCAGCCACAATGCTCTACAACATAGCCAAAAGTTCTGGCTAAACACATAAGGTCCCAAAAGCGAGACCTATTGGCTATGCCAATGCTTGTTATTTTTAGAAATTAAACACTGCCCTTGAAACCCTGTCCTCATCTGTCAACAGAAACAATTGGTGCTTTGCACACCCACTCACTTGTCAAGCGCTGCAATTCAGTCTTATCTAATTGCGGGATTAATACTTAAAGGTACATTGTGCAAAAGAATCACAATACAGAATACCACAAGAGAAATTATTACAAATCAAAACACTTTGTTCCCAGCCACGAAAAAGATGACGGGAGCTCCCTAAAGCAGAGTATAAGAGATCACCTGTAAAATCGGTAACGTCATTGGAAGGGGCAAAGAGCGTCCTGTCATATATACGGGTCGGGGGTTACAGCAGGGCCGGACTGGGAACCCAAAGCAGCCCTGGCAATTTTCTCGGACCAGCCCCTGCCTGGCCCCGGGAGGCTGGAAACATTTGCTTGCTTCTTTTGTTACTAGGGGCCGATATTGCAGCACCCCTGCAAAACTAGCCACCAATAACAAAACCGGCCCCCACCCTTCCAGCCTCCCGGGGAAACGCCAGATGCCCGTTACGGCCAGTCCGGCCCTGGGTTACAGTTATCTTTCATGCTGTGAGGGTTAAGGAGGGCTCACAGCACGAGCTGAACACTTCATATGGGAGGTCGACAGTCATAATACAGAGCCAGGAGGTTGCTGCGGAATCTCTTGTCAAATGATATGAATATTGTGAAAACAATAGTGTATGAAATTGTTCTTGGAGTATGTTGGCAGATATGCGGCTAACATTCTTGAAAATCTCTGTGTACAATTCAAAGTGACTTCATTTAACTATTTATGAAAAGTTAAAATATTTTGTCTTGCAACATTTTGCCTAGAAATATTTTTGGCTTGCAGAATTTTGCCTTGCAATATTTTTGTCTTGCAATATTTTCATTTCCAATATTCTGCCCTCTGTGTTTTGTCAAAAGTCGACCCCCAGAACGCTGCCTATCACAATTTAAACTACACCATGCACTGGCAGGAGGACTGGAGGACTGGAGTTCTGCACCTGCCAAATATTCGTCCATTTACTGTGAACATTTCCAGGAAAACATTAACAGAATCTAGAATCTTCCATGCAGAGACCTCGAGGCCTTGTTGTCCTCTCTCTAAATAATACCCTTTGAGAAAGAGGCTCGGAACTCTGTTTTCCATTTACAGTCATATGTTGCCCCATAGACAAGAGTTAGCCAGGGGTATATAATGCGGGTAGGTAAAAACAGCAATTTATGCCTCATGTTGCTGCCTCATTTCTCCAGAACTGCTCTCCAAACCGGTGATTTAACGAGCATTGAAAATGATATTTCACATGTAAATACTACTTTTAGCTTTTGATCGTTTTGGGTAGGGATGAGCCTGTCGACTCTAGAAAAAATAATCCTGGTAGGGTTTCAAAATGACAAAGCAATATGCACAGAATCACGAAACACATTATGCTTTCTTTTATGTCCTACTATTCAATGGTGCTTTGATTTTACTATCCTGGTATACTGCCGAGCTCAATTTTTGTATTGTTCTGTAATTGTATTGTGATAGCATTTATATAGTGCTTGTTACCCATGATGAGGCGTTGTTACAGCAAGGAGCACAGTGTTCCAGAAACCAAGGTTAGTGGTTAATTCAATGGTTATTGGTCATCGTAGGTTATTGAGACTGGCTATCTGTTCTGAAGGAAATCCATTCCATGCATTTACTCCAGTTTCTTTGTGATACATTTAGGGCCTCATTTATGAGGCCCTACCAGCACTATTGCGCTGCCGGAACGTCACTTTTTTGATGTTCCGGTGGCGCAATGTGCCACTGGCATATTTATAAGGCCACGTAAAGCCATGTTACGTGGCTTTTCATGGCCTTATAAATATGTGCCCCTTTTATGCATAAAAATGTGTGAAAGGGGCGTTTTATGGGTGTTGCTGAGGGCATTCAAAGCAACATCCATGGTTTTTTGACTCTGCCCCAGATTTATGAGAAATCGTAAGTCTGAGGCAGCGCCAAAAATTTACGCCTCCCCAGGGGAGGCGTAAGGGAGGAGCAATGAGGAGGAATATCTTTATTTCTCCTTGTTTTTCCTCTTTCTAAGTGTCCTGCATTCTACAGCACACATAGAAAGAGGAAAAAGCATCTTGTGATTGTTTTTGTGCGGGAAGGTTTCCCTTCCTGCTCAAAAATAATCATCCCCACAATGCAGGTACCCTTGCACTATAGTGCAAAGGTGCCTGCATTTGCGCATGGCAGTCCATTGTGCGCCGGCGCAGGGGAAAAGGACAGGAATGCGCCGTATCTAATAGATATGGTGCATTCCTGCCCTTTTCTTTTGCCGTAGGCAAAGCCTGCTGCACTGCCCTACAACAAAAAACCCATAAATAGGAACCCACTTAACCAGCAAAGACAAACTATGGGTCACTCTGGGTCTAATGGTGGCTAAAAGAAATATTGCACAGTTGTGGGGGGCAGAGGTGTCGCCAAACCTCGAGGCCTGGAAGGCGGATATGGACTGGTGTATGATCAGAGAAAAAACAGTATACGTTGCACGTGGCTGCCCCAAAAAATGGACTGCTATATGGGACAAATGGAATGCCTATCGGGGAAATATTTGTGTTCCACCTGTTCTCCCCTCCTCTGACGAATCACCAACACCGTGAATACTGTGAGTTACTATGTCTCATTGAAAGGTACTCTGTAAAATGGTGTTGTCAGATCTGTGTCGTCGCACTACTCTCCTGTATGTAATTTATATTGTCGAACACATTACTGGTTAATAAAAAGAACTATAAAAAAAAAAAACATAAATGAGGCCGTAAATTATTAGGAGTTACTTCTGATCGTAGGCAGGGGCCATGAGACTTCATGCGAATGGTTAATAGAATGGAGAGGCTAAAGGAGATTAGGTATGATTAGGTTGCAGGGAAATGGTTTCAAAGAGGAGAGGTTGTGATCTATGGAATGAGGTGTGAGCAAAATGCAGAAATACAATAACAGAGAATAAGGCAGACAGGTGAATAAGAGTAGTGCAGGCATGCAGAGGATGGAAGGTAAGGAGGAGCCCTGGGCAGAATTTTAATTACGCAAGAGTAATCAGAGTAATGTCGGTAATTCCGCATCACTCTTTGGGGCAGAATTACCAATAATAACGTAAATAATCTTCCTTGAGTAATTTAGGGGAAAAAATCATACCGTGAGAGCACATTCGCTATTCGTGTCAACCTACATTTAGCGCTATTTCTTAGAGCAAAAATGCATCCATGTGTCCATTTTGGAAAATAGCGCAAAATGCTGTACCGCAAGAACACAGCCACTCACTATTTGTGTTCTTTGAGCAAAATGCATCCTTGCTTCCATTTTTGGAGTAAAAAATCGTGCTAAATGCAGAATTACTCTTCTTGTGCAATTCCACGTAATCTTGCTGAATTCCGCATGAATATGCTACACAGAATTACGCGAGTTCTGCCCACCCTTAATAAGGAGACAGTGACAGAGAAGAAAGAAAGGAGAGGAAATAAGGGGAAGGTTTACTTCAAGGTGAATTTTTCATGCAGGATTTGAGAAATATAGTAGGAGGAGGCTTTTTGAGATAGTATGTAATTTGAAAATGTAAAACCTTAGAAAGGGACATTAGGCAGTGCTCCATGTCAGAGGTAAAAGGCTTAAACAAGTGAGGCCGAGTCTGTAGATCATTTGAACATTAACCACTCTATGCCACTCTACTCTACGCTGCGCCACTCTATACCACTCTACTCTATGCCGCTGTGCTCTACGTCACTCTACTCCAGAGGTCTACAAACTGTGGGGCGCGCCCCCCTGGGGAGCGTGGATGGGTTCCCAGGGGGGCGCAGATGCCTCTTTTACATGTAAATGAAGATGTCTGGAAGTGCGGCAATGTTTATTTGCTGCATTTCCAGGCTGTCTTCATTTACGTGAGACCGGAGGTCAGTGAGTGTGCTGCTGTGGGCTCGGCTGGGCAGTGTCTGGAGTCTTATCTCTGGCACGCCCGAGTTTTTCACACGTCTTTAAAGACCATTTGCATATTTACATACCTTTGAAAACTGGTTACAGAGGCTTAGTTTTTTTTCTGGTTCCAGTACCCCTGGGCCCCCACTCTGCCTATTCCTTACATTTGTGTTTTACAATTACTGCTGTAGTGTGAAAATGCATTTCATGAAAAGGAATATAAAGTAGGGTTGCCAATAGAAAAATGCCAGCCATGTGTTGTTTAAAGAGCCTGCAAAGACCTTGTCTTGACACTAAATAGGGTTATAAATAAAAAAAGTATGTATTCATTTGTAATGTGACTTTTCTGTCTTTGTTTCCTTTAATTATCAGTCATGAATCATTCAGGCCGCCCTAGAACACAATTAAAAGTGCTTTCTATTTATATTGCTCTTCGAAGTATGCACAGATAAGTGCAGAAAATACGGCTTTAGGTGACTGTTTCTTTTTGTACCATCTGCGACATCAAAATCATGAGCTGGCAATACTAATTATAAGACTGGAAGTTTGTTGCAGGGTCAGCACATTATTTATTTCCTTCACCCTCGATCCCTGATTAATGCCATAATAGCAATAGTTTAACTTATATCTGAAACCCTACGCCACCGTCAATAACATGCTGATTTACTTCAAGTGTCTGGGAATGCACCCAGCATTCAGACAACTCACTCTTCATTCTCACCCTTCACTTTCACGCTCACCCTGCACTCACAGTGCATAGTTATGGATTTCCCGCATTTGCCACATAATCCATCATCTGCTGCATAATTTTCAGATTAAAAAAAAACTTGTTTCTAGCTCAAACGGCTCAAAAGTTACTAAAAATGCAGCAACACACGTTACCTCGCAGTGGAAGGCCCTTTCTAAAGGTTGACTGGTCACCTTTCTGTTGCTTATTGCTATATGTGGGTGTTAATGTGGTACTTATGAGGGGCAATAAAGGCCAGGACAGTGTTAACAATTGTAAAAATTGAAAACTAATGCAGTAATGCTATTACAAAATATGCAGCATTGTGCAGCATAATTCGTCTTTGCTTGCTGCAGAATTTAGTCAACCATGCTGCTTAATTTGGCCTTCTCCTGCCGCATAATTCCAGTGGCCCTGTTTATAGTGCTATGAGATCCCAGCCTGTGGCAGAAAGCACTGTGAATATGTGTCATTATTTTAAAACAGTATTTACATACACTAAGCTAGGCTGCTGCAAAATGATGCAGTGATTGAGATAAAACAAGTTCTTACAAAATATACTTTTTAGTAATAAGTAATCAAACTGTATCTAATGCAGACATTTTTGTAAGTGTCTCCACTGTTCCAGATCTCAGCTGATAACACCCTTACATTACATCTCAAAAAGAATAAATCTTTGCCACCATGAAGCTTTAAGCAGAGCCACTGGAATTATTCAGCAGAAGAGGACCACATTATGCGTCAGGTTTGACTAAATTATGCAGCAAGAAAAGGTAAATTATGCGGCACAATGTGCCACATTTTGTAGTTAGCATTACTTCATTATTTTGTCATTTTAACTCAAGGTAACTCTGTCAGGGGAAATATTTCACCTCATTAGTACCAGTTTAACACCCAAATACAGCAGTAAGCAACTACAAGATTACCAGTCAATCTTTGCAAAGGGCCTTCCAATGCTTCGGAAAACTTTGTCACACTTTAAGTAACTTTTGTTCCGTTTGAGCTAGAATCAAGATTTTTTGTTGAAATCTGCAGATTATGTAGCAAATGCAGTAAACTGATATCTATGTGGAAAACACTGCTGCTGAGGAAACTCCTAATTCCAGTGGCCCTGGCTTTAAGTGACTCAATCAATTAATGGCTGGTAAGAAGGCTGGTTTCTTTTTTAACTTTCTGCACTACCACCACACCCTTTGATTTCAGGCAGAGGAACCTCAAAGTCAGTATTAACCATTCAGGGGCAGTTTTGTTGTGAAAGCTGAGTCCATGGGGTGGCAGGTAGAAGGCCAGCAGGGTTGCATTCAGATCCAGAGCCTGAATCCTCTCGATCCCTTGGGCCTCACAGTAATGGTCTAGGAGACAGAAGAAAGGAGCGAGATTCATAGATATTGTCAAAGAAAAGGCCCTGAATAGGGAACACTGTATGGGGACTCATTTTTATGTTTACAAATGGCCAGAGACAGCTTCTTTAGAGAGATACCCCAAAGAAGGGGACAATATAAGTGGTTTTTTTTAAAGGAAAGGGACATTCATTAGTGACGCTGGTACTGCTGCCAAGTGTGTAAGTGGCCACTGCTGGTTATCATTGAGGAAGCAGATGCAGCAGGACTGGGGCCCAGGGATTTGAGGGGCCCACTGCATCACAATTATGACTGTCTACCTTTAAAAAAGGGGCATCAGAGCTTATTTACCTTTCAAGCATTAGGACTGAGGTGATGATCCCTCATGGTGGGGAAGAGGTAAAAGATGCAGGGGAGATAAACTGCTACTCAGGACTGCAGTTATCATTAGTGCAGCAGGTGTAGTTTGATTGGGGTCAAAGTGTGTGAAGGGCTCACAACACCCCAATTATGGGGAGCAGTTTGTTTGGGATAATATCTGTTTTTGTCTGATGCATTTGCTGTTTTATAAGTCTCATATTTAGTGCGGTTCATAAGCTATAGAAAAAGTATTCCTGAAATCATCTCATAAGCCCCGCTCCTTGCACGCAGCCATGTCCCTCCCGCTCCCCCAATCCTTGCCATAAAATTTTGGAGGGGAGCCCGACCTCAAAACATTTTGCTTAGGGGGGGCTCAGAGAAAAAAGTTTGAAGACCTCTACTCTACTCTAAACCACTGCACTCTACCCAATGCACTCTACACCACTTTGCTAAAAACCAATGCACTCTACGCTGCTGCACTCTAGCCCAACTACTCTGCACCACTGCACTTTACACCACTATACTCTACTTTGCAACACTCTATGCCACTGCACTCTACGCAACTGCATACTATGCCACTCTACACTACTGAGCTCTACGTCACTGCACTCTGCGCCTCTCTATTCTACTCTGCACCACTGTACTGTATGCCACTGCTTTCTACAGCGCTCTACTCTGCAACAGTCTACTCTTTGCCACTGCAGAATATGCCAATGCACTCTACACCACTGCACTCTAAGACACTCTACTGTGCAAAACTGCACTCTCCTCCACTGAACTCTACGTCACTGCACGCTACACCACTCTACACCATTGTGCTCTACGTCACTGCACTCTATGCCAGTCTATTCTACTCCGCACCACTGTACTGTACACCACTACTCTCTACAGCACTCTACTATGCAACACTCTACTTTATGCCGCTGCACTCTACGCCAATACACTTTGCACCTCTGCATTCTAAGACACTCTACTCTGCATGACTGCACTCATCACTGAACTCTATGCTACTCTGCACCACTGCACTCCACTCCACACCACTCATCTCTACATCAATGCACTCTATGCCACAACATTCTATGCCACTCTTACCTATTCTGCACCACTGCACTCCACGCCACTGCACTCTATGCAACCGCACTCTACGCCACACTTCTGCAGTTTATCCTGGAGGAGTTGGGCAAACAAATGCTTGGCAAGGTGGAGTATCTGTTTTTTAGGGTCGAGCCTGCAAGAGCATGCGCTAGCACATGCGTCGTGCTTGCGAGACACCGGTGTTAACAAAAAGGGCTTGGAGCCCGCCCTTTGCTTACCATTTGTTGGCTTGTGTGGCACTCTTATTTACAGCCTTGTTATTCGTCAAGACAGATCTAACATAATTTCCGTTCCTCTCTGTGGAGCAGGGACTAAGCACTGATTGATTCAACTTAATCAGTGCCCTTCTGCTGCTCCCGATGTGATTGAGATACTATTTTGTTCTTTTTAGCTTTTAGTGCCCTGCAAACAGAAGGCATGCAACTGGCAAAAATGTGCCCAACAGGACAAACAAAATTGCAAAGATTTATTTTCTATAGTTAACTTTCTTTTATTTTGCCAAGTAGTCTTTTCTGACTTTTCACTCATGCTTTCTTTTGTTTTTGCTCGTGAGCGCTGTTCTCAAAATATGAGGATTATCCTATTGCAAAATGCCATTATTTCTTTCTTATGTGTAATTTCTGAAATGATGCTTTAACACATCGTGCAGTACACCCCAATCCACCCTACTTCAATACACCCTACCTCACCCTACACCAATCCATCCCACTCAATCCAATCCTCCCAGACCAATTCAAATCACTCACCCCAATCGAATCCACTCCAATACACCACACTCCAATCCTCTTAACCCAGCCCACAACAATCTGCCCCACTCCAATTCGCCCCACTCCAATTCAAATCTGCCCGCTCCAATCCAAAACAATCTGCCCCACTCCAATCTTCTGCACTCCAATCTGCACCACTCCTATCCAAAACAATCTGCCCCTCTCCAAAACAATGTGCCCTACTCCAATCCAAAAGTATCTGCTCCACTCCAATCCAAAAGAATCTGCTCCACTCCAATCCATAAAAATCTGCCCCACTGCAATCAGTCCCAAACCAATCCAAAACAGCCTACCCCACTCCAATGTGCCCCACTCCAATCCAATACAATCTGCCCCACTGCAGTCCAAAACAATCCGCCCCACTCTAATCTGCCCCTCTCCAATCCAAAACAATCTGCCCCTCCAATCTGCCCCACTCCAATCCAAAACAATCTGCCCCACTCCAATCAGCCCCACTCCAATCCAAAACAATCTGCCCCACTTCAATCAGCCCTACTCCAATCCAAAACAATCTGCCCCACTCCAATCTACCCCATCTAATCCAAAACAACCTGCCACACTCCAATCTGCCCCACTCCAATCCAGACCAATCCGGCCCACTGCAATCCACCCCTCTCCAAACTAATCCACCTCACCCCAATCCAATCCACCCCAATCCAGTCAAATTTCAATCTACCCCACTACAATCCACCCCACCCCACCCCACTCCAATCAACCCCAATCCAGTCCATCTCAATCCAATCCATCCCACCCCACCCCAATCCAGTTCACTCCACCCCAATCCAATCCACCTCAATTCACTCCACCCCAATCCACTCCAGCCCACTCAATCCATCCCACCTCACTCCAATACAATCCACCCCACTATAATCCAATATACTCCACTCCAATCCTGCCCACCCCATGCCAGTCTAATTCACTCCACTCCAATTCACTCCACCCACTCCATTCCATCCCACTCCATTCCATTCCACCACACTCCCGTTCACCCCACCCTAATCCAATCAACCCCACTCATCTCATTGTAATCCACCCCATTATAATTCACCCACCCCATTCCAATCTAATCCACCCCACTCCAATATAATCCACCCCACTCCAATCTACCCCACTCCACTGCAGTCCAATCCACCCCACTCTACCTCAGTTCAATCTACCCCACCCCAGACCAGTCGACAACCCACTCAATCCAATCCATCCCACCAAACTCCAATCCACCAAACTCCAATTCAATTGATCCCACTCCAGTCCAATCCACCCCACTCCAATCCAATCCACCCCCTTCAGTCCAGTCAATCCACCCCCTCGACTCCACTCTAATTCACCTCATTCCAAACCACCCTACTCTAATCCAATCCACCCCACACAAATCTAATTCATCCCACTCCAATCCACCACAATCCAATCCACCTCACTCCTTTCAAACAACCCCACTCAAATCCAATCCACCCCACTCCACTTAATTAAACCTACTCGACCCAAATCCAATCCACTGCAATCCAATTCACCCTATTCACCCCACTCACCAACACTCAAGTCTACGACACTCTCTGCCACTAAACCACTGAACTCTACTCCCCTCTATGACACTCTACTCCCCCATACCACTCTACGACACTGTACACCAACAAATCCAGTCTACGACACTCTTCTACCCCCACTCCACGACACTCTATGCCACTAACCTTTAGCCATGCTGAACAGCAGCCACACTGGTGTACAAAACGCATTGCCTTGTATAGGCGAGACCTATTGGCTTTGACAATGCTTGTTTTCTCTGATGTCTCTGTGCACATTCAACATCTGTGGTATCAGGACAAACAGAGCTGAGACACTGGTCACCTCTAGAGACGCCACTGTCTTTGGCTCAATGTTGAAATGCTGGAGCCTCCAGTTTTCAATATAGAATGTTTTATGTTTTGTTTATTTTTTTGGGGGGGGGAGTTTTATGTAGCGCGAACTAGACCCGAAGGTATCAGAGCACTTTACATGAGCACCAGTTGCATTACAGAGGGACACATTCATTTTTCTTAGGCAGAGGGAGATTAAGTGATTTGCCCAGAATCACAGGATGTTGAGGGTCCCTGCCGAGACTCGAACCTGGGTCCCCAGCTTCGAGGTCGACCGCCCTAGCCATTAGGCCACAGAACCATGCCCACTGTTGCGGGCAAAGTTCATGTGATGTAATTTCCTGTGTTTTTTTGTGCATGGGGCAAAGGTCATGTAATGCTGCTTTCACTACTTTAGGTGAAATAATACCTCTGGGCTTACTACAGCTGCAAGAAGAAAAGGGACTAAAGTTTGCAGCATCGGAAGATTAGCAATTAGAAAGTGTAGCTTTGAATCGCTGATGAAAATTCGAAATTTCAAGATTGAAATACTAAACGTTCTAAACCAAACGTTAAAACTTTCTAATTTGAAATGTACTACTATCTACGTAATTTGTATTGAGTACTAAAGCTACAAATTTAAAATGTTACACTTTTTAATGTATTTTTCCCATTTAAATTCTCTAACAACAATCCCATTGCCTGAATTCTAACACTAACCCTACCTTCCGCCCCTCACCCTAAGAATAACTCTCACACCACAACCCTAATGCTTATCCTAACTTCAAATCCCACCCTCTCACCCTAACACTAATCTCATTACATTCCCCATGCTGTAAACTACTTTACCTCTAATCTTAATGCTAACCTCTTGCGCTAGCGCTAAACCTTCCTAACCAGTTTCCTTCACCTTTATCCTACCTCAGATGTATCCCTAACTTGTCTCCCTAACCCTAACCCAGAAAATATCTCTGCCCCTACACCTTGCCTAAGCACAGCAGGCCTCTCACCTTGCATATTACTACCCATGTGGAGATGTATGGTTTGCATATGCAGGAACCCCATTAAGTGTAAAGGTGCCCAGGCCTCAATCTCACTGCGTTCCAATTCACCTTTTTAGGTCTCGCGCCTAGCGTTGCAGTGCGTAGCCCTGCTCGCACAGCGCGAGACCTCTAGAAAGGGCTTTAGAAAGCTAACCACACGCTCGTGCGTGTGGTTTTGCTTTCATTGGCTTTCGCGTTTTTTTTTTTTAGAAGATCCAGCACGCAATTGGGCAAAGGCGGGCGCATGTCCCGCCTTTGCTCTGCCCATTCCTGTCGGTGGCCAGCACGCGCAGCAGCGCGCGTTCGTCTCGCTGCCGCGCTCCCTCTCCCCCCGCTCCTCTGTGGTGCGCGCACCACTGGTTTCTGCGTTCGGCTCCTCTGTGGTGCGCGCGCGTTTCTATTCCGTGCTTGTTGTTGTGGCCAAGCTCTTTCTTCTAGGCTTGTATATTTGAATTTATCTAGCCCATTCCGACCACATAAAGGACTGAAGAGGAAAGTAGGTGTTAAATAGCAAGTCTACAAAAGTAAAGTAAGTAGAAGTCTTTATTACTTAACATACGTCTTCTACCAGTGCGCGCTCTTTCCTCCTTCTCCTCACCAACATTCTAATGCCAGCTGCACCTGAGAGCTCCAATTTAGAGCACGGAACCTTGCAAGTGTCAAGGAAAGAAGGAGGGGCGGGGACAATAGGAGGGCGGAATGCACCATGTAGATTACAACGGTAGGTCGATGACACACTGGCTTCGCCAGCGGGCGCAGTCTGCACTGCCTTTAATACCTGAAGGCAGTAGCACTACTACTGGCCAGGCCGCCGCCCGCCAGGCTGATCGATGCTGCCAGCCAGTTGCCTCAAGCCCTCAACACGCCACGGGCCGACTTGGCGTTGGCGATGATGACTCTCGTCGTGGCGGCGGTGCCCCTACCCCATCCTGACCAAATCCAGCCCAAATAATCTCGTCCCGCCCACCCACCCAGTTAGTGGCACTCAGGGCAGGCACTGGCAACACTGAACCACTAGGGCAGGGCCGCCGGCCGCCAAGGCGCGTAGCGCAGTGCGCGCGCCGCCCGCATCAACACATTTAAAATGTATTTCCAGGAGAGGACTGTGACAGGAGGTAAAAAAAATCATGGAATCTCTTTCTCTGGGGGGCTCAGCTCAGGTCCGGACTCGGGAGAAGATCAAAACACGCCGGCTGCAGCCGCTGCACAAACTTTAATAGAAATGTGATGTGTGAGCGTCAGTCAGTGCCAGCCAGAGTGTAGACCCGGCCCTGTCAATTAAGTGCCGGTGCACCGGCAAGCCCTGGTCGACTCGCTCGTCGTGTCCCGACTCCCACCGAGTCCCTGCCGGCCGGCCTACACCCACAGGTAACGATGACGACTGTACGGGGGTAACTTTACCTGCAGGTGCAGCAGTGCTACTAGTACTAAGTACAACTACAGAGTACAGACTGTGGTTGCCCAGGCCCAGCCATTTTCAGGCTTCATTGAAATTTGGGGAAATGCCATGGTGATGGAAATGAGAAAATAACTGGCTGGCTGAAGTAGAGCTCACTGTTTGTGAGTCTGCCAGTTATTCCTCATTTCATTCTGATGGAATCCGCAGGGCCGCCCGCCTTGTAATTCCCCGCCGGTAACACCCCCGGCCCCCAACACTGCATATACACGATCACGTCCTGACCTGCACTGTGCACACGATGCAAGCAGCCCTGCCCTGTACAGGCGTTCACGTTGCCCATAGCTGCCAAGGTTTCAGAGTGCCACTGCCATGTGTGACATTTTCAGGACTGGACATTTTAATAATTTCTATTATGTAAATATGACTCTGAGTGACATAATTTCAATGACTATGAGTGACACTTTGTCACGGGCAAAATTAAGCAATAAAGACGAGGCGGGAAATAGATTAATTTCACAAATTACACCAAGAAACTCTTAGAAGATCGAGAAACTGCTGTAAAGCCCCAGAAATGCAAGGTCAAGGTCACTAACCTGCTGCTGCACTTGTGTGCCCAGGGCATGAGGTCCTAGCTAGAAAGTTGTGTGTGATTGACACGCCCGCCCATTCATTCATATGGTTTGTCCGGTGGTAGAATGTAAAGTCGCCAAAAGGTCACTGACACTGGGGTTGGCGCCAGTTCCTTGCTGGAAAGTAGCAAATCTGGGAAGGTGCCCCATCCCCGGATAAGTAGTGGCACGGACGCTCTACTATAGCCTAGGCCACGTCTCTAGGGCAGTCATAGACTGAGGCAGCCGAGGAGGTGAGGTCTCAGCTGCTAATGCAGTCAGCTGAGCCCACTGTGACAAAGTTGATATGTGCAGCGGAGTGCAGTGCTGGTGCACGGTGCACCATAGTAACCAGTCCTGGTAGTAACACCTGCCACATATAAAGCCTCCCAGTGCCTCACGGCGCTGCCCTGCCACTGACTGAAATGTATTAAAATGAAATAGAAAGTACCTGCATAAAGCATATTTTTAAATCTGTATTCATTTGCATTTCTTCTGAGACGCGATGCTATTCTCTTTTACCCATGCAGATGTTTCAGCTAGCTACTTGAGGCACATTGAACTAGGTAGGCTCTGCAAGGTCCCTCGATTAATTCGGGTCGGTCATCATTGAATATAAATTAAATTACAAAGGTGCATAGCACTGAACTGTAGACTGCAAGGAATCCTCCCCCACCCACCTCATCCACCCCCTTTTCCCTGTGCCCCTTAAGTCACGCAGCCCCAGATGAGGTCCAGGCCCCCGGGCTCGAGGCGACCTGTAATTACAGAGCTAGACGGTAATTGGAAGAGGGCTTCCTGTCTGGGGGCGCTACTCAGGTGTGCAGTGCAGTGGGAGGGCTTGGCACTGCAGATGAAAGGCGTACACACTCAGGGATAGACAGCGGCAGGGCTTTCATCCTCACCTGCCCACTTCCGTTCTGTGAACGCACAAACAGGTGAGATAGCTCAGCGGGCTGAACACCTGCGGTTCCAATGCGGCAAAATACCTTCTTCTGTAGAATAAAGCGAGTGCTGCGCTGATGTGAGCACGCCCTGCAGGCCACAGGGTCCAGAGCCTCCTGGGGTCATGGGACTGCTGCTCGGTGGTGCAATCCCTGTAAGGTACCTCGGTGGGTTCATGCAAATAACTGATCTGGGTGTAAGCTGAAGAAGGCAGGTTCAGCTGCCGCTTTCATCCTTCTGAGGTCAAGGGAATGCTGCTGAGTTTCTTAACACTAGCATCTCATATTTAACAACCGAAAGGCCCCTTGGGCTGTGGTGCCCCCAGAGGAGGAATCGTGACAAGTGGGTAAATTCTGTCCTTGGAATCTGAATGAGTTCATTCTGATCCCAGTTTCGACTTTGTCTCCCTGTGCCTCAAATTGTAATGCATTTTTATTTTTTATTTTTTAAAGGTTTTATTGAACGAAAATTAATACATACAGCATTTCACATGGTCATGCAAGAGACATCTATCACTGTGCATGGGAACAGCTTACAGCGCTTTCTGTACAAATTCACAGTGCAATAAAGCATAACGTGATCCGCCCGTATTCTGCGTTTAGTATTCTAAATCGTGGACCTTACTTTGTAGAATGCATGATAGGGCTTGCCCATTCGCCGCCTGTGTCCCGGTGGGGGGGGGGGCATCTGCATGTAATGGAGTAGGGCCGCCACAGTGAACTTATATGGATGCTTCCTGGTTTTCGGTGTCCGGGTGTGTCAGCAAGTATGCCTGGAGCGGGCCCCATATGTCTCTTGGGCGTGATGTTACCGGGAGTAGTTCAGCATATATGCCCATCTGATCCTGCCATAACATCATGTCCCCCAGCCATTCCTTAAATTTAGGCGCCTCCCGCGACCCCATCTACAAGCCACTCGTCGCTTCGCCAACATGAGGCCAAATGACACGAACCTGCGGTGTTGTGCCGGGATCTGCTCAGTATAACCAAGCGGGGCCACCTGAGGAGATTTGGGAATCTGCAGAGATATCATGCTGTCTAACGAATTCAGGACTGCAGTCCAATATTCATACACCCTTGGGCACGCCCACGCTAGGTGGAGAAAATCAGCAGAGTCCGCCCTGCATCTATCGCATCTGCTTGTGTCTCGCAATCCGAATTTGTGTAACTTTATTGGTGTGTAATAACTCCGCTGAAGGAATTTATAATGAAGAATGCGCAGTCGGCTGTTTGAGGAGACCTGTTCAGTTTGCGTGCAGCAAAAGTCCCATTGCTTGTCAGTGAGGGGTTGTTCCAGTTCGGCTGACCACTTGTGTCGGGCATCACATATAGGGTATGTACCATCAGTGTATAATGCGCGGTATAGGGCAGACACTAAGTGTGCGGCTGTGGGCGTGCGTAGGACATGGTGTAGTGGCGTAAGCGTCTCGGGTTCAGCTGGATAGTCAGGCGTACAATCCTTCAACCCATGCCTTAAGCGTATATAAAGGAATGTTTCCATTGTGGTGGGTGGAGAGTCTTGAAAGAATTGCTGTAGGGTACGGAATTTACCATTCCGGTAGAGATCCCCCCATTTCCGTATGTTCCGAATCCGAGCCATTTTTTTAAACACTCCCTCCTGTAGCAAAGGCATCCGCGGATGATATACCAGTGGAAGCAGTGGCGAATATATGTGTGGTATGTGTTGTTTGTTCGCAATATAATGCCAGGCTTTGAGTGTACACTCCACCGATGTGGGCCGCGACTCTCGAGGTTTGTTGTGTGAGAGTATCACGCCTTCTAGCGGGGTGGGGTGTGCAATCCAATGTTCCGTTGCTACATGCGGTGTGTAGCGAGGGGGGTTAAACCAGAAGTGGGCGAAATGTGCCTGAGCGCATTGATAGTATAATTCAAAGTTGGGAATATCAAACCCTCCCCGTGCATATGGGCGCATTAACGTGTCCCATTTTATCCGGGGTTGCTTGCCACCCCATACCAGACGAATCAGCTCAGTGCGGAGGCTAGCAAAAAAGTGTCTCCCCGGGTCATACGGGATATTTAAGAATAAATACAAAAATTTGGGTAAAATGACCATCTTTATTAGGGAGATGCGGCCCGCCATGGTCAGTGGGAGTGCGTTCCAGCGGGTCACACATCCAGTAACATGCTCCAATGTGCGTCCGTAATTCAGTCGCATCAGCTCTTCCCGGTCTGACGTGACCATAATTCCCAAATAGCGCACCTCATCCGTGCACCATGCTATGGGATAATCTGTGTCAAAGGTTGTGGTAGCTGTGGTCAGTGGGAAGATCTGGGATTTAGCCCAGTTTATATGGATCCTGGATAGGCCGCCAAACCGAACAAACTCCCTGAGTAGTGGGTTCAGATTGTTCCGTGGGTCCTTCACATAGAGCGTGACGTCGTCTGCGTATAATGATATAAGAACAGGGCGCAAAAAACACCGGAGCCCTTTGTCAGCATGGTGTTGTCTGATTTTAGCTGCTAGCGGCTCCATTGCGATAGCAAATAGTAAGGGGGACAGCGGGCATCCCTGGCGAGTGCCCCTGGTGAGCGCTATCGGAGGCGAGAGTAATCCGTTTATTTGGACCGTTGCTGTTGGGGCTGTATATAAGAGTCTGATATATGTCATGAAACCGTTGGGGAGTCCCATGGTTTGGAGTATAGCAAAAAGATATAACCACTCCACTGAATCAAAGGCCTTCGTGGCGTCTAAAAAGACCGCCACTAGTGCCATATTGGGGTCCACAGTTTGGAGGATAGAGAACAACGTCCGCAAATTATGAGCGGTAGCCCTGCCGGGAATGAAGCCAGCTTGGTCCGGCAGAACCAGCTTCTCCATAAGAAGTTTAAGCCGGTTGGCTATTAACTTAGCAAGAATCTTTGCGTCAGTATTTATGAGTGATAGAGGACGGTACGACTCACATCTATCTGCCGGTTTACCCGGTTTTACCAGTGAGATTATACGCGCCTCTCTCATCGAGTCCGGCAGGAGCTGCAATTCTTGGGCCTCCAAGAATACTTCTTTCAGGACTGGAAGAAGCTGGTCAATGTAGGTTTTATAAAACTCTATAGGGATGCTGTCAGGCCCGGGAGCTTTCCCCGACGCCATCTGCATGATGGCTTCACGGAGCTCATCATCCTCGAATGGGGCCTCCAAGAATTCTCTCTGATCGTCCCCTAGCCATCCCAGCGCTACATCTGCAAGATAGAGCGATAAATCAGGGGGCGCCCTCTGGCGTGAGGTGTATAGTTCCGTGTAAAACTCAGTGAAATCCTGCAGAATATCCCGGCTGTCCCTATGTCGTGACCCATCCTCCCTCACCACTTCCAGCACATGATTGGAGAAGCGGGGTGGTCTGATCTCCGATGCCAGCGCCCTACCCGGTCTCTCCCCCTCACCATATCTTCGGGCCTTGAAATATTTACCTTTAAACCTAGCCTCCCGCGTTGCCGTCTCCCCATATTCAGATATTTTCTCACGTAGGAGAGCCCGTCGGTCGCCCGACTCCTCCGTCCACATGTTTTGTTCCAGTGCCTTTATTTCTATTTCCAATCTATGGAGTGTTCGCCTTAAAGCGCGGAGCACCCCAAAACTTTTTGACATGCATGTGCCCCGCATAGTTACTTTAAAAGCTTCCCACACTGTATGGACATATGTTACCGAACCTTTGTTTCTGGTAAGGAAGTCGTCTATCTCCTCGCCTATCTCCGCCCGGAACACCGCATCCAGCAGTGCCTCCGGCACTAATTTCCAGCATCGAGGTGCCGCAATTAAACTAGGGGGTAGTATTGTTAGGCATACAGGCGCATGGTCTGAATATGTACGTGCAATGTGCTCTGCCGAGTGTATCCATGTGCCAACCCCTCTGGAGCAGACCCAATAGTCCAACCTCGACCATGTGCGATGGCCCGCCGTGTAATAGGTGCCCTCTCTATCTGCTGGGTGAGCATATCTCCAAGCGTCTATAAGTCCTTGATCTACAAACAGTTGTGAGAGGGTGGCATGTGTGTTGTTATAGTGCTGCGGGAGGGGTTGGATCTGTCCATGGTGGGCTGCAGTGCAACATTAAAATCTCCTCCCCAGATTATATGAGTGGACCCCACCTTGATGATCTGTCCCCATAAAGTGGAGAAGAAATCTGAGTTATCTATGTTTGGTCCATAACACGAAGCAATAGTCACCGATTGGGTGCCAAGTGTGCCCCAGAGGAGGCAGCTGCGTCCCACGGAGTCACTGTAGGTGCTCCCAAGAATGAAGGGTGTACCCCTCTTGATAAGTATGAGTGTGCCCCGCGCGTATGTGGAGTATGAAGAGAACACCCTCACGGAGGCCCATCTACTACCAAAGAGCGGTTCGCGGCGGGGGTCAAGGTGTGTTTCTTGTAGCAACGCTACCTGTATGTTGTGCCTATCCAAATACGCCAGCACATGGCGTCTTTTGCGATGGTCTCCCAGCCCTCTTACATTCCACGTAAGGAGTTTAATTTGCGCGTTCACAGTATGTGTCGACAGTATTTAACTGTGTGGTTTATATAAAAAACGGGTAGTGACGCGTGATATAGTGTGTACCCTTGGGTAGTCTCTGTATGACTGTTCCGTAGAGATCGGACCTCTCGATCAAATTGTGTCTCCTGGCATGCTGTAACAAATCGGATATTTCTTATCCCCTCCTCCCACCCCCCAACTTTGTCCCCGTAAGTCGCCATTAGGGCGAGTGTCAACATCCCCTCCCACCCCCTCCCACAGCAGCACCCCAATCGTGCCAGTGCAAAGGTACCCTCCCATCCACCCAAACAATAAAACCATACTATGTAGTGTCGAACAGTGACACTGTGGTATGTAGAAACTCTCTACTGGTAATTAGGGTGGAAATACACCAAACAGGGGGATCTCCCAGTTAGGGGGGGCGCCGGTGAGCAACAACAACCCTCCCCCGTGATCTCGCTCCATTGCCTCACGGTTCCCAGCACCCCCAGTGTGGGGGCGTGGGAGGAGCGGCAAGGGAAGGGGGCTTGGCGTCGTTTAATTTAGTACGGCCTTCGCTTGTATCGAGAAAGATCGAGGGGGTATAAGAGGAAAAGTCTGCCCGGTCATACCACATCATATGCGCACCCCCAAATCGCCCGAAGGGCACTTAGCTGTTCATAGGTGTTCAGTTCGTAAGTCTGTATCGCCCGGTGGCAGGTGTCAGGCAGTTTCGGTAGTCTCTCTGTAGTGGTCCGGGCGATTGGACCTCGGCGGCCCAACATAGGCTGTCAGTCATCCTTCCCTGAATAGGACCGGTATCTCTCTGTCGCATCCGGGCGTGAAAAATGATATCATGATCTGGTTACTCCTCTGTCGGGGACGGGGATCTAGACCTGCGATCCGTTCGCGGCGACCTCCGTTGTGTAGCCTTTAGGAAATCTTCCACTTGCTGAGGAGTGGTGCAGAAGGTCTGCTTACCGTTGTGTGTGATCCGAAGCCTTGCGGGGTACATTAGGGCATAGTCGATCTGGGCCTTGCGCAGCTTAAGCTTGACTGGCAGGAATTTCCTTCTCGCCTCCTGCACAGCCATCGTGAAGTCCGGATAGATGGCGAATTCATTCCCCTCGAACTGTAGTTTTTGCTGGTCTCGAGCTTTCTTGAGGGCCGCATCACGATCTCGGTAATTGAGCAACCGAGCTATGATGGGTCTCGGTGTACTCCCTGGGGGGGGCCGGGGCCCCAAAGAGCGGTGCGCCCTTTCCACCACCATATGCGCCGAGAATGATTCTGTTCCGAAGGTGGCACATAGCAGTCTTTCCACAAACTCCTCCATGCGGCCAGTGCCTGTACTTTCTGGAATTCCAAGAATGCGGATATTATTCCGGCGGCTTCTGGCCTCCAAATCCTCGTTCTTAGCCGCTATAACTTTCAATATTTTGTCCATATGCGTTACCTGCTTTTGCATCTGGGCTGTGGCGTCTTCCGTATCTGATATCCTTCGTTCCGCCTCCTTGATTTGCCCATCATGCTTGTCAACTTTCTGCACGAGGAAGTCCAGTCTATTATTCATTGTGTCCATTTTCCCGGACAGGTCACTAAGACTTTGTTTCATGGCGAGGAGTAGTGATTTTACATCGTCTTCCATGGCTGGCTGGGAGGCGCGAGGTTGGTCCACGCTGGTGGCGCCGGAGTCCACCGATGTGGATCTCGTAGACGACTTCTTGTTGTCAAAAGTAAGGCGGGGCTGACGGTTGTCTGGTTTCCCCATCTTGGGAGGAATTAGTGCCCCAATGGCAAGGAATGGGCTCCCCGCCGCTGCAGTCGTCTGTCACTCTCTCCGCCCGTTAATGTTGTGTCTCGTGCCTCCGCCCAGTTCTTTCGTGTAGCCCCTCTTCGTGTGGTGGGGGCTGCGAAGTTGGCAGCAGCGTGGACGCTAGGGGGGGAAAGTAACTCAAGGCGGCGATCCGACTTTACCCCCTATGTAGCTACACGATGTGTAGATCGCATTTTTCCCCCCCGCAAAGTGCCCCCCCAGCCACACGAGCCCCGCATTCACTTTCTCTCAGTTTGGCGTAGGGGCATGAGTCTGCTCTCGGTATTCTACAACATGCGACGTAGCAATAATTGCCCCCCGCAGGCTCGGTGCGGCCCAGTAGGCTACGGCGTGATATGCTGCCGCGGGGGGGGGGGTCCTGCCGAGTCTCGAATATCGCGTACTCACTCGGTGGGGTGCTTCTAATGTTCTCCCCTCAGGATCTTGCTACGTGCTCCGGCTCGTCCGATGGGGTCGCAGCAGCCGCCTCCTCGCTCCCCCGCAAGGGCTCGCCGCCCGCCTCGCAATCCGCGGGGAAAGTATGCCGTCTCCGCACTGCGCACCGTGCTCTTTTTTCGCCCGATCGGCGTTTCCTTTCTTTCTCCGGCCCGCACGCTCGTTTCCACTCACGGAGGCCCCAGGGCCCGGTCGCCTCGTGGAATCCGCGGGTCTCCAGTAGTGTAGTGCGCCGCCCGTGAGGACCAGTCCGGCAGCGCCCCGGGGCCCCAGCTCCTGTATCTCGTTCCGACTGCCTCACCCCTCAGCGGGGCTCAGTATTTTTTTGTTTTTCTCTCCGCAGCTCGGCCCCCGACATCAGTCCCCTCGACTTTTATTCTGGTTTGACTTGGCCATATAGGATTATTGAAGGATTTTGTCCGCCACACCGCCAGAGCCTCACGGGTGTGTGGCCATCTTGGATGTGCGCCACCTAGCGCCCCCCTCAAATTGTAATGCATGTATTATGAAATGGGTGTGTTTTTTCCCTATGTTTTGTTTTATTGAGTAGAGCTGCCTCAACTTAACTAGCACTCCATGGGGTATCTTGGCGCTAAAAACGGGTCAAATATGGACTCCTACTGCCTTTAAGTACTGAGTAACGATCTTTAAATACCAGGGAAAAGCCAGGTCTTTACTCTAGAAGTCTCCTGCAACTCATGACCTTTGACTCCTCCTTGAGAAAACCCAGAAGCAGGATCCGCTTCTGGGCGCTGTAACGGGAAAAGCCTGTCAGTGGCGAAACTTAGGACCCATTTAAGTTGTTACAGTGAGACACTGACCGCAAGGTGTGACTGGGAAGATACAGCCTGCAGTGAGACTTAAGGGAGAGCTGCCGAGTGAATACATTGCATCATGAACCAGGCATAGAGAATTGAACAGAATCTATGGCTATGTCCTCTTTTCATCCCACCCTTACCTGGGCCTCTGGTATTGTTAAGGCAGGAGATGGGAAGGGGCAGAATTACTACACCAAATCTGGTGGAATCTCGTTGGGGCAGAAACATTACGGTCGCATTTCAAATTGCCCAAAAAACCACTTTGGGCTGGGGACCTTGTTTCTATAACACTCTATCTGGTGGCCATCATGACCCCTACAGTAAAGGGCACCTTCACTGCTAGCCAATCCATTCTTTTGTCTGGTGCCCAGCGATAGGCTGAGGCACACTGAATTAGACAGGTTTAGGTCCTTGCCTTGGCACTGCACTGCCTCTACTACATTGCATTGAGAGGTGGATAAAACATAAGGCTTAAGCAGACACGCACTCCTGCCTCATGTAACCAGGACTTCCGGGACCTAACGCAGGTCCCTGCTAAGAAAACAGACTGACAGCCAATAATTTCACCTACCTACGTATAAGATCATCTGCATTTCGATCGGGACAAACAACACCCCTAGAGAATCTATTATTCTTCATCGAGTGTAGCCAATATATAATTTAAAACAGTGGGTTTTGTATGTCAAATCTTAGTTTATTTTTGTCACATAAGCTATGTAAAAGTTTTATCTTGACGTAGACTCAGTTAGAAATGGTATTGTCCTTTCCAGAAATCGGCTCATAAACCACTGGAATTGTCCCTTTTCATTGCATTCTTGATTTGAGCTAATTTATTTCAAAATTGTGCTTTAAATGCACTTTTGGCTTAATCTTTATCAAAATGTTCACAGGGCAGCCCAGGGGAACCTCCTCTCAAAACCTTACTATGAGGAAGGCTCCCTTGCTGAAATTCAGATCGATCGGGTATTACACATCTGACTTTTAGCAGTGCCAGTTGAGGATGTGGGTGGAGCCAGTGGAGAAAATGGGTGGAGCTGAAGAAAAGTAGGTGTGGCCTCCAACAAACATTTCAGCACCTGCACTTCATATTTTACAAATTAAGCACTGACGGTAGGTAATCTGAAAGATGGTTCACGCTTGATATATATCCACTTTTGTAACATTTGTTCTAGACTCTCAAGGGTAATGTAGTCTTTTGTGACAGTTGCATGTTATGAAAGTTAACACTGAGGATGAGCTATTGGCATTGTAAATACCAATGCCTTTTATTTCTGTATTTTAAAAACCTGCAAGCGGTGCGTAAACAGGCACTTTGTACTTGCAGTCGTTGCTTACGAGAAGCAACGCTGGCAGTAACTATGCCTCTTTACTGCCAGCCTTCCTTTTCGTAAGCAAGGACTATAAGTACAAAGGGCGTGTTTATGCACCGCATACAGCTTTTCGAAACACATAAATAAAAGGCATTGTCGTTTACAATGGCAATAGCTCAAACTCTTGCAAATGCAACACCAATAGCTCAAACTTTAATAATGCGAGACCTATTGCATTGCAAATGCTTGTTATCTCTGTTGCGCTTATGTGTGCCAACAATAGAAGGGTTCTCACTCTCTCATTGGTGGGCAATGCTGAGTCAACCTGAGTTCCTAGAATTAGATAGCTACACATATAGTGCTTCTATTCTGTCTCCCAATGCTTTATGTTTAGGAGAGTAGAGTTTCCTTTCTCTTAACTTTGGTAACCAACTTGTGAGCTCATAAATAACTGTGATCAGCACTGTTCTGATTTGGAAGTATAGCATTCTATTTATTAATGTGCTGCAAATTTAAACATACCTCGGGCATCTGTGTCGTTTGGACGTTCATATGTCAAAATTAAATTGGCACTGGGTCATATGTGTGTTTTCATCGCACACGTAAACGACCCTTAATTTCCTAACCACTTCACAGGTCATTAATGACAGTGTATAACTGTGTCAGCCCTATAGCAGCATTAAGAGATATTAGAACATTGGAATGTTGTGAGCTCCATTGAAGACAATGGAGTTGCTCTGGGCTTATAATGGCTGGTATAAGCCCAGCGCTCCAACATTCCAATGTTTGTCTTTTTGTTTCTCCATTTTTAATTTAGAACATTCTACCCTTAGTGGGTGGAATGTTCTAATAGCCTTATAGCCCTTCTGCCTCAGGCTATACCGGTTGTTAAAGGCCCTCTCCCTCGTTATAGGCCCTCGCCTGCGACTCGGGCCTATAACTCGGGATCAGGGCCTTTAACAGCTGGTATAGCCCTCGGCAGCGGGCTATAAGGCTATATTACAGGTTTCATCAGTACCATTATTTCTTAATCGCATTTCCTATCCTTCTTCAGTACACGGTGTGATAGCAACAGTTTTCCTGATCATCTCTGTAATCTTGATGCAAATTTGCCACATGCATGGACCCAATACAGACATTAATGTAAGTCACCATAATGGTGAATAACGAGGAGCAGTACTGAGCACCCAATCCCATTATCCCATTGTTCCTTTTTAAGGAATCCCATTATTACGCAAACCTAAAACTTCCGAGATACTTTAAATTTGGTTCCTTCAGATTGTTAAAGATTCTAAGGTTACCTTTGCCTTTCTAACAGTTTTACGCTTTTCTCTATACAGATTGAAGCTAACATGAATATATTGTTTCCTCCTTCTCTTCCTTTGGTACTCCCTGAATCTGTCATTTGCAAATGCCAATCCAACTTATCTCTCGCAATATTCTCATCACATAAACTGCCCTGCCTGTTGATGTCCTTTCAAGGATAAACTCCCTTCAGAGCCCCGCAAACAAGATCCTGGTGGTTCAGCTATACTCTTGTGAATAGAAGGCCCACCTCTCAACCAAAGAGTGCACTGCAGTAAGAAGTTGGTCTCAATGAAAATGGGTCATATTTTCTGGAGCCTAAGCATAGGGGCCCAAGCAATGCTCTAAATTGAACAGCTGTCATGTAGGTTACATGTTTGAAGGCTGTTTCAGGAACACTGGTGAAAAGCAGTAACTGATCTCTGGCCTTTTTGATTCAGATAACACCCCCTCCAACCCATAGTCTCTGATTCATCAGTCAACTGCCTCCACCAGGGATGGCTGTTTTTTTTGGGCTTTGGGACTGCATCCTCCCAATTTCTTGCTTCATAATCATACTCATTTTCGAATTACTATGAGCGAGGGTCAGGCTACAGCAAGGGTCAGGCAGCCAAGAACTTTTCACAGGCACATGTACTCCTGCGCATGTGCTCTTCATCTTAACTTTGTACACTAAGCCAGGGCTTACCTTGATCCAGCCCTTGCCTGCCATAATTTTCTTCAGGGATCTTAGTATCCCGAAACATTTTCCAGAGAGAGCATTGATCTGGGCATCAAAGGAGAGTTTTTCGTCAAACCAGATGCCTATATTTTTTACCTTGGGCTTAGTGGGTGGTAGGGGGCCAAGGCTATCAGGCCACCATGCGCTGGACCAGATATTGGTGTGCTTGCCCAGGACCAAAACTTGTGTCTTTCCTGCATTCCACTTCAAGCAGTTTAGGTCCATCCAGGCAGTGACCTCTGACAAGCAAGAGCTGAGGAAGGAGGCCCTGAGCTCACTATTCTGAGAGATGGTGATGACAAGTTGTGTGTCACCAGCGTAGGAGATAATGGTGAAACCATAACGTTCAATGACCTCCGTCAGAGGGCGGACGTAGACATTGAAATTAGTAGGGCTCAGTGACGAGCCCGGCAGCACACCTTGCTGCAGGGAGTGCACCTTCGAGTGGAATGGCTTTTGTGAGAAATGAGGTCAACCAGAGCAGTGCCTTGCTGCTAATACAGCAGTCCAAACGCCTCTTAATCAGGATGTTATGGGATACGGTATCGAAGACAGCACTGAGATACAGCATAAGAATTGCTGCAGTGCCACCCACATCCATGATCTGCCGTGCAGATTTGGAAGCAAGTAGAAGGGCAGACTCGTGCTATATAATATATTAATTCACACACAACTGGTTGAATTATCTCACAACCCTGCTCCAAGATGGAAGGATAGATTAAGACTACTGGAGAGCCAGATTTAATAGTGGAGCATAAGAAGGAAATTCCATAGGTTGGATTGGGCAGAATAGCCAGAGTTTGATGCTGTCAGTTGAAGAGTCAAACCACGTCTCCAGCAGCAGATGATTTCTAGCCTACACCGGCAAGGAGGCATAGATGTTCTCGACTTTTCCAGTGAAAAAAGAGGCCAGAGAATTACAGCTCTCTTCAGAGGTGGGAGAGGAAGGTGAGACTGAAGAAAGTGAAGTGAGAGATTTGATGACCCAGGAAAATCTCACAGGAGGAGTTATTAGTGGCTTGAACTTTCTGAGCACAGTAGCCTCTGCGGGTTTGATTAATGAGCTGGTGGTATGCTTTTAATGCCACATTGTGGTCCTCTCTACAACACGGATCATAGTTTCGGTGCCATAGATGCTCAGGTCTCCTGCAATCATTTTTTGGGGCAGAAAGTGCATCATTGAACTATTCTGCTGAAGGTTTGTGTCTCCATACAACTTGTTTAGCTAGAGGAGCAATCTGGTCTAGTGCCTCTCTGAGCCAGCTATCTAGTTGTGAGCTGGCTTCCTCGAAACTGTGATACCAAAAATCAGTTGGTGATTTTCGAGTGCTTGATTTAGCCTCTCAGGTGTCACTTTGGACCATTTACCAGCCCATATAGGAGCAGGGGCAAGATTGCCTGGCATCTTAGCATGAAAAATGTTTATGGTGATGGCTAGGTGGTCTGACCAAACCAGTGGAATAGCAGGCTGAGTTTCAATGTGCACCATGTTTCTGAACACAGGTTCGAGAATATGCCCCAATCTGTGCTTGGGAGTGGGGACTAGGGGTAAAAGTTGCAGACTCTCCAGATCACCAAGTATGGCTTTAGCTGCCGGACAAGTGGTGTCATCTAAGTGAATGTTAAAGTCGACTAATACAAGCAGGTTGCAATATCGCAAAGCTAGAGGGGACAAAGTGTCAGCTAATGAGGTAGAGAAATTAGACACAGGGCCTGGGGGGCAATAAATAAGAGCACTTGACCCAGTAAAGTTTTTTGCAAGCGGAAGAGAGACAAGCATTGGCATAGCCAATAGGTCTCGCCTTTTGGATGTTCTAATTTTTTAGTTTTGTGCAATATTTTTGTAAGTGAAAGTAATTCCACTAACTAATTACTTTTTAACAAAGTTTTGAAATATTTATAGTAAGTGTGTTGAAAGTTCCATATGTAATAATATGAAAGATAAAGAGAAAGTTATATGTTGTAAACATTTTCCCATTATATCTAATAAATGTGTGAAAAGTTGTACATGCAGTAATATAAAAAAAATAAAAAAAACTTCTAATACCCTGAAGGCGAGACCTATTGGCTATGGAAATGTGTAATAGTTATGTTTTATATAAGTGTATGTGAAACTTTTAATATATTTATTATGCATATTGTAGAATTTTATTAAGAATTATTTATGTTTTTTTTGTGTTTGGTGTCGAATTATAGTGCATGGCATCTATAAAGAATATTACTAAGAGGGTAGCAACGTAAAGAGGCAGAATGCTGAAGTGCAATTAGAAAGCTGTAAGGTAATGTTGCGAATTCTGAAGTGTATAAATACAATAATTTTAGTTTTAATGTATTAGCAATAGTATTGTTGGTGCATAAAATAAATACCCAATCATAGTAAGGTAGTTTTGAGTATTTTTGAAAATAATATGTATTACTAATAGTAATACTCCAAAAATTACTCTAAAGTACCTTACCGTAATTGTGTTGTTTATGTGTGCAGAAACAATTTTATTGCAAATAGATGAAAAGCAAAACTATTGTATGTATAGGCTTGAATTTTTAGAAATGCAATTTACTGTTTTTGTAATTGCACAGCCATACCTATATCCGCTATGAGATCTTTTTTTTCTGTGTTATTATGTACATTTTTTCTAAGGCACTGCAATTTATTTTATACCTTATTATGCGGCCCCTGCAGTGTATTTTGTAACTTGTAAGGCGGGCGGCAGCAATGTACGTGTTTGCATACTGTTACTATACAGCCACTGGTCTGCTTCCTGTTAACAGTTCTTGCAAGTGCGAAAAAGAGCCCGAGGACTTGTTTAAAATATGTAGATAACAACTAATGGTAGGAGGGCGGGCTGGGAGGATGGGGAGGGGAGAGTTCTGGAACACACAAGAGATAAGGAAAGTGAAAAAAAAACAGATGGCACAGCTACTTATACAATGAGCCTGCTGGGGCCTGTTTTTGCGTGTTATTCTGTGCATTTTTACTAAGACTCTGCAATTTATTTTCCTTATAATGCCCAATGTGTGTAAGCCATCCCTATATGTATTGCATGGGTATATTTTGCGTCTTTTTTTGTGCATTTTCGGTATGGCAATGCAATGTATTTTATACCTTTAAATGCTGACGTTCCCCTGTATTTGTTAGGCTACCGGCAGCATTGTATTTTTGCATTTAGTATTAACGTGCCTCTGTGCCTACTGAGCACATGCGGATGAGACAGCAGCTCCATGGAGCAATATTAAAGGGACGGGCAGGAAGCAAGAGGAGGCGGGAAAAAGAATAACAGAAGACGCGAGAGAGAAGCGGGGGCGAGCGAGCGCGGTGCAATATTAAAGGGACGGGCAGGAAGCAAAAGGGGCGGGAAAAAAGAATACCAGAACACGCAAGAGAGGAGCGGGGGCGAGCGAGCACGGCAGCAAAGCGAACGCGCTAATTATAAACACATGGTCATAATGAGAAACAGATGCCGCTGCTGCGCGTAACCACAAGCAATAGGCCATGGGCGGTTACATTTGTTGAGAAAGGTGGGACATGCACCCGCCTTTGCCCAATTGCGTGCTGTCTTTGTTAAAAAGACGCACGCAAAGGCCAATAGCCTGTGACAAAAACAAAAGCACACGCACGAGCGTGTGGTCAGATTTTTGAAGCCCTTACATAAAGTCTCGCAGGGCAGAGCATGCGCGCTGCGCTAGGCTCGACCTAAAAAAGGAAGATTCGCACCCCTCAACTGAGAGTTCAGAGAGGGAGCAATAGAAGGCACTTTTAAAGATTATGACAGTCCCCCCTCTCCGTGCCTGCCTGTCTTGCCTGAGAATGGTATACCCTTGTGGGTTGGCTTGCAATATGTCTGCAGAAGAGTCTTCATTAAGCCAGGTCTCAGTCAGAAACACAGCATCCGGCGAGTATTCCTTGAGAAAGTCGTGCATTTCTACTTTGTGTTTTACCAATGATCTGCAATTGAGGGACATCACTTTAAAATATTGGTGAGGAGGTGACATAGGGTTTGTTCGAGATGCCACTGGGAGGAAGAAACCGCAGTGGCTACATTTAGAAGTCATGTTGCCAGGGTTTAGGGGTACGAAGCAGGCTGTGGGCTAAAAAGTGCGGAGGCCCAGTAGATCATGCCTGGTGTATGAGGTGGGGACTAGCCTAAAAAGACCAGGGATCCTGGCCTCTGGTGCCGCCTGGGTGTGGACGGGTGCAGACGGGCTTGCCTTAGACGTGCCAGCAGCGTCGCCATGCAGCACCCTCGCTTCTGTAGCCCATTCTCTTAGAGACTAGACCACTAACCCAAGATGGTGGTCTGACCTACTATCTTGTCGCGTGGACTGAACACACCACTGCCGACAGGTAACCGGATATTACAATATCACCTGAGACGTTGATAAAACCCCCAATGACTTAAAACACTTAAAATTGCCCCCAAAGAACAGTAATTTAAATGTGGTGAAAAATAATAATTCGGGATTCGTAGTCGCGCTAAAAGGACTTCTAGACATTTAAAATGCCTGCAAGCAGGTAACAGCAATATAGAGTATTGAGGAAAGCAACAAAGTTGGTACAGGACAATGATAAAGTGCAACAAATTTATACCAACTGATAGCAATCCCGTGATCACCGCGCAGCACCCTCACTTATGTAGCCCATTCTCGTGAAGACTAGACTACTAGCCCAAGACAGCGGCCTGACCCACTACTTTTTTGCGTGGATTGAACACACCACTACCGACAGGTAACCTACATGTAGTAAACAGATACATTGTGCATGCTTTAGCTGTGCACACAGTGTATCTCTTTAAACTAGCACCTGCATTCACTTTCCCCTTGCTACTGCCAAGACTGCTTCTGCCCGCCTTCCATCACAGGCAAGTCAGGCCTCCCAGTGCCCTCTGTCCACCTCAGTTTCCAGTTTGTGCTGCTCCAGATAATCCCTGTCCAAACAAACCCTGCCCAAACAAACCCTGCCCAGGGCAAGCCCTTTCATGCCTTTCAGCAAACAACAGTACTCAGAGGGGGAGATTTACAAAAAATCTACGCAGAGCAGCAGACAGCCCCCCACGAGGCTGTGCTGCGTTGTACGACAGGGAGGGAGCAGGAGAGTGCCATATCTTCAGAGATGTGGCTCTCTCCTCCCCTTTCCCTTGCACCAGTGCTGAATACAGCTGCCATGTGCCAAGCACACACCTTAGCGCCATAGCGCTAGGGTGTGTGCATTAGTCTAGCATAGGTTTTGTGCAGGAAGGGTACCCTTCCTGTAGAAAATATGATGCCAAGACACAATGCAAAGCTTTTCCCACTTTGTATGCATGCATGCATGCAAAGTTGGAAATGGAAGGAGAAATGAAAGCATTTCTCCTTACGTGTGCCGACTTAAAAAGGGCGCAGTTTTCTTATGCTAAACCTAATCTACTTTATTTAGTAAATTGGGTTTAGCATGCAAAACCTTGGGTGGTTGCATGGGAACGCCCATGCTCCACCCTTGGTACGACCCCATGGCGCAAAGCAATGTGAAGCAGCGCTATGCGCTGTTTCGCATTACTTTTCCATTATTTCTAGCGCTAAACAAGTTTAGCGCTGGAAAGTTAATAGGGAAAAAAAGATTTTGCACCGATTTGCGCCACTTTTGTGATGCAAACACGGCGCAAATTCTTAGTAGATCTCCCCCATAATGTTTTTTTAACTACGACTGTAAAAAGTCAAAAGATACTCCATATCAAAGATGTGGCCACTGTGTACATTTCACATGTTATACTTCATCTGGTATTCCTTATGAGTTCTTGCTTTTCCAGATACTGCATTCTGTAATCTTTTTCATCAACAGCTTACGGTGTAAGTGCAAATGTGAGTGATTTCACATGTAGGAGGTTTCTGGAGTTGAGGATAAAAGCAATGTGATTTGCTCACAGTGCCTGTCACTTGGTCAAATAGGTATGTAGACCATATGCTCATCCAATGCCAGGTGTCTCTGCTGAACACCCAGAGAGATGGTCACATATGTGCCAGTCATACCTACCATTTTATGTAAAAGTGAGAAAGAGGTATACAAAGCAAATACTGACAGCTGCAAAGGAAACCAAATACTGTGTTTATGGGTGAAAAGAGTGAGTCGGAGCACATGAGTGAGAATCAGTGATGGAGAAGTAACTGTGAGTAAGAATATGTGACACTGAGTGAGAATGAGAGAATGAGATTGTTGGAGTGACTGAGAGTAACTGTGAGTGATTGAGAATAAATGTAGGGCAGTGTGAAGAAGTAAGAGTAAGAGAGTGTGAGTGAGAATGAATGAGCATGGGTAAAAATAGGAATGAATGAGTGGAGTGAAAGCAAGTGAGCATGAGTGAGAGTGTGCATTTGAGTGTGTTATGCATGTGAGTCTGCCATACGAGAAATCTTCCACTTACCCCGAACGTTCCTATAAGGAAATGGGCTAGCTCACTGGAATCTAGGGTAAGTGTTACGTCCCACCAATGTCAGAGATCACCAGCCGCCATCGGCCTCCATGCTCCTTTGTCTCAGCACCAACCACAAATCTTCTGCACCTCTGACTGGTACTATGGGCTTCCCTGCATGAAAATGCTGCTCTCAATGTCTGAAGCAGAAAACACGCCAAAACCTCAGTTAAATGCGCTCCTGAAGGAAATACTGTGAAATTTCTGCTCTGAAAATGTACTCAGACTGGGCTGAAACTAATAAGAGTGGGCCCAATGCATAGTTCTCACATAAGAACTATTGTTGGACCTAACTTCCTTGGGGTTGTATTCCCCCAGACTTTTTTGCCTTCACTTACCTATTGTTGCTGAACTCGTTTTTGGTGGCATAAGGACTTAGCACACTTTATACCTGCTAACCAGAGGGAAAGTGTTTGTGCTCTATACTTTAAACATGGTTAAATTGGTATACACCTAATTGGCACATTTAAAATACTTATAAATGCATAGTAAGCGGTACCACATGTACCCAGGGCCTGTAAATGAAATGTTACAAGTGGGCTGAAGCACCCATTGCACCACCCACTAACATAGCATTGTAAAACACGTCTCAGGCCTGCCACTGCAGCCTGTAGTGCACATTTGAACTGCCATTTCGACCTGGCAAAAACAACTTTTGCCAGGCCTAAGCCCTACTTAATAATACTTATAAGTCATCCCTAAGGTAGGCCGTAAAGGCTCAGCAGGGTGCACGGTATTTAAACAGTAGGACAAGTCAATCAATCAATCTATTTGTAAAGCGTGCTACTTACCCGTGAGGGTTTCAAGGCGCTGAGGGGGGGGATGCTGCTACTGTTCGAATAGCCAGGTCTTGAGGAGTCTCCTGAAGGTCAGTAGGTCCTGCGTCCGCCGTAGGTGGAGGGGAGGGTGTTCCATGTCTTGGCGGCGAGGTGGGAGAAGGATCTGCCGCCGGTGGTTGCTCTTCGGATGCGGGGGACAGTGGCGAGGGCGTGGTCGGCGGAGCGGAGCTGGCGGGTGGGGGTGTAGAAGCTGAGGCGGCAGTTGAGGTACGTTGGTCCAGTGTTGTGGAGTGCTTTGTGTGCGTGGGTGAGGAGCTTGAAGGTTATCCTCTTGTTGACGGGGAGCCAGTGTAGGTCTTTCAGGTGGGGTGTGATGTGGCTGCGGCGCGGGATGTCGAGGATCAGACGTGCGGATGCGTTCTGGATGCGTTGGAGCCGTTTGAGGAGTTTCGCCGAGGCTCCTGCGTAGAGGGCGTTTCCGTAATCCAGTCTGCTGCTGACGAGGGCCTGGGTGACCGTCCTTCTAGTTTCGGTGGGGATCCACTTGTAGATCCTGCGAAGCATACGGAGGGTGTTGAAGCAGGAGGAGGAGACGGCGTTGACCTGCTTGGTCATGGAGAGGGTGGAATCGAGGATGACCCCTAGGTTGCGTGCGTGGTCGGTGGGCGTGGGAGCCGTTCCTAGCGAGGTAGGCCACCAGGAGTCGTCCCATGCCGAGGGGGTGGATCCGAGGATGAGGACCTCCGTCTTGTCTGAGTTCAGCTTCAGCCGGCTGTTTCTCATCCAGTCGGCGACGGCCGTCATTCCCTCGTGGAGGTTGGTTTTGGCTGTGTGAGGGTCTTTGGTGAGGGAGAGGATCAGCTGGGTGTCGTCGGCGTAGGAGATGATGTTGAGGTTGTGCAGTCGGGCGGTGTGGCCGAGCGGGGCCATGGAGATGTTGAACAACGTGGGGCTGAGGGATGAACCCTGGGGTACGCCGCAGATGATCTCGGTGGCTGTAGAGCGGAAGGGGGGGAGGCGGACGCTCTGTGTTCTATCGGAGAGGAAGGAGGTGGTCCAGTCCAGGGCTTTCTCTTGTATCCCAGCGTCGTGGAGGCGTGTACGTAGGGTGTGGTGGCAGACCGTGTCGAAGGCGGCTGACAGGTCCAGGAGGATGAGGACCGCGGTTTCACCGTTGTCTAGCAGGGTTCTGATGTCGTCGGTGGCGGCTAGGAGGGCTGTCTCGGTGCTGTGGTTGCGGCGGAATCTGGACTGGGACGGGTCCAGAATGCTGTTTTCCTCGAGGAACCTGGTCAGTTGTATGTTGACAGCCTTCTCGATGACCTTCGCCGAGAGCGGGAGCAGGGAGATGGGTCGGAAGTTTTTGAGGTCCTTGGGGTCGGCCGTGGGTTTCTTCAGTAGGGCGTTGATTTCGGCGTGCTTCCAGTCCTTTGGGAAGGTAGCTGTCTCGAGGGAGATGTTGATGGCTTTCCGGAGGTGGGGTGCGATGACGGTGCTGGCCCTGTTGAAGATGTGGTGTGGGCATGGGTCAGCCGGGGATCCGGAGTGTACGGAGTTCATGATCTTGATGGTGTTGTTGTAGTCGATGCTGGTCCAGGAGGTCAGGCGGTTGGTGCGAGTGGTGGTCATGGGGGTGGGGGTGGAGGTCTCGGTGGTTGCAGGGGCGGTCGCAGTGTTGAAGCTGTCGTGGATGTCTGTGATCTTGCGGTGGAAGAAGGTGGCCAGTGACTCGCACAGTTCTTGCGAGGGTGGGATGTCGTTGGAGCTGGAGTTGGGGCTGGAGAGTTCTTTCACGATGTTGAAGAGCTCTTTGCTGTTGTGTGCGTTGTTGTCTAGGCGGTTTTTGAAGGAGGCTCTCTTGGCGGATCTGATGAGGTGGTGGTGGTTGCGGGTGGCGTCCTTGTGAGCTGCGTAGCTTTCCGGGGTTCGTTCGCGGGTCCAGTTCTTCTCTAACTTTCGGCAGGTTTTCTTGGATGCCTGGAGGTCTTCGGAGAACCAGCTTGCTTTCTTCCTGGTGTGGCTGGTGGAGGGTTTGTTGATTGAGGCAAGGGTGTTGGCGCAGTCTTCGATCCATTGTCTGAGGTTGTGGGCTGCGGTGTCTGGGTCGGTCGGGTCGGTCGGGTCTGCGGGTGGGCTTTGGGTGAGGGTGGTGGTTAGCTGGTCATCGGTGACTTTGCTCCAGCAGCGTCGAGGCATCTGTTGGGTGCGGTGGGGTGTGAAGGGTTTCCGGAAGGTGAAGTGGATGCAGCGGTGGTCGGTCCAGTGGAGTTCGGTGGAATGGTTGAAGAAGACGTGGGGGCTGGCTGAGAAGATGGGGTCCAGCGTGTGGCCGGTGGCGTGGGTGGGCGTTGTGACGAGTTGTCTGAGTCCGAGGTTGGCGAGGTTGTCGATCAGGGTGGAGGAGTTGGGGTCGTTGTTGTTCTCGAGGTGGAAGTTCAGGTCCCCGAGGAGGATGTAGTCCGTGGAGGCGAGGGCGTGCGTGCTGACGAGGTCGGCGATGGAGTCGCAGAACTGTGGTTGGGGTCCGGGGGGTCTGTAGACGAGTGTTCCTCTGAGGGTGGTGTTGGGGTCGGTGTGGATCTGGAAGTGCAGGTGTTCGGCGGTGCTGAGGGTGTCATCAGCGTTTGTCGAGATGTTGAGAGTGTTTCTGTGGGCGATGGCAATTCCTCCTCCCTACTCCGTTGGTGCGGTCCTTGCGGGTGATCTTGTAGCCTTCTGGGATGGCTATGGCGATGTCGGGTGCCGAGGAGGAGTTCAGCCAGGTCTCCGTCAGGAAGGCGACGTCTGGGGTGTAGGTGTCGAGTAGGTCCCAGAGTTCAACGGCGTGTTTTCTGGCGGAGCGGGTGTTGAGGAGGATGCATCTGAGGTGGTTGTCTTGTTTAGCGGGAGGTTTGTCGGGCCGGATGCTGGTGTAGCTGCAGTTTCGGCAGGAGAAGGGTCCTTGGGTGCGCTTCGGGGTGGCCAGGCAGCAGGTGCGTGATCGTCCAGTGTTCAGTGCGTGGAGGGTGCTGGTGGTGTAGTGGAGACGGGTGTTGTGGCGGTCGCGGGGGCCAGGGGTTCTGGCGCTGGGCGCGATCCAGGCGTGGACGGGCGCAGACGGGCTTGCCTTAGGCGCGCCTTCGGCGCGCAAGCGGCGCGGCTGCTGCGCGAGGCCGCTGCGCGGCCGCTTCGCGGCCTGCATATGAGGTGGCTAGGGAGGGAGGAGCAACTGGGAGGCGGGAGCGGGGAGGCGAATGAGTGTGCAGGGGGGCGGGGCCGCAGGGAAGCAGCGGCGGGAAAAGAACAGATCGGAAGCGGCGGGGGGAACCGGCGCACAGGGCAGGGGGAAGGAGAAAACCCAGCCAGCAAGGGCTGAAGGGAAGGAGAAACCCAGGAAACAAGGAGGCAGCAAGGAGTCAGGAACCAAGGCAGTCAGGTGACGAGCAGCGGCATGGGGGCGACCTGCCTGCGAGCAGGGTCAAAGGTCGCTCCTGCTACCGCTTCGTGGCCTGCATATGAGGTGGCTAGGGAGGGAGGAGCAGCTGGGAGGCGGGAGCGGGGAGGCGAATGGGTGTGCAGGGGGCGGGGCCGCAGGAAGCAGCGGCGGGAAAAGAACGGATCGGAAGCGGCGGGGGAACCGGCGCACAGGGCAGGGGGAAGGAGAAACCCAGCCAGCAAGGGCTGAAGGGAAGGAGAAACCCAGGAAACAAGGAGGCAGCAAGGAGGCAGGAACCAAGGCAGTCAGGTGACGAGCAGCGGCGTGGGGGCGACCTGACTGCGAGCAGGGTCAAAGGTCGCTCCTGCTACCGCTTCGCGGCCTGCATATGAGGTGGCTAGGGAGGGAGGAGCAGCTGGGAGGCGGGTGCGGGGAGGCGAATGGGTGTGCTGGGGGGCGGGGCCGCAGGGAAGCAGCGGCGGGAAAAGAACGGATCGGAAGCGGCGGGGGGAACCGGCGCACAGGGCAGGGGGAAGGAGAAAACCCAGCCAGCAAGGGCTGAAGGGAAGGAGAAACCCAGGAAACAAGGAGGCAGCAAGGAGGCAGGAACCAAGGCAGTCAGGTGACGAGCAGCGGCATGGGGGCGACCTGCCTGCGAGCAGGGTCAAAGGTCCGTCAAAGTCAGTTTATGTTTTAAATGTCCTAACAGTGAAAAACTCCTAAAGTCGTTTTTCACGGTAGCAAGGCTATGTCTCCCATAGACTAACCCTGTGTTACCTTATTATACTTATTACGTGATAGCTACACTTTGAAAACAGGTAGAGAAATGATTCTTTCTTTTATTTGGATTGTGAATTTAAACCCTCTTTAATGTTAAAGTCGGATTTAAAATGGCACTTTTAGGAAATTGACATTTATTTTGCCTAAACTAAACGTGCGTTCCTGCCTGTGTCCAGGGTCACATGACTGTGAATGGCTCACCTGTGCTGTGTTGTGTATTCTTTTCAGACATGGGGACAAAAGGGCTTTGAATGTGGACAAGGTGTACTCCTGACCAGGATGTCCTGGGAGGTTGTACACAGCCCTTCCTGAGCATCAAAGGGTAGCCTTTTTACTCTTCCCACCCACTTCTTGACTTCTAAGGACAGCCTGCCCTGCTACTGACTAATGCAGCTCACACTTGGGCCTGCCTGCCTTTGTTCCCCCAGATAGATTGGAGCCATAAGAATGGTTCCTTCAGAACCTCGCAACAGATTATTTATGGACTGGAAGATTCAGAAGAAGGACTGCCCTGTTATCTGAAAAGGAAGAACGGGCATGCTTACCTTGAACCCAAAACCCTCAGAAGTGATTCCAAGGGTCAGTTGTCTGATCTCCTGTTTTAGCTACAGTGCCAGAACAAGCAGAGGCCTTCCCTGCAACTGCCCAGCTGACCAGCACCAATTGGACCTTCCTGAGCCCTGCTGCTGGCCTCTGCTGGATTGAGTCCTAATCCCAAAGAAGTGCCTTCAGGTCCTGAACCCTTGCCTGGCATCAGAGTGTACTCCTCCTACTTCAAATCTACAAAATCTGAACTCTAGGTGAAATTCCAGTAATTTGGGGTCCTTCGCAATGCTAGTGGGCTCCTTGCATCAGCAGCAGTCGCCACGTCTCCCGCCAACACGAAGTTCTGAAGGCGACCTGCTTTTCATGCCAGACAGCGACCGCCGCATCAACCTCCAATGTGAAGCTCAAGCTGCGACTGCCCCTTGCGCCGACAATGACCTCCTCGCGGTCCCTGCCAATGCAAAGCTCCTGCTGGGGCTCCTCGCATGGACTTTACTTTGAGAAGTTAAACTTTTCACAGGGATGAATCTGATCCCTGTATCTGACCCACGCTCCATTGTGGTCAGCCTGAACTTGTGACTTTGACTGGTCCAGTGTGACCAGATGGCTTCGAGTGGTACTTTGTACTTCTTGGTGCTATTTTTGCCTGAAATTTTAAAAATTCATAACTCCGGTTATACTGATTGGATGTTTGTTGTTTTGGTGTCATTTTATTTATTAACATTTACTCTATTTCTCTAAATTGATTTTGGATTTTTTTTGTACTGTATTTTCACTATATTACTATTTGAGTGCTGCAATAAATACTTTACACTTTTGCCTCTAAGTTAAACCTGACTGTTTTTGTGCCAAGCAAAAAGAAGGTGAAACATAGGTTTATTTAGTGACTTTTGTGGTTCATCTTGACGAGGATTGTGCTTATTACTTTAGAGGGGCTTTCAACCTCCCTCAACTAATAACCAGATTTCTTACAACTATCCTTTATTAATCCTGAGCCCTAAACTTTATCTAACCTTCACCAATACTTTACACTGTGGTTCAACATACTACCTTTGTTACTGTAAACCTTATTTGTTATCATTAAATTAAAACTTTTAAAATATGTTTTCAAACTTAATGTTTTTAATCTTTTGTGATTTCAAAATTTTAGTTTAAACCATATGGCTTTTCTCACTCTTGGTTTTTAACTTGGACCTAAACGGCTATCCATCAGGATAAATTCCTCTCTATCGCTTCTCCTTAGACACTTACTAAGCATGTAACATATTGAAATGTGTACACATTTATTACATTGGCTAATGCTTGTTTATTTTCTCTACTTAACACAATGCATTACTGTTGGACCTGCCCCTTTTTGCAGGGTTATTCCCAAACATTTTGCCTTCCTCTTGTATTTTTCTGACCTTGTGTTTGCTGGTTTTTGGACTCTTGCCTCTTTGTCACTGCTGACCAGTGCTAAAGTGCAAGTGCTCCCTGTGTAAAATGGAATTGTTGATTGGTTCATCCACGCTTGGCATATTTGATTTACTAATATGTCCCTAGTAAAATGCACCGGGTATGCTCAGGGCCTGTAAATCAAATGCTAATAGTGGGCCAGAAGCACTGATTGTGCCACCCACATGTCCCCCTGCAAACATGTCTCAGACCTTCCACTGCTATGTCTGTGAGTGCAGTTTCAAACTGCCATTTCGACCTGGCACGTGCTCCCACTTGCAAGGCCCAAACCTTCCCTTTTATTACATGTAACGCACCCCTAAGGTAGCCCCATGGGCAGGGTGCAGTGTATTTAAAAGGTAGGGCATGTGCCTTTGTGTTTTACATGTCCTCATAGTGAAATACTGCTATTTTCGTTTTTCACTATTGCAAGGACTATCTCTCCCATAGAGTAACATTAGGATTGCCTTGAAATATCTTTTAAATGTAATTTCCCATTAGAAGCAGCTAGAGGGTTGGAGTTTGGGGTCTCTGATCTCACAATTTAAAAATACATATTTTGGTGAAGTTGGTTTTTAAATTGTGTGTTTCAAAATGCCACTTTTAGAAAGTGGGCATTTTGTTGCTTAACCATTCTTGTCTGTAGAATACACGTCTGGGTTGGCAGACGGGTGGGCTCTAGTGCATTCATTCTAGACAGTCGCACAAAGGGAGCTGATGTGTGTCTTGCATATCCTGATGGGCCATCACCAGACTGATGGGCCTTCCTGAGCTAGAACGGTGGGAGGAGTTGTGACTGACACCTGAATGGGGCTGTGCCTGTCCTCACACAATGCTTTCTCCACCCCTCTAGAGTGTGTCTGGTGCCAGGGCAGGGAAAGACTACAAAGACTTTCCTTTGAGGTCTGCCTACTTCAAAGGCAGAAAGAGGTATAAGTATTGGACCACTGACACCCCAAAATCAGAACACTGCTGGACTGAAGACATTATGCCAGGAAGAAGAGCTGGATGCTTTAGGAGGGACTGCCACTCTGCCTGTTGCTTTGTTGTGCTGACCTGCTTCTTGCTGCTTCTGTCCTGGGAGTGAAAGGACTGAACTTTGCTTTCTGTGTCCTGCTTCTAAGGTTCTCCAAGGTCTTGTGTCTGCTTGCCTCCTGTTAAGAAGTCTCAGGGCCATCAAAGAATTTACCTGCCAGTGCCTGGGCTCTTCTGCTGAGAGTTCTGACTTGCCAAATGGTGCCAAATCCAGTTTCTGGGACCTTGGAAGTGTAACCTGGTGATCTTAAGGAGAAAATCCATGCACCGATTCCCAGCACCTGTCTTCTCGACGCATTGCTGCAAAAGATCGATGCATCGCCTTTGCCTGCCCCGAAGCGTGATTCCTACTGGAAGCATAGACCACAGCTTTCATTGCAGGCCCCAGCTCACTGTTGCATTGAAAATGTATAGTCTGTAGGTTACTCTCAAGCAGCAAGCAGCTCAACACACAGCACATTGCCTTATACCAAACCTCATGGTAACTAATAAACATCTCCATCAACCTAGTTTAAGCCTACTAACTATAACAAAAACTTTACCACTTGTACCCCTCTAACGTGCTTCAGGACATTACCAATGAAAACTTACAGTGCTGTTAAGAGTAAGAAATAGGACTCCCCACAGACTCTGAATTCAACGTGCGTTCCTCAACTTCATATGCAATATAGACATCTAATATCCAAGCTGAGTATCAAAACTTTCAATTGGTGTTTTAGCAGAGAACTGGCTGAACTGAAACTTGCTATCTAAAACCTGGAATGGCAATGGGGCAAGTTTAAGTCTGAAGAAGAGAAAATGTAGTGCGCCAAGTAAGGTTCACCAACACAGGCTACCGCAAGCGAATACGAGAGCCAATAAGGCTTTCTTCACCGAACATGGTTATATATCACAAGACAATTGAATTTGTGCAGTTACAGAGTACGGAATATCTACTTTGACTATCAAAGCAAGTCTGTATAAATAAATGTATATTTACTATTCATATCGCCACATCTATGTGCCTCAAAGACATGCAGAGTATCTAATTACTCCGCCAAGCTGACGGTATTGCATCCACCGTATTTAGATGTGTGCTGGATGAACCGCCATCTGCATCGACAGACTGTTTCCTGTAGCATAAGTGGTGAACTGTCATCAAGGTGGTGGACTCCTCTGCTGGCTAAAGCACATACAGAAAAGGTAGTGGGGAATAAGCTGCGCAAGGTTAAGTGTAACAGTAATTATCACCAATATCTCCTTCTGTCGTGTAGTTCCTATAGTACCCATGCAGGACCTGCGCGTTTGTATAACATAAGCTGTGGGCTTGGTGGCAGACTGACTCTGTGCACCCCCACCGCGTATGTTAGATTGTTTTGCATTAGCTAGCTCACAGTGCCACTAGAATCTCCTCTTATCGGGGAGAGATTAGTTTCTGGCAACCTTAGATCATGACAACCCAAATTCCTCAGAATCGTGGAAACAATATACTACCTTTCGCTCAGTCACTCGGGCTTACTTATTCGGTTTGTCTCAGAGAGTTACACAGAATAAACAGTCGGGCGTTTCAATAAGTATTTATTGAACAGTTGTTATTCTAGTGTAAAATATATGTGCTGCGGCAACCAGCAGACAATAGCAGAGATATATTATCAGCAGTACGATAAAAGCAAAGGGATAGAACAGTTCTACCATATTGCGATAATCATGAATACATACATGAATATAAAAGCATTATGCAAGTGCGCGTACTCCTACGATGCCTAACTAGATGTACCTGAGTGTACCTAGCACATGTGTAGGTCTAAAAGCCTAAGAGCCAAGAATCCTTCTAGATTTAGTCGAACCCCCCATACCTGAATAGAGAGAGAGTGGGACCCCGTCCTGGTCTCGAGTTGGACACCCCGCAAGGGCTGTGTCAGACCACTGTCAGCCGGAGCGACTGCATGCAGGAGCCTCAGCGTCTCTGGTCAGTGTGTCAGCAGGGAAGTCTCGGTTGCCTCTGTCTTACCGGGGCAAGATGTGGTGTATTTATACCCTAAAGAGTCTCGGTCCTCAGTATGGATTGTATTGGTCTGTCGTTAGACTTGAGGAAGACGTCAGGGGTGAACTTTGTACATACATATTATGCAGGTGGTGTATTCCTAGAGAGCCATGCATAATTGATGAGTACAGTGTGGGCCTGTGTTTGGGAAAAGCCCTTCTGTATTCAAAACCACAGGATAGATAACGTTCAGCCCTCAGAGCACGTTGTGTACTAGTGAGGACCAATGTAGGTGAAAGATCATGCCTATATAAGGAATCATGACTATAATAGGACATGTACAGTTATGACCGTAATAGGGCATATGCGGCTTTGACCATAATAGGGCAAGTACGAATATGACCGTATTAGGGCAAATATGAATACGTCCATTTTAGGGCATGTATGAAAGGGTCTACATTAGGGCCTCTATACGGGACATAACACTTCCTGCTAGGACAAAGCTCAAAGGAAATTGTGCAACGACCACCCAACGTTGTCGACAGTGTAGAACAATCCACACACTTCTAACAAAAACACAATCAATTTCCTGAGCTACAGTCACTTAATTTAGGCACAATTAATCCACGCAGAATTCTTCTTTCTGGCTAACACTGCTCCGTCACCGTTAGGTCAGAGGGTTTGCTCCGAGACTATTTAGGTCTCTCCTTTGCATTGGCATTGTGCTAGCGGTGGTTTGCTGAAGGAATGAGTCCCTGGTGGAGTTGAGACTGGTAAATACTGATGAATTATGTGCCAATACACATATATGTTGTGTTCTAAAATATATGTAGGTAATTTGTTATGCCCCTTTTCTTACATACTGCATAGCACACAAACAACACACATACACTGTTGAATGCAAACCCACAGGCACCACAAGCATAACACCCACAACCACCGCAACATAATTTTTTTTTTAAGTGTCAATACAGGTGTGTTCATTTTACCTTGATAAGTTGTAAAATGTATACTAATGCATTACACATAAAAAATACATGTAAGAGCAATGCAAAAATACACGAGAAAAAGCAATTGTCAACACACTATTTATAGTGAGACAAGTGTAAAAGAAGCTTACCTTAGATCCCGGTGACAACGGAGTTGATTAGCGTCGTGGTCATGTGGTAGCAGCAAACGGAGGACCTGGGCAATGGAGTTAAGATGGAAATGGAAGTGGGAAACAGAAAAAAGGTTACGTTTCTACCTCATTTCCTTCGATTTCGCCAACTTAAAGTAGGAGGTATCTCTGCCACAGTTTCCTCGATGGAAAGGCATATCGTGATTGGCCCGGCAATAATCTTGGCTGGACTCCCACTAACAGCCACTTCTGCCTATGACGCCGTCGACGGGGGTGAACATTTCTGGTGGAGTCAGCGGCACTCAGTCTTTTGTTCATGGACCTTCTAACATCTAAATTGAGCATGCGTACCTCCAAGTAGGCGGCGGTGAAACCGTTGAAAAAGTGACGGCGGGACCTGATCCACCAAGACCTAAATCAGTCCCTAAGTCTGCACTGAAGACTCCCCACTGGCTTCAAGGTTGTATGCACCAGCCAGAAGGCTCACTGAGGCAAAACCCCAAAATATAACCCCCTCGCAACACCTTGGCCATAAACCTGCAATTCGCTTCCACCCACCTGATCCATCAGTGTTCATTCAAGAGATCGAAACACAGAGGCACGTCTCTATTATTGCGGAGTTCCAGAATGTGGTATGCCCTAAACCTCTCCCTGAGATCTGAACCAGTTTCACTACTTTTGATTGACAAAATAACCAAGGAAATCAGATTTGGTTTTTTAACAGAATCGTTATGCGATCAAGGGTCGCGTTCAAAGAACATCTGATGCGATTAGACTATCAGGTTCATATAGTGCATCAGGCACTGACAATACAATTTGACCAGTTTTGTATGTATTAATTTTTATATCGCGCTGATAACAATCCAGTATCAATGCAACCTTAAATTTCCAGCTGATCGTGGTAATACAATGATCTTGTTTGAGTTTCAATTTCAACTTTGCGTTAAAAACTCTATGGGCGATTACATTTTTTTCCACTACACAAGCCTAAAATACACAATATTCATTGAACTGTTCAATCCATGTCCTTATGTCTTCTCTCTTCATTCCTTTTTGTCCACAAAACTAAATACAATTCAAAGCATAATGCTCCTGGTTGCTTCTGAATATAAATAGTATATGCCCTCTTGCTTAATTTCTAGCTATATGAACATTGCATAATATGCACCGAAACATGCACACAAATTAGTGCAATAATGCAGTACACACTATTTTACACACAGCTGCACCTCATAGAAAAATAGCAAGATCCTAGCTAATCTATTGCACAATCGCAAGCTGAAAACAGCTTTGCAGCTATAAAACTGGCAAACTGTGCCGTTCAAAGGCACCAACAATTTAGACTGACTATGGGCAAGCATTTAGCCTGTTGTATGAACTAAATGGCGCAGTCCTCTTGCACACGTGCCCAAGCAAAGAGTGTAACCATCACTAATTAATTCATACCATGACTCCCGTCAATGAGAAATGCCCAAAACAAGTGATAAAATAAAATAAAAGGGATAAGGCACTGACACTACAAAAGTGCTGAAAAGGTGCTCCAACAACAACAAAATGTAGAAATGTACTGGTGGTAACGTAAAATATATCAACACAACAAGATGATGGACAGAGTGCTGAAACTTTTCAAACACTCACCCCCAGTCACAGATCTGGATTTAACCCATCGTTCTTTTGCTCACCACTCCAGTTTGAACCCAGCCATTTGCAAATCAGTCTTGACCCTGCTCCCCATGAGAACAGTCCAGCCTGAACTGTCAAGGCAAGTCCTCCCTGGACCGGAAACAAGCATCCTGGAACCGGCTTCGGGGCATCACCCCTCATCAGCCAGGCTAGCTTGAATCCAGTGGCACAGTGAGCAAGGGACCCATGTCTGGACATACTCTGGCCACTTAAGGCGAACATAGCAGCACAACCAGATGACGGACGGAGTGCTGAAACTTTTCAAACACTCACCCCCAGTCACAGATCTGGGTTTATCCATCGTTCATTTGCTCACCATGCTACCCCAGTTGGACACAGCCATATGCAAATCAGTCTTGACCCTGCTCCCTATGAGCTGATGTAGCGAAGTGAGCTAAAGAACGATAATAGATTCAACCAAGATCTAATAGTGACTGTGGTGAGTGTCTGATAAGCTGTAGCGATCCGTCCATTATCTTATTGTGTTTGTAACGTAAAATATATGTCAGATGTTAGAAAAATGATGCGGATCAGATTTCGTACCTACGCATAACAATAACATGAGGAGGTGCTCATGGGCTTTCTCCTAAACCAGCAAACAAATGTGCTGCTGTCCATTTTTAATCAGGAATTTGACCTTTGGATTTAGATCACACAGCCAAACACCATGTTCTTCAGTATACCTCTCGCAGTCTCCGATTTGTATCCTTTACTTAATGGCACACACAATACACAGGAAGGGACAGAGTTTGCACGTGTTTTTGCTCAGGAATTCACTTTTCATATTTCATTTGCTGAATCATTAATTGTTGTTTTCATTAGTGGCCCACTGTTGCAAGTAGAAGCAAAGGGCCTCATTTATGAGGTTTTGGCGTAGGGCAGCACCGCAAGGAATCTTGCTGCGCTGCCCTACGTCAAAACAAAAGTGCAGGAATGCGCCGTATTTATGTGATACAGTACATTCCTGTCCTTTTTCCCAGCGCCGGTGCACAATGGGTTGCCATGTGCCAACGCAGGCACCCTCGCACCATGGTGCAAGGAGGTCTGCGTTGCGGGGCTGATTGATTTTGTGCAGGTAGGGACACCATCCTGCACAAAATCAATCAATTCAGGCGTTTTCCTCTTTCTATGTGTGCTGCAGAATGCAGCACTCATAGAAAAAGGAAAAAACGAGCAGAAATGAAAACATTTCTCCTTGTTGCACCTCCCTACCGCTACCCCTGGAGTGGCATGTGATTCTAATACATTCCCAGGTTTACGATTTCTCGTAAATCTGGGAATGCTTCAGATTCCATGGGTGTTGCGTGGGAACACCCACAGCAACACCCATGGAACGCCCCTTTCACGCACTGTTCTGCGTGAGATGGGCACATATTTACAAGGCCATGAAAATCCACATAAAGTGGCTTTGCGTGGCCTTGTAAATATGCCGGGGCACATTGCGCCACCGGAATGTCAAAAAAGTGATGTTCCGGTGCCGCAGGCCCAAAGGTTTTTTCCCCCCGAACTTGAAAGTGACGCACCGGTGACGCAAGGGGCTTGTAAGTAAGCCCCAAAGTGTGTTTTACAGAGAGTGCTTTGAGACAGGCCTTCCTTGTGAATGCTAGCAGAAAAACTAAACATAAACTTCTCAAATTAACTCAATATAAGGACAATACATCTACAATATTAAAGAACCATAAGTCAGACAAGTTCAGTTTATGATTTATTTATCATCATTATAAATATTTATTTTTTACATTAGAGAGTGTTGGTTTTGTATTCAAAATATATACATAGATTTTATGAGCTCCACAGAAATTTAAAGACATACCTAAACAGAACACAAACAGGGAACATAAGTACATGGCAAATTTGAAAAAACAATCACACCCAGTCACACTCTACAGAACATACATGTCAAAACATTCAACATGAATAAAACAAAATATCATGATGAAAATGTCATGCTATGATTAAAGATAATCATACAGTTCAAAAATTTCTTTTATCCTAATTTATAAAGCAAGGTATACATGGACAGAGTTGCGCCGACACGCGTTTCGTTGGTTAAAGGCCGGAAGAAGAAAATGGAGCAACCTTCATCAGGGCGCTTTCTGTACTCAGTACTCAGTGGCAGCTGCCAGTCTGAATTTATTCAAGCATTTATAAAGCATAAGGGGTTCACAACAACATTCGAGCACTGGTCAGAAATATGGAAACGAATAGCATTAATTCCTTGTGAATGCTACATCACCAACATAAATCAGCAGCAGTCTGTTGGTAAAGTTCTGTTTTCAAAGTAGTGCTCTGTGTGTTACACTCCAACTACCAATACAGTGAATAAGCTGTTAGTATGAATATAGGAATATAAATCATCAAACACACCTGCTGTGTGTCAAAAACAGTAAAAGAACTCAAATGAATGTGTGTGGCATTATATTGCTTCTTATCATCTTGTCAAATGCTGACACATTTAATTTTAGCTTGCTCCGTGTCTGCGGGGCATCATGTTTGTGGTCTAGTTCTGTCCTATAACAAATCAATGTGCTCTAAGAATTGTAACATTTATTTTCTTCAATTGATTGCAATGATCTGTTTAGAGAAACTCCAGAATGTTTCCCAGTTTGGTGGAGAGTGTCTGATCTGTAAATCCACGCATGCCACTTGTTAGTATTAAAAAATAAAGTTCTGAATTGCAGTGCTTATATGTATGTCAACAGAAAAAAAGGCAAAATGTGGAGGGACATGCAGAGAATACTGTAATCTGACTGACAGGTGATCGATCATTCCATAGAGGGCAATGACTAAACGGGCATGTAGACTGAAGTATTCTATCACTCGGGAGAAGTAGTTTCTGTAAAGAGAGACTATGGTCGATTAAACATTGAATTTTGATAACAAAGATTCAAAAGTGTAAGTGGACATGAAACATTTTCTCATTTCGTGTCTCTGCTTCTGGCCGGCTTGTTTCTCTGGCCCTCTATGAGCGTCTGACTGCATTTGTGTGGGACTGCATGTGTCTCTAAGTTGATGGTATGTGTGTGTGCGGATTAGCTTCTGTGAACTGGGTTGTGAACATGGATACCTGAATTCCCCTGGTTTGCCCTGGCAACTCTATGACAGTCTACAATTTGTACTGCTCCATCAAGCTCTGACTCCTCAGATTGCTTGTCCCCTGGGCCCTTTGATGTCTCCCACTTATCCTCATCTGCTCCATCCTTACCACTTCCTCCGCCCTTCTCATGACAGCCTGTTGCGTAAGGTTGGTTATTCACCATTGCTTTATTCACAAGGATTCTTCCTCATTCTTTTTCTCGACTCCTGCTTTCCAACCTCCTGCCACATCTTTTGCTTTGAGAGGGCCTTAAAGGTGCATATATCAGTCTACAGGCAACCAACATAGGTAACCCGTCTCTTGGTCTCTGCGTGTAGGTGACTGCATGTTGGGTGGTCGGTCTCGGTGTATGGTTGCCTGTATGTCTGTGTGCATGGGTGCCTATTTTTCTTCTGGTCAATGTCCATTGGTGGCTACATGTGTCTTGGTTGAAGTGTGCACATGGATGGATGTCTATAGGTATGTTACTATTTTATGAGCACTGATGTTACATGTCTTTTCACATGCACTATGCAAAAGTCACACCCATTGGTTTTTACACTGCTTACTCTACGGGATTCAGTAGCAAGACTCAAGAAGGAGCCTCTTCAGTGACACTCTGCACTAGCTCCTCTCTGACAGATTCACCTTTTGACCCCTCTAAATATGTTCCCAACTAATGAAAGTACCTATCCTGAGACTGCAAGTCCACCTCTTCCCCAACCATGCCCCCCCCCCCCTCGAAAGTGGCAGACTTTAAAGCGTTCCTCAAACAGGGCAACTGATTCATAAGCTATTTTAACACATCAAGCTACTTTTCTTGGTATTTATTCGGAAACATTCTGGCAATTTGATCAGGATGTGGCCGAAAAATCGTTGTATAAGTGAGTGTACTTGCTGTTTCCCCTTGATAATCCGTTCAGTGTGACGCATCAGTAAATAGGCAGAGCAGTTAGAAATTCAGCTGGGAAATAATTCACCGAAGTCTTTTTTTCTTTTTAGCATGTTTGTCAAGTTAGTAAAATTAAATGGCCGCCCTTCATTGAGCAATTAGGTATGTCTGGCAAATAAGACATCAATTGCTATTATTCATATAACACTGTTTGACGCCTGAGGAATGTGACTGGCCAGGAGGATATTGCGAGTTTGCATCGAAATTCCTTCATATATGTTGCCTTTTCTGTCACCACTTCACACTACCCAAAAAATAGACTTCAAGCGAAATATACTCAGAGACCAGATGAATGGGAACTGTTGAACGTGTTACCATTTAAAGCTAACCTCGCTAACCTGAATGGCGTAGGAAGGGCGCCTGGCCTAATGCAAGCAGGGAAAGTAGGCCCTAGTCCCCAGGTTTGGTACTTAAAAAAGCAGGGTGAAGTGCCCCCTCGCATCCCTAGGCCACGGAACCACTGCATCTTCTGCACTATTTTTTATTTACTGCCATTGATAACTGCCTCGGAGTCGACACACAAACAAATAGCTAGCACAGAAACTGTCCTGTAGCCATAAGCGCTGGAATTAGGGGTGCTGCAGCACCCCCAGAATAACCATGCTGGGCTCCAAAGATGAATAAGCAGTAAAGATGCCATTACATTTAGTTTTTGTTTTGTCACCTTTGCTGTGCGCTCAAAGACAGAGGTCAAATGTCAGGCTATTTCGTCTAACCAATTTCTTCCTTTTCTTTGATTGCAGTGTGAGAGTCTTTTGTAAAGTGAATTATGTGGCAATCCTGCTGGATAGAAAGGAAAGGCTACAGGATGTCATTTTTTTCTAACACACTACAAAAGTTTATTTCCACACATTATCATTTGTGCGCTACATAGTTGTAGAAGTTAAAACTATGACTGCGTCAAATGACACTTGTGCTGTCTGTAAATGACAGTGTGCTACCATACCATGCTTTAGTAATATATTTGTGACAGTCTGCTCATAAATTCTCCACCAGCAACATACTACAACCTTACGACTCTCTTGCTGAATGGTCGTGGTTCATTTGCCACACTTTTTCTTTGTGTTAACGCTTGGAGTTCTCACACTTTCTAAGAGTATAGTGACTTAACATTGACGGCAGGAATCCCACTTAGAAAACTGTTCCAGCACCACTGCCTGCAGCTATAAAATTGGGAATTGTGTCCCTGTGTAAAATGCACACGTTCCACTAAGAAAAAACAGGGGAACAATATGTTTGCATAATTTAGCGGCAGACCTGGGTAACTTGCTCAAGTGCAAACTGTGATCAGCTGCAAATGGGAAGGTCCAAGATGTGACCAAGGACAAGTTGTAAGGAAAACACATGTCCTCATCCTATGTATCTCAGAATCAGCCAACACTAGTATTCCGAGATATGCGTTGGACTGCAGTGCTTAATTTGTAGAAAATTAAGAGGCATATGTATAAGGTTATGGCAGTGCGTGGCGTTAAGCACAAAATGCTAACACCATGTTCCGCCATTCCAAAAACGCAGGGATGAGCCGTATTTACAAAGATACGGCACATCCCAGAGTTTTCCCGAGCGCTGGTGCTAAATTAAGCTGCCTAGCACCAACGGAGGCACCCTTGCACCATAGTGCAAGGGTGCCTGCGTTGAGGAAATGATTGTTTATGTGCGGGAAGGTGTCCCTTCCTGCACATAAACAATCATTCATGACGATTTGTGATGAACAATGCAGCCCACATAGAAACATCAAAACCGAGGAGAAATAAAGCATTTCTCCTCATTTCGCCATGTTAAGACCAGGTTTTCCCTGGCCTTAATTTTGGAGCTGCCTCCTATTTACAGCTTGTAAATAGGGGGACAGCGTCAAAATTAATGAGTGTTGAGGCGGAACGCCCACCGCAACACCCATTGCCCACCCCTTTCACGCTAAGTATAGCGTGAAAGGGTGTCTTATTTACAATGCAGCGCTAAGCCACGTTAAGTGGCTCAACGCCGCCTTGTAAATAAGGCGAAGCCCCTATCGTCACAGGAACATCGTTAAAAGTGACATTTCTGTGGTGATAGGGGCTTGTAAATATGCTCCTAAGTGCCGGAAGACCACTGCAGCCTGCGCTGCCAATAACAATACCAAAATAACACCTGACCATCGCACTCATACAAGTGTGTGTGGTATCCAATTTAAAATGAATTCTTCAGGATACGGTGGTAGATTTTAAAGATAGTTTACTCCTCAGAAGATCCCATCCATCATCTTGACAATCCTGGAGTAACTGTCACCCCTTACATTTTCCCAGCCTTCCAAACATAATACATATGACATCCTCTGTGTTCTATTAAGAGAAACCCTTTGACATACTTTGTGTTCCTTTAGGAGGAAGCCTGACGTCTTACAAGGTACTCTGAGCTAACAAGCACCGGTACCACTGTGTGACAATTCAGACTATTTCAGGCCACACAAAGCTAGAATAATGGTGCGAGAGGCTGGTATTATTCATTTTCAATGTGAATTGACTTAAATAAACATGGTTGTTGTGCACCTTTCATAATTAAACAAACAGTGCCAACATGTGGTGGGCAGTCACTAGTTCCACTGCTTACAATTAAGTGCTGGTGCCAAGCACCGGAAAGCACTGGCTCAAATTAGGCATTGAGGTGACCAGGAAAGGTTAGGGAACCAAAAGCAGCCCTGGCAAAAATGTTCAACCCCTTCCTGAACAATTTATCATCTCTCTCTTCTCTTTCCTCTCCCTTCTCACTCTTTCCTGAAGCCTCCATCTCCTGGAGAAAGTGGCAGAGGCACCAGCAGTGGCTCCCTTCCCTAAAAACTGGTCTCCATAGTTTTCGGCCACCGGGGAAATGGCTAGTGAAAAAAATGGGCATTCCAGAAAGTGAGTTATCACTGTACCTTGGGGTTATCTGAAGAAAACATTTTTCCAGGGAAAAGTTTGTGGTATGGGTCTGCAAGAAACAGCCCTATACAGGACATCCCATAATGGTGCCATAATTCTGCACCTAGAAGTTACAGTAACACGGGGAATTAGGAATTCTTGCGATGGTATTACCATTGTGGTATTATCCTTTCATAAGTATCACAAAGGGCTTAATAAAGACAGCTCACCTATGAATTTGGCATTTGGCAAAAATTAACTACTCAGCTGCTACAATATTCTTAGGCTTCAACATTCCATTCCGGAGCAGGCATATACTGCAAATGTCCCTTCAAAGTAACATCAATATCTCTGAATTGTCTTTTACAATGACGCTGTTATATGAATGCAAATTTTTGTCCTTTTAACGCCATCACAATATTAGAATATCCTAACTTCATCCTGATTTGAACAATGTGTTTTTTTGCTCAAGGAGAGCCTGTGTGCAAGATGCGATGTTGGCTTCTTCAGGATCACTATGCTGTGTGCATTTATGCATGCTACACAATTACATGTTTGTGCCTTAGTCAAACTAGGGGGCATATTTACAAAACAATGTTGGATCGTCATGCTACGCAAAATCTGGCAACGCCACACTCCAACATTTTTTCAACTCAGGGATGCGCCGTATTCAGAAGACTACGGCGCGCCCCTGTGTGTCCCCTAGAGCTGGTGCAAAAAAAACTGCCTAGCACCAGCGCAGGCACCTTGCTGCCATGTTGCAAGTGTGCCTGCGCTGCAGGGGCGTTTGTTTATGTGCAGGAAGGGACACATTCCTGCACATAAACAATAAATAATGGCGATTTGCTCTTTCTATGTGTGCTGCAGAATCACACTTCTAAGACCAGGTATTCCCTGGCATAGGTTTTAGCACTGCCTCAGCCTTGGGAATCTGGGGCAGAGTCAAAAAGCAATGGGTGTTGGGGTGGAAATCCCACTGCAACAACCATTGCACGCCACTTTGCCGCAGAAGACTGCGGCTGAAAGGGGCATATTTGCAAGGTGGCGTTAAGCTGCGCTAAGTGTCTTAGCGACACCTTGTAAATATGGGAAATGGCGCTCGGCCACCGGAGTGTCAAAAACAGTTACGCTCTGGTGGCACTAGGAGCTTGTACATATGCCCTTATATTCCTTGCCCATATGTGCACATTTTAAAGGCTTTTAATAGCATATTTTTGCATCAGGTCTTTTATGTGTCGGATAGGGAGACTTGAGGAAAATAAGACTTCTATATTCCCGCCACAGATTTCAGTAATTGATTAGGATTTACAAAAGACCACAAAAATCCATAAAAAGGTATGGATTTTTGACTGTAGGATGACAAATGCAAAGGTGTTTCATGATAGATTAGTGGCTGGATTATAGTAATACTCATTATGCCTAGTCTCCTCTTCTTAGTTAAATTCCTGACAAACTGAGGCATGCCGCCTCACCAAGTAAACGACAAAGCTCAAGGCAGAGAACACATAAGTCTTTCTTTTTTCGCAGAAGCTATTTTCTTCTCTAGAGCTTCTCTCTCTGGCATGTCCATCTTGGGATGAGCTCCATCACGCTCAATCAATTACCACTTGGTAGAGAAGACACATCTTACAATGTCTCAAAAAGGACATGCAACAACCTCAATACTAGTCCTTCACAGCTGCGGCCGGCACAGGTAAGCACGGTAGGGCGGTGGGGTGGAGCAGGGCGCGGCAGGGGGGGAAGCCGACAGGCGACGGAATAGATATTATTTATTTATTTAATTATACTTATTCCATCATCTGTCGACTTCCCCCCCACTCCCACCCCACCCCGCCCCCAACATGCCTCACCGCCTTACCGCACTGACCTGTGCCGGCCGCCGCTGGTCCTTCATTTAACGAGGAAGACTAGATTATGCATAATGAGGACTACCACAAGTAATCTAGATATTACTGCCAAGCCTCCTTTCCTTGTTACATTTCTAAGTAAGAATATACCAGAGAATCCTGACCAAAGATGATGCATGTTCCTAACGAAAAGAAACACCAGAACCGTGACAGATGCAGTACCCCCAGACTATAAAGTACAAGAAACAGCAACAGCAAGCCATCACGCACTATGGTCAATTGGCTGCCAGCTGCACCTGTAGGACTCAGTCTCATTCCTGGAATACCTGATGGTCCAATGTTACAAGGTGCAGGCCCCCAGGCCATGTCTGTGGAGGGTACACAGAAGATGTGGGCATCACCCCCACCCGCTTGATTACGTCATTTGTCTATTGTAAGCACAGACTTAACACATATGCCCTTCTTCACACACAGATGATGTATTGTGTCATTGTCCCAAAATTCACATCTCATCCCCCCACTATATTTTTAATTTAAATACAATGAAAACTGCCATGACTCGTGTGATGTGTCCTATTTCGATCCTGTAAACAAGCCAGAAGTGAGTGCTGTTTCTGCACAACACACACTTTGTAACAGTGTAACAGACTGTAAGCATAGGTCTAGCCAAGAACATGCAACGTACTATTGATACAACAAAAATGACCATGTATTAAATACACAAGGAGAACAATTCCGGTATACATGTTCAAAAGATATCTATAAAATAAATCCAGGTCAAGAGGTGAGTTGCGGGGCAACCAAAAATGGTAAACATGGTTGAGAAGCGTATAGTGGCTGTAAATGACAAAATATAAAAACAGAAATAATTCCTGACTCAAGGGAGGGCTAAATAACTGGGAAGAGGGAAGGTATTAAAGACGATAATTCAAAGAAATTGTCCCAAACAATCGTCTGGCGAAAATCTGTGAGAAATGAAGAGTCCACAAAATAATCCATACTTAAAAAATCGTCCAACGTACAAACAAAAATTAAATTTTCTCACAAAGAAAATTAGCCATTAATGTTAATCCTCCAGCCCAAAAAATGTTGTTTCCTGGATGAAGAGTAATGTTTAATGGTCATCTTCTCCAACAGAGAAGGAGACCACTTTTTTAGAGCAGGTAAAGGGACACCCTTGGTACAGGGTGACTGAGAAACAAAACATCTGGGTAGAGGTGGGAGGACGTTTGTGAAGATCGGAGGACAGTCCATTATGACAACCAGCAGGCCATATCTCTGGGTAACCTGGGCTGATATAAGTCAGTGAAGCCCCTTCTTTAACACCCGAATTAACTGCCCCACAGACTTTGAGTGCTCGCCAAAGGCCCTCTGGAATTACTGATGCATACAGAAGAAATGTTTTACATCATTCAAAACTGCCTCCTGTAGGTGGCTGGGTTACTAAGGGGTAGGGGGGGACACATAAGAGCTCAGAGATGCAGCCATAAACGCTACCCATGATTGCTCATTTCCTTCAGTGCGCTGCATTGGGAATAAGGAAGGACAAGTGAGGCAAAGGCAGGATGGGACAATGCTGGGCCCTCATCCATCAACGTCATCTGGTCTTCATGCCCAGGAGAAACTCCCTTCTCAATTTCCTGCTGATGTGTGGCGGCGTCAAGGGTCATCACCTCGGTCTGAATGCCCAAGTAGTGAAGATGTCTTTCGGAGGCTCATGTTGACCTCCGGGGATGCTTCTCTCCCTCTTTCTCACTGCTGGCCAGGCGTCTGCCTGACCTCTACTACCTGACTGCTGCCCCCTGCAGAGAAATACTGATAAAGGTCCATCAGCTGGCATGCGAATTACAATAATTGATGGAAATATATGACATGAAATGAAGACCTATCATGAGTACTACACAACACCACATGCAAGTCCATGCAAATTCCTGAATAAATGGTTCTCATCTCATATCAGCAACATGTCAGCCCCTCAATAAGATGATGTGCTCTACATGAGCATCTGTGAGCAATGACACAGTGTGCACTGGCTCCAATACCAACACTTACCAATGCTATTTGTCACAACCATTGCAGATTTACATGACTGGCCTACAGGTATGAAGCCATGGCAGCAAGCAATTGCGTCACAAGCATTGACAGACAGAGCACCAGCCAAGCCGCGAGACATGGATGTCTATTGAACACAACAATTATCTGTCCATTTGCCACTGATATGAATTGGCGATACCTTAAGGTATGTCAACTAACAGATGACACTCAACCAAGGGACCCAAAGTTTATTGATGGAGAAGTTGACGTGTTCATGAAAACCCCATGGCAGGACATCTTATGAGGCTAAATGCATGTGAGGACTTTGTGTGAGGGATTGTTGTTATTTGTTTGGGCACAGCACTCAAGAACAAGCCCTTGACAAAAACAGTGGCATAAATTAGCCATTAACCTTGGAAGATAGAAATTAGACTGGCTAACACCAAACAGGAGTCACCTCTGCATAACTGAGCACATTGTAAAAACTTCCCAATGTTGTGCTGCAGTTCATGGTTAAGATGGGCAGGTTACCAACAGACCGTCCTCTGCAGTGGGTTGGGCCCGGATCTGATCGTCTTTAGGCTGGTCGACTTTTCAAACATATCCAGGACCTTAAGCCTTAATCAGTAGCACAGTAGCACAGGTCCTACCATTGCATTGGCACATTTGTCCTGTTTGGGTGGTGATCCCCACTGCAGTGCAGTTCCTCATAATAACCTGCCAGATCTGTGTTCGTACTTAAAGGCTCATGATGGCCATATAGTTGAGGGTACCATATGAGGATCCGCTCTCTGATCATTTATATTTCCACCAACATGATGTTTGTATTTCCAGCAACATCTCAGTGGGCTCCTCAGACATTTTGGCAACCTTTGAAGACCAATGAGCAGAAGGATGAATTTGGATGCTCTCTTCACTCTGTTGTGTAGTTCATGAATGACCTATTTCATTCTTCCACTTCGTTTACTTCTGGGTATGCACAGTTGACATTAAATTACCTTGTACTCTGCATAATATTAAGCAGTGTGGAATCTAGAAACCAGCTCAAAATGGGCAAAAGAAGGTAAACGATAGTACATTACACTCATTCACACTGCATCAGATCTGTTTTAGGTAAGGCATCACGTGCAACACTCTGAAATCTGGAGATTCCATTGTGAAAAGGAATTTGAAATATTACAGTAGGTGGAACAGACTATGCAGAGTCAGTTGACTGGGCAGTAATAGGAATTGTACGAATTGAATAGATTTGTTAAAGTATGTATATTAGTATGTCACTTCACTGAGATACACAATACTAGGGCAACTCTAAACATATGCATGTATGTTTGGTGGGAACATCTGTGTATGTTACATTGCCATGTCGTCCAAGTTCATCCGTGCAGAGTGGACCCTTGTGCCTCAGAAAGATTTTTGAGGACTGAGGCATGTTTCCCATGTTATCATTGCCTTTACGCTGGCTGTTCTGTTTGAGACTAAAACTAGACATCTGACTCAGGTGTAGTATGAGGCTGCAAGTTGATTGTGAACATGCAGACCATGATTCAGGTGGCACAGGTCAGAGAGTTAGATTGGGCTAGAGTGCAAGATCAATGTGAATGTGTACTCCCAACTGCAGTGGTTCTTAACATTTTGACTGCGGTGGATGCCCCACTTAATCATTACTGGAACACAGGGACCCCATTGAATCGTTATTGGAAACCAGGGACGCCCAATGAGTTTTTACTGGAGGCTAGGGACCCCGCCTAAGCATTTTGGATGATTTGAAACACAAAGCAATATACGAAAAATACAGAAACATGCATTAATCAAACAAACATGTGATGAAATATTTTATTTATCTCACAAGCAGATATACATTTTTTTTATATATTTTATTAGGTAGGTTGGAGCTTTTCTAAATCCAATTGTGGCCACTCAGCATTCATGCTATATTCTTTTTAGGGCCTTGCACTGCTCCCATGATGCAATCTAAAGAGCCTATCTTAATCTTAGCCTCTAATTTCAAATTCCTTCACATTTACAGAGCATTTTAAAATTTTCAGCTGTACATTTTGCTTCTTTATTTATACAGACTTTATTAATCTGTTAATATTATCTAATTTTCTAGCAGTTGTGGACCCCATTAGTAGGCTTTGCGGACCCCAAGGGGTCCCTGGACTACAGGTTAAAGACTGTCCTCCTCCCATCTGTGCTGCTGCCAGAGAAAAACAAAAGACACCAAATGATGGACGGAATGCGGAACAAATCAAACATTCACCCCCAGTCAAGAGCTCTGGGTTAAACCCATCATTCTTTTGCTCACTATGCCACCCCAGTTTAGACCCAGCCATATGCAAATCAGTCTTGACCCTGCTCCTCATGGGAACAGTCCAGCTCGAACTGCCAAACCTGGTCCTCCCTGGACCAGAAACAAGCATCTTGGGACCAGTTTTGGGTTATCAACCCTCATCAGCCAGGCTAGCTTGAATCTAGTGGCACAGTGAGCCCAGGAACCATGTCTGGTCATACTCGGCGTACTTAGGGCAAGAAAGCAAAAGACACACAAATGATGGACGGAATGTGAAACAAATCAAACATTCACCCCCAGTCAAGAGATCTGGGATAAATCCATTGTTCTTTTGCTTACTATGCCTCCCCAGTTTAGACCGAGCCATATGCAAATCAGTCTTGGGTCTGCTCCTCATAGGAACAGTCCAGCCCGAACTGCCAAGCCAGGTCTTCTCTGGACCAGAAACAAGCATTTTGGGACCAGTTCCGTGGTTTCACCCCTCATCAGCCAGGATAGCTTGAAGAGGCACAGTGAGCCCCGGACCGTCGTGTGGGCATACCCAGTGCACTTAGGGCAAGAAAGCTAAAGACACATAAATGATGGATGGAATGCGGAACAAATCAAACATTCACCCCCAGTCAGAGATCTGGGTTAAATCCATTGTTCTTTTGCTCACTATGCCACCCCAGTTTAGACCCAGCCATATATAAATCAGTCTTGACCCTGCTCCTCATGGGAACAGTGCAGTCCGAACTGCCAAGTCAGGTCTTCCCTGGACCAGAAACAAGCATCCTGGGATTGGTTTCGGGATGTCACCTCTCATCAGCCAGGCTAGCTTGAATCCAGTGGCACAGTGACCCGGGACCCACGACTGGGCATACCCGGCACACTTAGGGCAAGAAAGCAAAAGACACACAAATGATGGACGGAGTGTGGAACAAATCAAACATTCACCAAACATTCACCCCCAGCCAGAGAAAAACAACATAAATTATCTAGGTATCTCTGGCTCTTTAATAGCATTGCACTGTCGTGTGTGCCCCTGAAAGTTCAAACTCAGGCAGCTGGATAAAAAATACCAAATGATCACAGCTATGTGGAGGACAAGCACTTTTTTTGTGGAAGCACACAGCTTCATGTTCAATCAAAACAAGTACTCCTGGATCTCATTGTGGATGGAAAACTAGAATGGTAAGATCCACTATGTAGCTGTTGGGGTGCAGGACGTGTAGGGGCATTATGGATGAACCCAAAATTGATTAACTGATCTTATACTCGCATTGATTTCGAACAAGCAGTTGTGTAATAAATGAAAAATAACAATCCTAATACGTTTTTAATGAATTTTACGATCAAGGGAACTTAAAAAGCATTGTCATGAACACTGAGCAGCACTGAGTGCAAACACTGCTGTGCGGTAGGAGACATAGACGTATTTAGGATGCTATTTCTATGGCAACTGAACCAGCCTTGGAATTAAGAGGCCAATTCCAACAGCACGCTGTAGATCCAGAATACTGAGGATGGAGTATACAGTGGCCAAAATATTGTGACCAGAAATATCGACAGGTAAGTATGTATATATTTTCTATACCTAACTCTACATCTATGCACCTTGACAATAAAGATATCGTCAAGGTAAGCAGATGTGAAGTTAAGAATAGTAAAGCTATACGCAGTTGTATGCATTTATTCCATAGATATTTTGTTTTTTGATGAATTGGTCACGATAGTGTGACTACTTGATATTCCATCCTCGTTATTCCAGACTACAATCCACCAGTACACAGTAATGGGAGTACTGTTGATTAATGTAAGCAGTCAAGAGATGTATTTGTAAGAAAAATTTACATTTACATTTTCTCCTGCCCACAGGCACAAGTGCATTTGACTCCATGAGGGAGCCACACACACCACCAACTGTGGGGTGTTGAAAGAACCACTGGCGTTTTTCTAAAGCGGCAACATTATATACTATTGCGACATAAAAAAGCGTATTTTACGGTCTGCCCTTACAAAGTATACTCTTACGCACCCGGGCACACTCGCCCAGGCATAAAGGACAACACTCATGTGAGCAGAGAAGTTTTCTAGAAGAGCTGCCCTCTGTCAAAAGAGAGAGACAGATTTCTTCTGTAACTGCAATGAGACGAGTACCTAGACCTCTGAAAAGGAGATACTAAAACTCCATGGAGGAGTTCAGACGGAACACCAGTTCCCGATCTGGATTCCACTAAGCAGCAAAATGGTTTCTCTTCGAGAAACCACCAGAGTCTAACTCTGATTGATATTCTTGAAAAGGACCTTTAGACGGTTGGACAAGCCCCATGTTCCCTGATCAGATGTCCGAGGAGGGTGAATACACATTCTATAATTAGAAGTAACTCTGTGCAGGACCTGGTGACCCACAGCTGGGTCCCACCAAGGGAAAACACAAAGGAAATAAGCTTGAATGAGACAAGACAAGTTCTGGAGGTGAGGCATCACCAAAACGAAGATAGTGGGTGAGGAGCATGTGCTTTCTGAAGCTATAATCTATCAAAGGCAGTGGACAACTGCTCGCTGTAGGAGATCATCCCAACTGTCTTAAAGGGGCCATGCGATTCTTTTAAATTGCCATAGATATCACACAAACTAAAAATCATCCTACATAATTCCCCCCAGAGGCCCCAACAACTGAAAAGATGGATTTGGAAGATGAAATAAGAAAAACCACAAGAGAGATTTTAGCAGTCCACCTACCCAACCTCTACTGAAAGTAAGCAGCCTCGGCCGCCTTTGGATATTTTTTGGGGTTGTTGTACTTTCTATTCTCTGTTTGACAGCCATGCTTGTGGAAGAGCAATCAAGAAGCAGGGCCTTGAGCAGATTCGAGGTTCCCATATGGTACAGTAATGCCAGGGGGGAGGTGAACGGCTTGTCACAAAATTACCACAAAATGCTGCAAAAATGACTACCGCAACTATTACGTGGCTTTTCCATCTCCAGTGATAAGCTAAGTGGCAATAGTCTTGTAACATCATAATATATTGCTGTTAAGGGTGTGAGAAGCTGGGAGTTTAAATCCATCAGTGGCAAGTAAAGCAGTCAAACACACAACAAGCGCTGGAAATCCATTACAACGGACAGGAAAGAAAACATACACCGAAGAAACACTATAAAGCATGTCTGTATAGCTAATGTATTTATCAGACTCCTCCTAATTGAAGAATGGCATTTGTGAAATCTGTCAAACTGGTTAGAAGCTTATGTTTTAATCCCTTTTCTTCCTAAAATGTTTATTTTGGGGAACGTTTTCACAGCCCTCTTCCAAAATTCAATTTAAATTAAACAACAAAAACGTTCTTTGTCGTATTTTTGTATTGTTCATGTGAAGAATATATATTATATGCTTTGTGAGAAGTATGGAGAAATCCTCAAGTTAACACCGCTGCGCTCACTAGTGGGGGAGAGGAGTCCGCGTTTTTATATTCTGACAAAGACATGTGGATATGTGCCCAGTAAATACAACGTCCAGGAAACATTCCTATCTTTATAATTTATTTCCGTTCATAGAGGAATGCCTCTCAAGCCACAGTGTTTTCAAAAACATCTGCTTTACATCTTTCGTTTCTGAAAAAACATCATTGAGGCTAGCCAATGATGTACAAAAATGTACTATTCAGAGTTGTGTCATATGGTCACATAGCTATATCCTTGGCAGTTCTACAACCATAGGGCATTCTGTGTTTTTATTTATGCATTTCCGTGCAATTACATGAGCAACTTTCTGAAACATTCAACTTAACTTTCTTAGGACACATCCCCAGCACAACACCAATATCCTCAATATAAAAGACGTGTGGCCCAATTTAGAGCTTAACAGACAGGGCACTCCATTGCAATTGATGGAGTACCCTGCCTGCCAAACCCTCAGTTCACCTGCCTCAGCAAGAGAGGTGCGGGCCTCAAGTACTCCACTGATGAGCCCCCTTTGGCTGCATGGAAGGAAAGCTTCCTCCAACGCCCCGACTGAGTGGTGGTTGTTGAACAGAGGCCATTACAACGTCCACACTATTTAGGGTGGATTGTGTAGTGCATTTTTTCATCCTATCTGTCTCTGCCAGAAAAAAACAGGTGGTGAGGGACAGGAAAAAAAAACAAGCATTTACAATGCAATAGGTCTCGCATTACTGAAAGTTTGAGCTACTGGCATTGCAAATAATGCTTGTAAGATTTTTTTGTTAAAAAATATCTCAGCAGTAGCATAAGTAAGGATGCAGTACCTTATGTGGATAATAGGGGTCCCTTTACAACTCCACAGGGACACCTAGTAACAGGCTGAGGTCCTGCACCCATTTCTTGCTTTGTGGATTTTATGTTATTACTTATACTACAGCTGGGAGATTTTTAATGAAAAAGAAAAAAACTAACATACATTATCAATTGCAACGCCAATAGATCAAACTTTAAGTAATGAGAGAGCTATTGCATTGCAAATGCTTGGTTTTTTTGGGAGAAGGGGGTTGTGGTTTAAAAGTGCCTCGTAGGTACTTTTTGGAGCGAGGCCCCGCCACTTCAAGGCCCCACGCCATTTCAGACAGTGAGATTGTACTTCAAGTTGGCAGGTATGCTTCCCAGATATGCTTTAAACTAAAACAACATCCTTCCAACCACACACCCTACATGGTGTATAGGCAAGCGCTTCAGTGCCCCCACATAGGGGTAAGTAGGCGCTTTATATTGTAAAACAATAAATTAGAATGAAGAAAATACATTCCCCGATTTTCTTTTTCAAAATCTCCCATTTTTATATGCTGGCATGAATGGATGATGTAATGCTGTAGTGGCCGGTCTTTTGAAAAATAAAAATGTTTCATCTGATGGTGAAAACAAATAATGCGCTTCCTGGTACCTTTTTTGGACAGAAAAATATAACAACCATCATTTTGAGTTCCCAGAGTATTGTAAATTAACTGAATCAAACAGGAAGTTAGTCAGTAGCAAAAGTGTAACAGAAGTAGGACTAAAACTGCACGAACCCAATAGCATTGTCTTAAACGTCGCGGCCATGTAACATTTAATTGCCTATAATGTGAAGTAACTGTAAATAATGCGGTTTTCTAACACAAGTGAAATTTTAGGTTACTTATCAAATAGGTCCCGCAATGTAGGCTCACGGAATAAGAAATTAAATACATTAAATAGAAACATGCACCATGCCCACACAATCTCCCTTGCATTAGACTTCTTGACCCCAGTAATCGTCCTTCACTGTAAAACATTTTTGGACTACAGCCCCCACCCCCTGAATTTTCACCTACTCACCTTTCTTAAAGCACTGTTGCTGGAGAAAAAGGAAGGGGAAACGACAAAGGAAAACAGCGAAGGAGATGCCGTTTCGCACAAGAGCGTTGATAATAACATTTAAAGCTGAGCCGCGCACCGAGGTGTGCTCGGCTCTGGCGGTACCAGGGTCTTAAAGGGCATTTCGGTTTGGCAGTTTATTACATACCTGGCACAGTGACATACGACCTACCCCTGCACCTCTCGCCACACACCTAGGTGGGTTCCTAAACAAAATATTTCCGTTTCCAGGACTGCCCGTCAAGAAGTTAGCTGCCTGGAGAGAACTGTAGACCACACATAAGGGACCAGACCAACAGTGACTTTCGGCAGAACACTTGGGTGTGGCGGCCCACTGCCTCCAGAAGCAAGCAGTACAGACAAAATCTCATCTCCTGGCTACACCGTGAAGGTCTGGTACTGACAGCGCGATGTGATGGCCGAGTACCTGACCAGCTCCCACCACGCACTCACCTGTGTACAGGGGCCAAGACCAAAAGCGGACAACGGACCCCGCAGCGCTCTGGCGCCTGCTGTCAAACTGTACTTAGGGTTTGTGAAGGTCATCAGATACGGCGTCACTAACGTGGAATAGTAGGAAAATCTAAACCCTTTTTATCTTTGTTTTATATATTTTCAGATAAATAAGAGTGGTGAAAAGAAATGCAATAATGTGCAGACTAAAGGTGGTACAAAAGAACCCTGTGGTAAGAAGTACACCCACCGCCTGCTCCTTACAGGAAAACAGAGAAGGGGGCAACGTTTCACGGCGTGCTTTAACAGTAAGATGCGTGGATTTATTTTGTATCCGAGCGCCTTCCTGATTTACACAAGTACTTTTGCGGCTCCGAAAGTTGTTTGGAAAGTGAAGCCTGCTAAAAAAAAACAGTGGTGCGCGCGCACCACAGAGGAGCGGGGAGGGAGGGAGCGCGGCAGCGAGACGAACGCGCGCTGCTGCGCGTGCTGGCCACCGACGGGAATGGGAGGAGCAAAGGCGGGACATGCGCCCGCCTTTGCCCAATCGCGTTCCGTTTTTACCAAAAAAAAGCACGCTCCAGCCAATGTGGGCTTTGGAAAGCAAAACCACACGCACGAGCGTGTGGGTAGCTTTCTAAAGCCCTTTCTAGAGGTCTCGCGCTGCGCGAGCAGGGCTGCGCACTGCAACGCTAGGCGCGAGACCTAAAAACGACACCCGTACCATGTGAGAAGATTCCAAGGGTGTATTAGAGGGTTGTGTTTTTTTGTTGTTCATAAACAAACTCCCACTTTAGGAGTTCACATTTGAACAGTAAAAACCTTTTGAAAAGTTTGACAGCCAGCAGTCATGGCTGATAATACCATCTCTTAAACATTTCCTTTGTTGACAGTCGTTCCTATCAATGTAGCGAGATGTCTGTGTGGCCGACAGACATCTGGAAATTTGGTAGGCAGAGAAATACAGACCTGCGAACTCACACGGTGCCACTGTGTGTCACATGATTTCGGCTCCCTTTACACGGTCACTCGGTGAGGAGCCGAAATCATGCAGTGTCAGTGAAAACAAGCTGAAAACCGCTGTAAAGAGTGATTTTCCAGCTCGTTTTCGGAGGCAGTAAGTAGCCAATGTCCAATAAAAGGTGTGAAAACACCCCAGGAAATCTGCGACAGCCTCAACGACCCTTTGTTTTGGTTTTATTTGAGAGGGGGTGGGGGACTTGGTGAGGAACAGAGTGCTTCTTATATAGCTCTCTGTAACAGGCCCCGTCCCCTCCAAGGCTCCAACCCATCCTCACACAGTGAAGTTATTTTGTAAGTTGGCAGGTATGTATATAACGCACCAGTAAACTTTCAATTTAATGCATAGATTCTGTGATCCTTGTCACCCCCAAGGATTCTAGGGCAGCAGAAGATGTTTGTACAGGGCCTGGATTCCCCATTGGATATTATGAACTATTTCAATGTAGCAGTTAGTAATTAACAAAGGGTTAGTCTTTGTCTGTGATTGACAGCGACTAAGATCAATGCAAGAATTTCCACTAACTATTTTTTCACTTTCTCAGTGATTCACTTAAAGTGGCACCATATACCTAGATGTGGGTGCTGCAGCTCATTACATCATAGCTATTAAAACTTTACGTCACGATGCGGTTCAACCAAGCTGAAAGTTCATTCTGGGGTTGCTTTTCTTCCCATTACAAGGGTATGAGGCTATAGTGTTATTTTTAGAGACGAGGCCCAAGGCTGATTGGCATATGGTTAGAATAGTAAGCAAAAATTGAGTAGGATAGAATGTCATGAACTTTGAGCAGTTGCAAGTGGTTGAGGTTATGTCATTTCTTTTTTTATGGTTTGTCTTTCTCAGTGAGTCAGCCTAAGTAGCACAGGCATCTCCAGACAAAGATCCTGCAGCTCACTGAGTTGTATGGACTCAAGTTGCACCTCACTGATGAGCCTAAAGAAGGCTGAAGCATGGCTGGAGTTGCTTATTTACTGATTCAGGTAGGACAGTGGACTAGGCGTACTCATGGGGTAGAATGCCTTTGCAGCATTTTCCAGTGGCTAGACTAATTCTCCCATCTCAGTCCATTCCTTTTTTGCCTTTTCCAGAGAGTGTTTAAAACCACTACAAATATATTGTTTTGACTACCAAATGTGTATATTTTTCCTCCTTAAGGGACGAGTTCAGCTGAAAGACTGACGTAAAGTCGCTAAGGTCCGACTCCATCATCTTGATTAATGGAGGTCGCCATCTTCCCTCTTTATGCAGAATCATTGTCATGTCTGCTATTAGATGCAGATGTTGCCTGATCTTTTCTTTCTAAGAACTGTGAAAGAGTCAAGCCCTTCAATCGATGACACAGACACAACCATTAATGGGACATTTATTTGGATCAAATGTCTACTTTCCACCATGTCAAGGTTGATTAACACATACTGACATATAACCAAAACATTGTAGTCTGAATTGACGTCCTTTTACCTTATATGTTCATAAGGAAATGTCTAGGATGCATAACTTGATGCACATAATTTATGTCATACATTCTTAAACTTGTGTCAGAAATTTCAATTTCTGATACGGTTTAGTATATAAGGATGACCATTTGTCAGGAGAGGTCCTTCGCCCGGAGTATTGCCAGAGATTCTGCCAGCGAAGGTCTCACCTATTGCCGGCTCACTTCGCACTTCGAAGATGCTACATCTCACCTGAAGTTAGTATAGTGCATAGAAGTAGACATTAGGGTGTCAGGTTCTAGATGGCATTTTAAATAACATCGTAACAATTCTGGAAATGTTCATTCTATTTTTTTTATTTATATAATGCCTTCTTGCTGTTTTTATAATATTCTATGTAGTTGTTTTAGACGTACAGAGAAACAGATTGGCCCCTTCTCAATAAAACAGCCCTGTTTCAACCATGCAATATGACGCTCATGCAAAAAACGATGGCCCAAAAAAAATCTACATACACCTTATTAAGATAGAACAAGTTGAAGATGCACCATTTACAGTCAGTGACACTCCACCTTTTGCCTGGCTGATACACAATAATATTTTATTGCCCATTACCACATTTCACTTTCATGGCTGTCAGAAATATAAATCTGTTGGTGGGTATGAAACTATACACAATTCGCAATTGTTCCGTTCATGGAATTTTCCTTTTCACACATCTTTTTAAATGACAATGAAGATGACCCTGTGTATATCAGCACACCAAATTATAGAAATCCCCTTTGACAATCCCTTTTGTGTGACACCATATCTATGCATGGAATGTGTAGCGCTTGGATGCCAGGGTTAAGTTGTGTTTTATCTGTCTCTCCTACTGGATTCATTCCCAATTTTCGATGCAACTCTTGATGAGTGGCTTGACATGCTGCTATCTTTCGAACCCCCTGAAGAGGAGCCACAACAGCCATCAAGTGCCAAGGGCAAGCAACCAATTGGTGGTCCCTCAAATGTACCGACCATTGACTGTGAACATGCTCTGTATGGTTTTTCATAAAGATCACACTTATGCTGTGTGTACACCCGACGATGTCGACATGTCCTCTGATGAGGAATGAACTCAACAAGTAAGTCGATCATTGACAAGAATTCAGCAAATATACCACAAACACCTGACTGAACTATATTCATTTTTATAAGGCTCTTTTTACTGCATATTTTGAATTTGGCCTATTTATATCATCAGTGGTATGTGTTAATCGCCAACACGTATATAACATTCTAGATTTTATATAACATTTTTATAATTTATTTGAAACAACGCAAGGCTTGCAAATATCTGTGCTTCACTTCTGTCATTTACTAGCCTTTGTTTTAGGTTTCATTTATATGTTTGATATTGAATGTTATTTGTTATATTTCATGCACATAATTACGTGTTATTTTATGTGAGTTATTCTGGACCCTAGGTTTGAGGGCATGGATTTTCCTATGCCTAATATTTATCCCTATTGATTAACTACACTTCTATGACATCACTCAGACTTACAAGCCAGAGATGGCATAAAGTTCCTAAGGTCTGATTCCATCTTATGTGGGCCTCGACTTCATCTTAATTATGGAGGCCAAAATCTTCTTTCTTTCAAACAACAGAAGTCGCCATCTTCCCCAATTTATGCAGAATCATTGTCATTCTTGCTATTGAATGCAGATGTTGCCTGATCTTGTCTTTCTAAGAACTGTGAAAGCATCAAGCCCTTCAATCGATAACACAGATACAACCATCAATGCACCATCTGTCTTGGTCAAATGTCTACTTTCCACCATGTCAAGGTTAATTAAGAACACATCCCAACATATAACCAAAATAGTGTAGTCGGAAATTAATGCCCATTTACCTTATATGTTCATAAGGAAATGTGTAGGACGCATTCCCTGATGCACTTAATCTTAAGTCAGAAATTCCAATTTCCTATAAGGTTTAGTAAATATGGACGACCACTTGACCACTTGTCAGGAGAGGTCCTCCACCCAGAGCATCGCCAGAGATTCTGCCAGAGTCGGTCTCACCTATTGCAGGCACACTTCGCACTTTTCAGATTCTACATCTCACCTGAAGCAGATAATGCTCAGTCCCGGAGGAAGACTGACTGACAACTACCGCAGTGTGTGCTTGCCCTCTTTCGGAAACACTGTCTTCATGCCTCTGCTGATAAAGACAGCCCTTGATGTCAACAAGGTATGCAGTGATTCTTTTCTTCCTAAGAAACTCTAAATTGCAAGTTGCTTTGCCTTCCATGCTCTCTTAGTATAGTGTATAGAAATAGAAATTAGGGTGTAAGGTTCTAGATGAAATTTCTAATGACATTTAAAAAATGCTGGAAATGTTCATTCTATCTTCGTTATTTATAACGCGCCTTGTGGCTGTTTTTCTAATATTCTGTAAAGCTGTTTTAATTGTACTGAGAAACAGATTGTTCCTGTAGTAATAAATTATTTTAATTGAAAAGTGTTCATTATTCTTAGTACAGTATGTGTGATACGGTGAATAACGAAATAAGGTTTATTGCTGTTTCCACGATGCCCCTGATCCCTTTAGGGGACTGTTAGTAACCCAAAAGTAATGCTGCTATGTCAATTCCACACTGAATAGTGTTTTGCGGGGCGACAATAACCTGTCTTTCACATTCAACACTGGTGTATTAAACCAAGTTCACCTGTGTCACCCGTGGGTGGGAAAGCACATCTTGTAGACTTACGCCAAAGTCCTAACTTACACAACAAGATATAGAGACAGGTTCAATTTTCACATCAGAAGATTTTGACAAATTTGAATCGTAAGAATTTTCCCAATTAAAACTTTACAATTGGAGCATTAAATTATGCAGTGAAAACCTATCCTCGATTAAAAATACTGCAAAATAGGGGTTGTATTTACCAAACCTTGAAATAACATTACTTCAGATGAGATATTTACGAGTGCCATAATTACCTCCTATTTCAAGTTTTCAAGGTTGGAATAAGGTAGAACATACGGAATAGTTGTGTGCTCTACTAAATAATGTAAGCTTGCCTTTATCAGTTTCACTGAATCAATTAAGGCAATTTTTCCTGGGGAATTCTGCCAGGAGAAAATCGGTAGAGTGGATAATTAGCACACTACTCGGAATTCCCATCCTTGTGCAAACTCCTGTTTTCCCCTCTACTTGGAACCAATGCTTTATGAAATTATTTTTGGCTTACTTTATCTGCAATTTTTTAACAACATTTTAAGTTATTTGTTTGATTTCAAGTACTCCCATAATCCATGGTAGTTATTATGGTATATTTTTTTTAGAGCAGCGATTATTGCAGGGACTTCTTAAAGATGCCTGAGTGCTCCATTCTACGTGCTAGCACCGATAATAAATCTACTAACCTGCTGTGGGTAACATTGTTCAGTTGGGTGCTCTGCTGAACAGCCACACATGCTTTTAACACTGCCTCCTAGATCCTTGTGTCCTAAAGGGCAGCCTTGGCCGGGCCATAGAAAAGGGAGTCTGTATATGTAAGTAGGGTTAATCACACCATCACCATATGTTTGAATGAGTAATCCAATGATATCCAAGCCAGATAATCAGTCACAGAAAATGAAATGCCCTCTAATATTATAGCGTTATTGACACTGCAAGACCTTCTACCCCAGATAAATTTGCATAGCATACAGTGATACAACGCTGGCTCTTGAAATACTCAGTCTGCATGGTAAGGCGTTTGAGCCACTAAATAATTGTATCTGAGCAGAACCAACAGGACAACCAATGGAGTAGCACAAACTGATGATTCCACCTGAAAAATCTGATAAAGGGACCCACTAAGATTCCAGCTTCTCACATATATACATGTACCGTAGACAGAATAGGGGTCTGCTGAAGGGCAGGTCTCCCCTAAGATGCAGGAGGTGCAGGTGCCTATGTTTTGCCTTTCATGTTAATCACTTTTGTGCTGCACATACTTGATAAAGTTTGCATGGACTGGACCTGGGAGTGGAAATGTGGGCTAGTGGTAGAGCGGATGACATTGGAACATGGGGAACCCAGTTGAAGCCTCACCTCAGCTCAACATCCTGTGATTCTAGGTAAATCCTGTAATATCCATGTGCCTGAAAAAGAAATGCTCAACAAAGTCTGGTGCTGTTGTCAATTGTTTATATGCTTGTGCATTCACAGATGCAAATTCAAATGAATGAGGATCTGGGTGTAAATGGCATAGAAGTAAAATTGGAAGACAAAGGACCAGATGTGTAAAGCACACCACGAACACTTACATTGAAAAGTATTCATGACAGCAAACTCTCCAGGCCCAAGAGTTGGTTTATAATATAAAAAAGATGAGGCAATGTGGTCTTGAATCGATCCATTAGGATGGATCAGAACCAAATCTGGTACCATGGGACAAATCCCTACCATTGTCAGGTAGTCAACCAAGATGTCACGGTTGGTGGTTCGAGTAACACTGATAGATCTAATAAAATCAGGCTCATGGCACTGAAGACTTTGGTCAACAGGCTTATGTTGACTTTTTTTTTTCTCTCTGAACGATAAACCTGCTGATGGGACTCTAAATGGTCAAAGCCTTTTATAAAAGTACTGCTTTCACTAGCCGTGATCTGTTCAAGAATGGTGGACACCTCTGAAAGCTGAAAATAGATTGAAATAATCCAGATCCTCTAGATTGAGATAAACCGTATTAAGTAGGGAGTTCATCACAACACTCTTAAGGTAGTAAAAGCATTATGTTCTTTTTAAACAACTTCATACAGCAAGGTGTTTTAACTGAGAAAATTTGTTTATGAAAATACACAAATAACCCAAAAGAACTGAATGAAACTGAAGAAATGTAAGAAAGAAACAAATGCCTACTTGTTTGGGTAGGGCTAGAGGAGGTAGAAGGGTACAAAATGTTTTCTGTTTTTACAGACTAAGGTATAAAATTCCATTCCTGCCTTTCAGAAATGAGCCAGAAACCAGGCATGAACAATATCATTGAAATAAGGAAACAAAACAGATTTGAGAGGTGTTTGTATAGTACAAGGTCACAATATAACATGCAATATATTGCTTGACAAAATGCCACATCACTACATTGCCCAAAATTCCACATCTCATGATAAGTCTAGGTAAATAGATGTGAAATTGAGGAGGGTAAATATATACTTAATCTGTGATGTAGTGGTGGACAATGTAGTGGATGAAATATTTTTGTAGCTCAATATTGTCGACCGCAGTACAGTGACAACCGTCTGTTGCGAAGTGTGATGTTAAGCCAAAAGTACTAATGACAGAAGCAAGAGAAATAGTAAAGAAAGATTAAAAAAAAAGCAAATGGGTGATGGAGTGGCGCAATTTAGACTCCACCCTTACATGTCACAGAAATGCCCTTATGTACCTACATGTGACACTATATTTACTGTATACCTTAATAATAACAACATGTGTGAACAGTTAAACGCACTAATGAAATGTATTTACTGTAGAAACTAGAGTTTTATAAACATGTGTGCTAATTGTAGGAAAGTAGGATCTACTTCTATGGTTACCCCCACTTTTTGCTTGATGTGATGCTGTTTTTGACTAGTCTGACTGGGATCCTGCTGATCAGGACCCCAGTCTATCTGCTTTCTCCATCAATTGTTGTGTTCAGTACTTAGGTACATCCCAGATTGGATACTGAGGTACCCTTGTCAGTCCCTAGTATATGGTACCCATGTACCCAGGGCATAGGTACCCCAGAAGTCTCCCATGGGCTGAAGCATGTATTATACCCCCCATGAGAGACCATTCAAAATGGAACTACAGGCCTGCCATTGCAGCCTGTGTAAGTTGGTGCTAGCACCACTTACTAAAGATATAGGTTTCCTATATCTAGGGTCAATGCACTTAAAACCTATAAGTCACCCCTCCAGCAGGCCTTTTCAATCCTGAAGGCAGGGTGCTTGGTTCTAAGTGGGAGGGTGCCCCTGCATGAGCAGGACACCCCTGTGGCCGACTGAGTCCATTCTCCCGGGTTGTCAGTGAAGCAGCCATATACTATAATAGAGGGACACCCCGTAGTTACGCGATGACCATCTTGAAACTGGCTGCAACGAATCCTATCATGCTTGGTATCAAACATGTTGGAATCATACCCCCACACCGTAAATGGTATGGGAGGTATGATTCCAAGCACTGTAAGAGCCCTCCGTTAGGCTCTCAGTGTTCCCGGTGCCAACCTTCTAGTCCCAGACAGCACAAAATAGTTGCTGCCGACCAGAGACACATTTCTGCCCTTCTGCTGCTGAGCCAAGCTTGAGCAGAGGAAGGTGGAACAATAGGCATCCTGACACAGGGGTGTGTGACCACCTCCCAGACAGTATTTAGTGTATTGGGACCGGGTGGGTGCACTTGCCAGCACCTGAAAGTCTGCATGAGGGGCACATTTGGTGTCCCTGTGCATAGTCCAGTTCAACCCAGTTCTGGGAGCCGTTGGCTCCCGTTCTGGCGCAAAACTGGACAAAGGACATGGGAGTAACCTCCCCCTGTTCAGACCCTCCCTGGGAGGGTCCCCTGAATCTTCCCAACCCTTTCCCTAGGGTACTTAAGGGCTTACCTGGGTCTAGGTCCCTCGATTCATCGTGGGATAAGATTCATATCAGACACTACTGCACGTCTACCGTCTGGGCACTCTGGACTTCGCTGGACTTTGTTTGGGCCTGACTTCATCTCCCTTCCAGTCTGCTGCATTGTCTGTGCCTGTGCATCATACAGGACCCTGCCAAGGCCTGTGAAGCATCAAAGACAACCAAAGTAATCTCCCTTTGAGTGAAGGAGTCACTCTCCTGCATTCGCAGGCACCGCAACTAACTCAACCGGTCTGCAGATCCCAAGCTCCTCCGGACTCTGTGGGCTGTGCAACACAGGTGGTAGTTTTCCTCAGCTCCCGAGGCCTGCTCTACCCTCTTACAAGTTTGAGGCCAGTAGTCCTCATGGGGGTTGCAATAACCGAACCCCTGGGTACCGCGTCCAACTTGCAGTTGCAAAGGCTTGTTCGCTTCTTTGCAAGAAGATCTTCGGGCTGCAAGTAGCCCCAACCTTGAGCATCTCCTGATACCAGAATCTTCAGCCACACCACGTCGTGTGCACCGTGGCCTGCATCTTTTGGTGAGCTGCTTGAGGTCCTCTCGCGACTCCAGTGCCTCCGGCCTGTGGGTCCACTTGAGGGTCACACTTGTTTCTTTTGGGCTCGCCTGATTTCTCAGGGCCTGCCCTGACTCCCCTGCCTTTGGTGAGTCCCCTGGACCTTGCTGGTCCCGACATTCCTCCTTTTTTGATTGCTGCATGGCTTGCCTTTGCCAAAGCTTGTTGGTGCTCCCGCCGGACACCGACCCCTCAGCACTCGATATCCTTCATGGGACAGCTCGTATCCGGGTCCTGGTCTTCCTCAGCGTCGCCTGGTACTCACAGCTGCAGAGTCAAGGTCCTCATCACCCATCCTGAAGCACCCGACATCGGAGGGCATTCGTCTTCCAAGTCTCCTGATCACCCCTGAGTGACATAGACTCTGTCCCCTCTGCTTTCTTGTACTCCTCTTCAAGAATCCACGTTTGGATTCCCATGGACACTTGTTCCTCTTCCAGCAGCAGCACTTTCCTAATGTCCTCCATTTGGTTCGACAGCGGTTTCCAACACCACTTCACATGTATGCACCCAGTTTCCCTGGTGTAGGTAACGTGGGTATTAGGGTATCCACGGGTGGGGTGGCTCTCCAACCTTCTGTCTTCCACAGGGTTTTTTCAGGGTCCACTGGTAAGGGTCCTTAATCAGTAAAAATTCAACTGCGACAGGCACATAGACTTGTACGGAGCACGTGGTCGTGTTCCCACACTGCACACACTCTCCGTAGGGTCCCTATCTACTCACCTTGGGTAGTTCCTTGGGGTCCCAGCAATTCTACGTTCCTCTCAACACTGTCTTGACTCGAGTTGTGGTTCTTATACACTTCTTAGTATATAGTCTGGTCCCCCCCTGGGGACACTGTGGAATTTCGTGCTATTTACTGTGTTACTTTGCTAAAGTATTGTGCGCATTGTGTTTATCTCCATGTTGGAGATACTTGAACATTCTAGAGAGTATTATATAATAAATACATATTTTTATAAATACTTGATGTGGTTCTTTTCACCTAATCTATACTATAAGATTGCATTCTGGTAAAACAAGCTGCTTTACACTCCTTCTGGACTAAGCCTGAATGCTGCTCTCCACAGCTACCACTTGGATAGCTTTCTAAGGTTGTCTGAGACCTCTTAAATCCCCATAAGGGTTGTCTGGACTGGTGCAAGATGCCCACTTACATTAGTGGACATCATATACCAGGCCAGCCTCTCACACTAATGTTCAGTTTAACATGAAGACATGTATTCTGTATTCACGTTTGCATTTATGCTTTAAATAACAGTTGCACATATTCTGAAAGTTATGTTTGAAAGTGTAATCATGTATGCTTTTACTCATGTTTGCATTTGTTCTTGAGTTACATGTGCACAAGTATAACAATGCATTTGAAATGCACATTAAATGTTTAGGTAAAGTTAACCTTACTAAAGGCCTTGTGATTCTGAAATGTACTTTGCTTGGTCAGCGTGTTCTTCCCTTTGCAGGTATGTTCTCATTGTTTCATTAATTAGAGAAAGGAGTATCGCTGTCTGTATTAGTTTCTTGATAGTAAGGTCAGAAAAGAGAAATCTTGGCAAGAAATCTGAAGGCCTAATGAGCAGATGAAGCCTCCTATTTATTGCGTACCAGGAACGGAGGGATATCCTTGGTTGCAGTAACTGTCAAAGTTCTGTAGGATGGGAAAGTCTGGTAATTTTGCAAATGCACAACACAAGAAGTGAAATGATTGGCTCCTGGTGGCATGGCAAGTGATATGATTGTTGCCGACGTATCTGTTTATTTAATTAGTGTTCACACTGTTAGAAGTTAGAGCAGATTTCATTAGACTTTGAGGGGTACAGAGCTCTCTGTTCCCTTCATTCTTGTAAGTGTGAAGCTTCCTGCTAAACACATCCCAATTCTGAAAGACTTCTATTGGAGTCTTCACTATGCTGGCTCTTGCACTTCCGAATTTCCTTGAGACCTTATTCTAAATTTAGAACCTTGATTAGATGAACTTTAGAACTTATTCGTGTTTAGGAGAGAGAATCAGAGTTTCTTTAAGGCACACCTGTTTCTTATTCTCAGTTTCTGTATTGCTGTGGCTGTGATTCATTTGTATCTTATCCTATTGAGACTGAACCATTTGCGATATTTCAGTTTGCCAGCTGTACTCTTGTAACTTTTTAATATTCTCCTGACATGCATATATATTGGATTGACTATTAATTGGAAATAAAACTCCTTAACTTCAATCACCGATTCTTGGTCCTTATTGTGTGGCCAAATAGGCTTCACAAAGATTGAATTGTTTTATTATTGCTAACTCCCTTGGAGTCTCAGTTGACTTAAAAAGATCCATCAGATGAAAGATTGTAAATCACGCACCTGCATACTGTCAGTGACAACAAACATTTACAAAACTGAGGTGCATGGTTAGATACTTGGATAGTGAAAATGTGCAAGTAATTAAATGGAAGCAAAGCAATCATACGGGAACCAGATATCTGAAATACAGAGGGAAATCGGGGCAGTGCAATGTGACCAATGACCAATGACTACAGACAAGTCAGGATGAACAACAAGCATTGGCAAAGCCAATAGGTCTTACTATGCAAGATCTATTGGCTTTGTCAATGTTTTTAAGCCATGTTGTACAGCGGCACGGCTGCTGTGCAGCATGGCTGAAGCTAAAAAATAAAAGCACTATGACGCAGTAAATGCTGGCCACATGATAGTTTTTTTTATTGTACTGGATTGCGACACAGAGCAATTACCAGTGGCTGAAGCTAATTGAAAGGATTCCACCCATCGACTTTTTGTTTTTCTATCTAACCCATTATCGGCACCAAATGTGAAACCTTCATGGGGCATGGTACAACAATGACTGTGCTCGGATCCTCAGAAGGGGGGCACAAGTTAGCTCTGGGCTGTGTTCTCAGAAGAGACAAGAAGTTAGGTCATTTGTGCCAGCTACAAAACGATATCCCGGAAATACAAGACTGCAGCTTCCTTAGTGCAGCACATGAGACATGTTCACTTATAAAAAAAAGGGAGGGATTTATTTTCATAGAGTTAAATAAACATTTATTTTGGAGAAGACGCTGCTCAACATTTTTTTGCATTGCCGTCCGTTTCTTTGGCTCACTGCCACACATAGCTGAAAACACTTTGATAAGGTTCAAGAAGCAAAATAAATAAATAAATAAGATTAATATTTACAGAAAAAAATAAAAACACTATGATGCAGTCAATTCTGGCTTTGTCAAAGAGGGTTATTTTTAACTGCAATGCACACGGCTAAAAATACATGGGCAAAGACACATAGCTCTCACATATGTGAGAGCTATTTTGGTTTGTTCATTTTTTTGTGGGTGGAGGGGCAAAAACGCAGGACAGGGTAGGAGGGTTAGAATGGGCAACCAACAACAAGGGGCAGGGTAGGAGGAGGCAAGCAACAACACAGCACAGCGCCACAGCTGATAAAGTTTTTAAAAAGCGCTATGACACAGTCAACAGCAGCCATGTCAAAGCACTTTTTTTGCCATGGTGGGTTGGGGAAGGCCAACATGCAAAGCGTAGGAGGGCAGGAGGGGACAAGCAATGTGAAAGACAGTGGGAGGAGGGCAGAATGGGTAAGCAAGATGAGGGACAGAATGAGGAGGGTGGGAGGGCTAAGAAACAGAAGGGACAGTGGAAAGGGGCAGCAACATGGCAGACAGGGAGAGGGGGCAAGCAACACCACAGAGAGCAGGAGGGGAACGGGGCAAGCAACAACGCAGAGCAGGGAGATGGCCTGCAAACACATGCACTGTTCTGGAGTGCTAGAATTAAAAGTTTTTAAAAAAACCTCAATCCGAGTACAAGCACCAGAAGGACTTTAATAAAGTAATTAATCAGTACTTGGTAACTGCTCCATCGAAAGGACAACCACAGGAAGTGAAACTAACACAGGATCATGAATAAAAAGCATGGAAATAAGAGTGATGAAGAAGCCAACTAATGGTTAGTAATTGGCAGGCTCTAAGCCTTGGGCCCTCTCTGTAATCTGTATTCCTCTGTAGCATCTTGCATATCGTCTCCACTTTGCCCCTGTGGTCCTTTTCTTCATTTGTATGCTCTTTCATCTAAAGAGTTTACTTTTAGTGAGGTTTATTGTTGTTAAACCTACTTTCTCATTTTAGTGTATCTCACAATGCTGTCTTACTTCTTTTTATTTCTTCTAACATATTTGTTCCAATGCCGTCTCCTTCAATTACTTTATCTTGATGACACACTTGGTGTTCTCGAAACATTTTTTACCTCATTGCATTTTCTACATAGGGCGGAATGATTTTCCAACTTTGCCATTTTACCTCAGTTTCACACTCTAGATCATTTTGTTTTTTATTGAATCCCGATTGTTCACAGAAAACACATCTAATTCAAAATATTTCATTGAAACCCTATCTTACTAAAAACACAATTGCAAAAATGCAGTACCTATAATTAGAATACTAAGTAAAGGACGGTCCAATGGCTAGCCGCTAACCAACTCAAACTCAACGCAAAGAAAACTGAATTTCTCCTAATCTCCCCCTCAAAGGCCAACCCGGAGATTCAGTTGTGGATCAAGGCCATCACAGCCTTAAACTGCCCACCGACCATTGTGGACTCTGCCAAATCTCTGGGCATAATCCTCGACTGTAACCTGAACATGCGAGACCACATTAACTCAATGGCTAAATCAGCCAGATTCCACCTGAACTACCTGTGGAAGCTGAAACCTTTCATCGATGCTCCTGACCTAAAAATGGCAGCCCAAGCACTAGTCATCTCTAGACTGGAATATGGATGTTCCACCCTCACGGGATTACCCAAGATCTCCTTGGCACCTCTAAAAGCCTGCCTCAACGCGGCCGCCAGACTACTCACCGGCACCAGGAAATTCGACCACATCTCTCCACATATGAAAGCGCTGAACTGGCTCCCTCTAGAGGCCAGAATACAGCTGAAACTGGCTTGCATCACACACAAGGCTTTACACACAAACTCCCCCACTTACCTGGCACAGAAACTAGTGGTATCCGGGGAAGCAGAAACTCCCGGTCCACTAGAAACCTCTTGCTCCAACCTGCCCGTTTTCAGAAAAAAAGAACCTACAATAGGGCTTTCTCCGGAGCAGCACCAAGAATTTGGAACTCTCTCCCCCCCCGCCATCAGAAGAATCCCCTCTCTAGCACGTTTCAAGAAGGAGGCCAAAACTTTCCTCATGGGTAAATTCCTCGTCTAAGGCCGTCCTCAACCACCAAAATGTGCCCGACGAATCTAAGACTATCGCTTCTACCTCAGACCACCAATTCACCCCGCCGAGATAATGTGGGGCTCTTGTTTTTATTGATCCTAACCATAACTGTAACCATAAACTTGTATCCCCTTTTCCCCATGTTCCCAACACCCCTGCCCCTCGCCTGCCGTTTTGTATATTTTTGTATACCTCTGTACTTTAGACTTTTTGTTTGTTCACCCCTGTATATATATTTCTGTATTTTAGACTTTTTGTTTGTTCACCCCTGTATACCGTGTAAAGCGCTCTGATACCCTCACAGGTCAAGTTTGCGCTCTATAAAACACTAAAAATAAAATAAAACAAAATAAAAATAAAATAAATATTAGGTTTAGGGTAAGGATTGTAGCAAGGCTATGGTCAGGGTAAGGGGTTAGGCTTGTGAATAGGGTTGAGAGTAGTCTTGCTGTCAAAGTTAGGCGTAGGTTACGATGAGGCACAGGGTCAGGGAATCAACTCGGGGAAGATTAGGTTTAGAGTTTGAACTAGTTAAAGTTAGGGTAAAAGTCGAGATGAGATGTAGGGTTAGATTTCAAAGTATTTAAAAGGAGCCAATTATAGAATATAATTAAAACATAATATTGCAAGAGGGAAGTTTTCAATCCAAAATAATTCATAGAAATGTACTGAAATTAATAAACCTTGATGTAATCTTTTATTTCAGTCTATTCGACCATCTCTTCCAAGGCCCTTCTGTAAGTATACCCTCATTCTACCCAAACCTCAAAAAAATCCTGCATCCCAAACCACACCTAGCATTCAGATTTAAATTTATCATTGCTCCTAAAAAAAAAAAGTAACACACATCTAATTATTCTTCATAAATATAAAATTATGGGGGCATATTAGCAAGACCGGCGATAAAATTATCGCCGTTTTAGCGGCAGGAAACTGCCGCTAAAACGTCGATAATGGGCTTGCTAATATGCGTTATAGAATCCAATAGAAGCCCAGGTTAGATGTGCAGGACATCTAACCTGGGCTTCTATTGGAATTCTATAACGCATATTAGCAAGCCCATTATCGCCGTTTTAGCGGCAGTTTCCTGCCGCTAAAACGGCGGTAATTTTATCGCCGGTCTTGCTAATATGCCCCATAATTTTTCTGAATTATATCTCGATTTCTTAAAGTGGTAGGAAATTATGGGATTTTGCTCCCTGTTGTCTTGTGATCTCTGTTGGTATTGTGGGAGAGGTTATTTTATAGGGGGAAACTAAGAAATCTTATTGTGCTTTCAACTCTGGGACTGTTATTCCTCCCCATTACAGCCCCACCATTCTTTCACCAGTATTTACCTCAGTTGGCTGTGCTGCACGGATTGTGTCATAAAAGTGCACCTTGATGCTTCCACTCTCTAGTTCTGTGCTTCTCCTTTGGGCTGAGGTGATACTCATAGCCCAAGTCCAGCACACTGCCTGTTACCCAGCAAGGCCACCTAGACTCGCAGATGATTTATCACTGCCCGCACTGGTTCCTTTGCAACTACAACATTTTCTGAGCCTGAATTAGAGGTATTCAGATCATCTTTTCATCATGCATACATATACCATACCACCTGTCCCTCTATCATATATGCTTCACTCTCAGATATTCCTACTTTTGTTGTGTAGCTCCTATAATAATTTTACAGGATCTGCGTGTTTGGACAGCATACACTGTAGGATTGGTGTCAGACTGTTTCTGACCACCCTTACCGAGTATGTTGGCCTTTTGTACCAACTAGCTCACAGTGCCACTAGAGTCTCCTCTTACCAAGTAGAGAATAGTTCCTGGCAACTATCGAACATGACAACCCTGATCCCTCAGGACCATGGAAACAATATACTACTTTTTGCTCAGTCACTCGTGCTTACTTAGTCAGTCTCAGAGAGATACACAGAATAAACAGGCTGGGCGTTTTCAATAAGAATTTATTGAACAGTTGTTATTCTGGTGTAGAATTGATGAGCTGCAACAACCGTTAGACAGTATAAAATATATAAATGATTAGTAGTACTAAAAAGGTAAATGGATAGTATAGTTCTACCATCTTACAATAATCATGGATACATACGAGTATATAGAAAACACGTGATAAAAAGATGCGTACTCCTACGATGCTTCCCTAACTAGATGTCCCTAAATGTACCTAGCATGTGTGTAGGTGTTAGGCCAAGAATCCCTCTAGGATAAAGTCAACCCCATTACCTGAATTGAGAGACTGTGGGACCCCGTCCTGGTCTCGAGGTGGACACCCCGTAAGGGATGTTAGACCACGGCAAGCTGGAGTGTCTGCATGCAGGAACCTCAGCGTCTCTGGTCAGTGTGTTTGCCGGGAAGTCTCGGTCTCCTCTAGCTATCTTAGCAAGATGTGATGTATATATACCCATAGGTCTCCCCAGGGGTCCTACCTTGCTGTATTACTGTGTCGGCCTAAGGATGACGTTGGGCATGAACTTTGTAGATAGATATTATACAGGAGATGGTCGTCCTGCTGTGCTTCCAAGAATCCTCATGCATAATATATGAGCTTCCGAACTAGGGAAAACCCGTGTTCTGAATGCAGTGTCGTATCTAGGTAAAAGGTCAGTCCCTGTAAACCGTTATAAGTGTAATGTAGGGAAGAATATAGGTGAAAGGTAATGAAGTTACCGGGGCCTATATTATGGTACCTATATGGAATATAACACCCACTCCTCTTCCGAATGGACGACATAGTTAAATTCTAAACGTACTACTAGGCTGACTAGATACTGGGACAAAAAATAATTTGAAAAACATTAGTTTCTTGTTTTGCTAAAACCAATGTTAAAAAGTTCTAAAAAAAATCTTTAAAAGGAAATTGTCACGCAAGCCATAGCTATAACGTGTCCGTAGGTATAGTTCGAACTAATATAAGCATTTGAAAGCCATGCATGCTCAAAAGAATGTCAGTTTTGTTATGGAGTTCCAATTCTCATTTTGTTTTTCAAAAAAGTAAAATTTTTCCCAGCACACGACGGGCCAAATGAGTCAAATGTTTATGTGTCCTGGCTGGTAGACGCAACATTCTCGTTGCCTGCCTCCGCAGTCGACGGTCCCTGTTACACCTCGCAGATTATGTCAATTGAGCACAGATGATCTTTTGTACTGTCCACAACAGATGCTGGGGCAGCTTGTGCGCCATCCATGGCCTGGGTGTTAGAGGAGGAGCCGATGTCCATACCAACAGGAACCGATACTACCTGTGGTGGCTCTAGGAATGCCGCCATCAACATCGGAATACGCTGGGTACACTGCAGAACATGGGCCGTTATCGGGTCCAGTAAAGCATCAACGTCCGGTTGCGCACATGATGGGAGTGTTAGACAGAGATCCAACACGCATTCTTCTCCACAAAACAGGCATCGGAGGACAGGTAAGATGCAGTCCATCCAGACTGGTCTAAATGACAAGAACCAAAATGCACTTAGTTGTCTTAGGCGAGGTGTGCCTAGATGTTGTACCATGCGATCACGGTATTTTTGCTCCAGGAATACTGTTTCTATCTCCTTGGTGACTGGTATGTCCATTGCGTAGCAGAAAAATTACGATACCTGCTATTAGAAACAGGATCAGCGGTAGTCCTCCAAAAATGCTTCCAAGTACGGCGTGTATAAAGTTCGGTATAACTCCGAGGACCGTCTGAAAGGTGCTTAATAGTCCAGGACCTATGGTCTTAAATAGGTGGACGATGCCTGTCGTATCAGACATGTTAAAGATACGATTTACCATTTCTGCGAAATGGAAGGGGCAGTTTGTACGCTTGCGTACCTGTATCTCTGCCGAAGACCTTGCGATCTGGAGATCAAAAGTCTCTCGAGCGGAGGTTAAGGGCATGGATTTCTGTAAAAGCATGGCTTTCATTCTGCTCAAAGCATCTAACCATATTAATGAAACATTTAGCAAAGGCCATAATGGCGCCTCCCTGACTGTATGTGTTGGTGGAAACAATACTTGCACAAAGCAAGTAACCCTGGAGCTCATGGTTACCAGATATGCGATGCCCGGAAGCATCCCACAGCAACCTTGATCGTTTAGCATCAAGTAACTCCCATTTGAAAGTAGCCTGAACACTGGAGTGATAACGACAGCTGGGGCACCCCTTAAGTGACAGGACAAGTTCGCTACCGAACCGTTACAGGCCCCATGAAGCATTATATCCTGGCATATGAGTAATCCACTTAAAGAATTCTCGCAGTTTGTACCGCTCAAAATACTTCTCTTTCCCCACTCCGGCATCGAAATCTGTATGGTAATTCCCAAGATTCCTTGATGAATTCCCTACCCATTTCTTCATATCTGCCTGCCTGCTTTTGTTCAAGGCAATATTGGAATTGAAAAGTAGTGACCGGAAGAGTTATGTAGCCATGGATTAACCATTCTGTGGACGGTGACTCTGCCACTGTAAATGCTAATCTGTCCAGTTTTTCAATACACAGCATTGTATACTTTGCTCCCCTTTGTGCCAACTCTATATGTTTTTCCGTTAGATTGAATGAAGAAAACAGAGACGTGCTGTTTATGAAATGCCAAGGCACATAGCCTGCACGCAAAGATTGCAGCTTCCAGCTTAATAACATAATAGAACGCAATTGTGATTGCCCGTGCTGTAATATGGACAAATCCTGTTCTAGTACATCAATAGCAGAAGATACAATGTTGCCCAGTGAATATATCCTGGAGGTTAGTGTAGTTAACCAATTGTCAACCACTGGTAGAGCTTTCTCTAGGTTTATACAATATATTTCTCGTAATCTCTCCGCGGCCTCTTGTTGTGATATTTTCCAAATCTCAATATAGACAGCATAATAGAAACATTTGTGACGTGGCTTCCTAGGACCTAATAAAAAATCCCGTAGGTCCACATCCTCTGTAAGTAAGGATAAGTGTTGTTTCACATGTGTAAGTGTTGAGGTCTTTAGCCAATCGAGGGATAACTTCCCAACACTGTATGATGTCACTACCCCTGGGTGTTCTCTCTGTACATAGCGTGGATCTGGCCTGTTGATACTAAACCATTTGGTTTTACCCATGAATCTTTCCTGACAGCTATTGGTGTCTGTGGGCCAAATCAACCATCCCTTCCAATCAGGGTCTGATCTATTGTATTGCATGATCTTATCTAACGTAATCCCTTCTTGTGATGTTATGTTACCCTCGGTGTGTGATGGTGTGGGCATCCGAGGTGTATTCAAATCTTTGTTCTTGGCTAGTCCAAGACAGGACGTTTGTTGCACTGTTTCGTTCAAAAACATGATTTGTTGAGGAATAAGGCAGGCTCTAAATAGTGCCTCTGTTCCCTGGACCTGCCAGCCTCTATTACCCCAGACAGATTTTAAGTCTATGATGTCTTTCCATAAGTCGAAACCTTGTTCAGACAACTGGGCAATAAAGGAAGCAGAATAAATCTGTTTGGTATTTGTCAACATATTTTTCTGTGCTGGTGTTGGTGTAATCTTATAATAATATGAGGCTGGGTCTGACGTGTTAAACCCTGAAAAATATGGAAACTTTTGTGCAAATGTTTTTGAACTGCTTTTCGGCGGTGTTGGGCAATGTTCCCATTGGTGGTATGTGAAAACATTTCTGGGATTAGCAGATTTATCCAGAAAGTGATGACCATAATTTTAATAGCAATACATTGTTTCAAAGTCTGTTGTGTTTTCCAACATTTCATTATTAGAAAAGGCAGCAGATTTTTCTAAATCAGACAACATATTATTTACAGTTTCATAATCCCAGTCATCGGAAAATGTACTGGAGGTAATGATATCACTTAATGAAATTTTAAATAAATGTGCTATTTTTAAAAGTTCGGTCGGGCCAAATATATCGTAATCAACCTTGTCCCACACTATACCGTCAGGTATAGGAACTGCTGAAATGTTCACTGATGATAGGTCTCTTTTTCACAATGTGATGATAGATGTGGTTTCAGAATCACATTCACTTTTTGTGCTGCAGAGCTTTCTCGAAGATAAGTTCCATTTATAAGCATACTAAAGACAGTCACTAAGCCTATCCAGAAAAGAAAGAAAAGTATCCTGGTGATACCCCGAGATCCACCCAAGGTGATACCAGGTAAGTCTTTTTAAGAAAGTTCAGAAAATCTTCAATTTGCTGCTGGCGAGTTTTTGGGCTGGCTTCGTTTCAGGTTCACTTGGATCCAATGAAAAAGTATCAAAGTCAATGAAATAGCCAGATGCAGTTCAATCAATTTTCGATATTTCCGCAGGTCTTGTGGAAACTGTAGCTTGCTCTTGTTGAGGCATGTTGATTGTTACACCTTAGGGCTCTGATCTAACTGGTCATTCTGTAGACACTACATTACCCAGAATGCTGTAGATGAGGAAAACAGGTTGTGTGCACTCACAGACTCGGCACGTGACTTGTGATGCATAAAAGCAGCCGTCTCCCGAGCCCAGGTGCTTGGCAACCTTCTTCCTGATGGACCACGCCTCCCTGCATCTGTTCCTTGTTTTCCGTCCCTCCCTGGAATCCCGTATCTACTGCGGACGTGACATCCCTTGCTTCAAGCGTCTTCCGACGTGTTCCTCCTGTGGTAATATTCTGACCTTGTTGGTTCCATTTACGGTATCTCCCCAAACGCGCCTGGGCGCATCCTACCGTACTGAAGGTAGTCTTGGCGAGGAGAAATGCAAATTCCTTTTCTCTCGCCTCACAGCTGGTCGTGAATGTTGCGCGCGCGCACTCCCTGCTTTGCTTTGAACGCCGGTTGGCATTTCCGCATTAGCGTTTTGCGGATATTTATTTTCCTTTCCCAAGGCGCCGGTAAGCCTTTCTCGCATCCTGGCTCCTGGGAGCAGTTCCTTATCTCCGTGCCCTGCCGTTGCTCTCACGGACGACACTTACATTGTACCGGGACAGTTTCTCCTACAACCACAGACTTCAGTATATACTGGACTTTTGTACTTACCTGAGCCTCCGGATTCTTGGCTGATCTGAGACACATCTGCACAGCTTTATTGTTCCCTACTGGCTGGATTCTTGTGCAACTTTACCGCAGCGTCTTAAGAAGACAAACGGTGAGTCTGAGAGAGTACACAACCTGGGAAGGGGTATCAGTCCTGGTGGGGGGCAGGAGGCACTATTTGCAAGCTAGTCATATTTATTTCTCATCTGCCTTGTTTTTCTATTCTTTTACTTAGAGCCTTCCAGTATATACCCCGCCTTTTGAGACTCCTGGAGATATCCTGTCTTCCCGTCCCCTGGGTGGTCCTGAGCTGTCTCTCCTCTCCCCTACGGGTAGACGACTAGTAGTCTGGTACATTCAGATCTGGGGATACCCTGAGGGAGAGTGGAGGTTCATCTTCGTTCCTGAGGATTTGGCATTCAGCCGAGCTGGAGTAGAAACCCGACAGATTGCCAAGCCCAAGTTTTCTATATCCCCTGAGTGAAGATGAATCCGGATGGTACTTTCGACACGTACATGGGGGGGGCTATGTCCACTGAGACACCGACCCTAACTATGAACGAGTTAGTCGCAGTGGTAACCAGTTTACAAACCGAGCTAAGATCAGTGAAAGCTGAGAACCTGAGACTAACCTCTGAATTAAACTCCATGACAGCCCAAAGACAAGTAGATACCAGCACGACAGATACCAGAGGGAAACACAAGAAAACCTACATACAACCTGCCCGTTTTCAAGCCCCTTCCCCTTCTACCATTACTTCCTCTAGCGCACCCCCAGCTCCTGTAAATGTCACAGTTGTTACCCCCCTCAAACCCCCTTAGCGATGCCAGAGAGATTCAATGGAGACAGTAGTAAATACGCAGTATTTATGAACCAGTGTCATTTACAGTTCCTGTGTAGATCAGCTTCTTTTCCCGATGATGCCGCCAAAGTGGCCTTCATCATATCCTATTTGACCGGTAATGCTGCCTTGTGGGCTGTGCCTCTGGTGGATAATGACGATCCAATCCTGTATGATTTATCTCGTTTTAAAGAGAGCATGAAAAGCTTATTTGCTTGTCACACTTACATGCAAGCGAGTGATAACGAGCTATTGGGACTAAAGCAAGGGTCTAAAGATCTGGTGACCTATATAACTACCTTCAACCGACTCGTGGCCGAAACGCAATGGCCAGAAGAGAAACGGACATCCCTGTTTTACAGGGGGTTACGAGATGAATTAAAGGATGTTTTATCTCAGATAGTGAATCCACCAGAAGATTGCCCTTCTTTTATTGATTTAGTAGTTAAACTTGATCATCGGCTCAGTGAACGGAAGGGAGAGCGTACTAAAGGCGATTTCCCTCGTTTTCTCTTGCCTCGCAGTGAAAAGAAGGAGGTAAAGGATAGTGTGGAACCTATGCAAATAGGTGGAATTCGCGGTCCGCTATCCAAAGAAGAACGTGATAAGCGCAGACGGCTTGATCTATGTCTTTATTGTGGCAAAGGGGGACACTACGCCAAGGACTGCAGTGTTAAACCCAAGGGGGTAAACAGACCTCCTGTTGTTAAGACGGGATCCACTATCCAGACGGAAAACTAATAGACTTGGAGAAATCTGAGACCGATTCTCCAAGTCTTGAGGTTTTGCGGGTCTCTCTATTTCTAGCAAACACCTCATCTTTAGCTCCCAGACATTTAACTATAACTGTGGTATTTGTGTTACCGTCCCAGCACAGAACCAACTTGTCTATAATGTTGGACTCGGGGGCTACTGGTAATTTTCTGGATATCAGCCTGGCGAAAGTTCTGGGGATAGATTTTATTCCTAAAACACACCCTGAAAAGGTGAGAGCAGTGGACGGCACAGAGTTGTCGTCAGGCTTATTAACCTATCAGACTCCTGTTTTTGACATGATCTGCGATAATGGTCATACCGAAAAGATCCAATTCGACCTGATAGATGCACCAAACTTTGGTGCCATTTTGGGAGTGCCCTGGTTGCAGAGACATAACCCTCACATAGACTGGGTGACCAGAAGGGTGACTCTCCGTTCCCCATACTGCATGTTACACTGTTACCATGATTCAATGCCCGCTAATCCCGCTGTTAGTTGTGCGCTCACCGATTTTGGTCTGTCCACCTTACCACCAGAGTACCGCAAATATGTAGAGGTCTTCGATGAAGTCAAGGCTGTGGCATTACCACCTCACAGACCTTTTGATTGCCGTATAGATCTGGTACCGGGCGCGGATTTACCTGTCAGTAGGGTGTATGCCCTAACGGGACCTGAGAGTCAGTATCTATATGAGTATCTCCAGGATATGTTACAAAAAGGATTCATACGTCACTCGCCTTCCCCTGTCTCATCCCCACTTTTTTGTATACCAAAGCGTGAAGGGGGATTGAGAGCCTGCCTAGATTATAGAGCCTTGAATAAGGTGACTATAAAAAACAATTACCCTCTCCCACTCATCTCCAGTCTCTTGGACCAGGTTCATAAGGCCAAGATTTTTACCAAGCTCGACTTGCGAGGAGCCTACCATCTGATTCGGGTAAAGGAGGGAGATGAATGGAAGACGGCATTTCGCACAAAATACGGGCTCTACGAGTATTGTGTAATGCCGTTCGGGTTGTGCAATGCACCCGCTGCTTTTCAATTCTTTATCAACGAGATATTAAGGGAATTTCTCGATGTGTTCGTTATTGTCTACATTGACGATATCTTGGTGTATTCTCAAACCGAACAAGAACACGTCACACATGTTAAACTAATACTCCAACGACTACATGAAAATCACCTTTTTGCCAAGTTAGAAAAATGCATCTTCCATACGCAGAAGGTAGACTTCCTAGGGTTCGTGATCTCCCCAGAAGGTATTCACATGGATCCTGCCAAAGTATCTGCCATTACTAAGTGGTCGAGTCCTACTTCAGTAAAGGAGGTGCAATCCTTTCTGGGGTTCGCCAATTTTTATAGGCGCTTTATAGACCATTTCTCAGATCTCATCACACCCATAACCAAACTATTGAAAAAGGGAGTGTCTTTCGAGTGGGATGAAACAGCAGAGCAGGCTTTTCAAGTATTGAAAGACAGGTTTATCACAGCCCCTATCATAAAACACGCAGACGAAACACAACCATACTATGTAGAAGCAGATGCTTCTCAGTATGCTGCTGGGGGTGTCTTGCTGCAAAGAGATGTCCAGACCGGAACCCTCCATCCAATAGCTTATTTCTCGAAAACCCTTTCCCCTGCTGAGCAGAATTACACTATCGGGGAACGAGAACTCCTAGCCATAAAGTTAGCCTTCCAAGAATGGCGACACTATTTATTGGGATCCCCTAATGTTATCACGATTTACTCGGACCACAGAAATCTTCAGTTTTTTAAAAATGCTAAGGCACTCACTCCCCGACAGATGAGATGGGTCTCCTTCTTTTGTGAATATGATTTTGTTATTCATTTTCGACCAGGAGTCAAACAGGGACGAGCTGATGCTCTATCATGATTAGGAAAAGAATACAAACACGTTGTTGACACTCCACTACCAATAATTCCTGCCAACAAGATAGTGGCCATTGGTGAGACAGAAACACATGTAAAAGACCCTTTTTATGAGACACTGTTGAGAACATACAAGACACTCAGTGCTGAGGAGTGGTTAGCAGACCCTTTGAACAGGATTGAAAACAGTCTATATTTCCACGATAATCACCTATACCTCCCTTCCAGAGAGCTACAAATGCTAATCGTTAAGTGGTGTCACACTCTCCCCTTAGCAGGACATCCGGGAGGCGAGAAGACTTTGCAAATATGTAAGAGATGGTTTTGGTGGCAAAACATGAACCAAGATATACATGAATACGCCAAAGCTTGTCCTGTATGCGCAAGACAGAAAGCACTTCATTGTGCACCCGCTGGCTTGTTACAACCCTTGCCCATCCCGCAGGTCCCTTGGACTTACATCAGTATGGATTTTATCACAGATTTACCCGTATCCCGAGGGTTCACTGCTATTTTAGTTGTGGTAGATATGCTTTCAAAAATGGCCCATTTCATTCCCCTCAAGAAACTACCCTCTGCCAAAGAACTAGTAGAAGCGTTTGTAACGAACATCATTCGTCTACATGGATTGCCGTCAGTGGTTGTGTCTGATAGAGGCCCTCAATTTATATCAAAGTTCTGGCAGGGTGTGTGTACAGCCCTTCACATGGATCATCGTCTCTCCTCTGCATACCACCCTCAAACAGACGGCCAAACAGAAAGAACCAACCAGACCCTAGAGCAGTATCTTAGGTGCCTCTTAAGCACAGTCACAGGGGATTGGGTACAAGCACTCCCTTTGGCAGAATTCGCTTACAATAACTCGAATCACTCATCCTCCAAAGTCTCTCCTTTCTTTTTTCCCTATGGTTATCACCTTAGGTTTTTGCCCCTTTATTTACCCCCTTCCCTTTCACAAATCCCTGCTGTGTCAGAACACCATGCCCACCTTACACGCATCTGGAAACAAGCCATACAAGAATTAACAGAAGCCAAAGAGAGGATGAAAAGGCAAGCAGATGCACATAGAAGGCCTGCTCCTGATTATAAGAAAGGCGATCAAGTCTGGCTAGCTACAAGAAACCTGAGATTGCCTGGCCCTAGAAAGCTACAACCCAGATACATCGGGCCTTTTACTATACTGCATCTAGTCAACCCTGTAGCGGTCAAGTTAGACCTACCACCAGAAATACAAATACATCCCGTTTTTCACACCTCGCTACTCAAACAATACAGTCCTCCTTCTTGTCCTGAACCTCCACCCCCACCTCTTGTAATCAACGGGGAGGAGGATTATGAGGTGAAGCGCATACTTGACTCATGCAGACATAGGGGGAAATTGCAGTACTTAGTGGATTGGGTAGGGTATGGCCCAGAAGAACGAACATGGGAACCAGTTGCTAACATACATGCCCCTTCACTGGTAAGGAGGTTTCACGCATTATATCCCTCCAAACCCAGACCCGTAGGAAGGCCTTTAGGGGGGAGAACTGTTACACCTTAGGGCTCTGATCTAACTGGTCATTCTGTAGACACTACATTACCCAGAATGCTGTAGATGAGGAAAACAGGTTGTGTGCACTCACAGACTCGGCACGTGACTTGTGATGCATAAAAGCAGCCGTCTCCCGAGCCCAGGTGCTTGGCAACCTTCTTCCTGATGGACCACGCCTCCCTGCATCTGTTCCTTGTTTTCCGTCCCTCCCTGGAATCCCGTATCTACTGCGGACGTGACATCCCTTGCTTCAAGCGTCTTCCGACGTGTTCCTCCTGTGGTAATATTCTGACCTTGTTGGTTCCATTTACGGTATCTCCCCAAACGCGCCTGGGCGCATCCTACCGTACTGAAGGTAGTCTTGGCGAGGAGAAATGCAAATTCCTTTTCTCTCGCCTCACAGCTGGTCGTGAATGTTGCGCACGCGCGCACTCCCTGCTTTGCTTTGAACGCCGGTTGGCGTTTCCGCATTAGCGTTTTGCGGATATTTATTTTTCTTTCCCAAGGTGCCGGTAAGCCTTTCTCGCATCCTGGCTCCTGGGAGCAGTTCCTTATCTCCGTGCCGTGCCGTTGCTCTCACGGACGACACTTACATTGTACCGGGACAGTTTCTCCTACAACCACAGACTTCAGTATATACTGGACTTTTGTACTTACCTGAGCCTCCGGATTCTTGGCTGATCTGAGACACATCTGCACAGCTTTATTGTTCCCTACTGGCTGGATTCTTGTGCAACTTTACCGCAGCGTCTTAAGAAGACAAACGGTGAGTCTGAGAGATTACACAACCTGGGAAGGGGTATCAGTCCTGGTGGGGGGCAGGAGGCACTATTTGCAAGCTAGTCATATTTATTTCTCATCTGCCTTGTTTTTCTATTCTTTTACTTAGAGCCTTCCAGTATATACCCCGCCTTTTGAGACTCCTGGAGATATCCTGTCTTCCCGTCCCCTGGGTGGTCCTGAGCTGTCTCTCCTCTCCCCTACGGGTAGACGACTAGTAGTCTGGTACATTCAGATCTGGGGATACCCTGAGGGAGAGTGGAGGTTCATCTTCGTTCCCGAGGATTTGGCATTCAGCCGAGCTGGAGTGGAAACCCGACATTGATGTAGATATCTGTGTTTGGTCGAATTGAAATTTGTCTGTCATTTTGGTTTTGAATTTGAATTTCATTTTCAAGAGGAACGAGTTCCATGGCATTGTTGCATAGTCCATCGTTCCATGCAGGTGACTCTTCAAACGTGATGAGTCTTTCTGTCTGAACTTCTTGTATAGTTGCGAGAGGAGGGTGTCTGTTACTCCGGAGTCCACGCGGCCTACTACTCAGTATCGGCCACATAGTGTGGTTTGATTAGGTCAATTGAGACAAATCCTGTCTCCTTTTTACCGGCAAGAGGCGGCAGAAGTACAGTTCTCGTTCCTTCAACTGCCAGGACAGGTACAGGCTTTCTGTATGATGGCCCAAATTCTTTTTTGTCCGCTATTTTTTCTCTGACCAGGTCCCCGACTTTAGGGATCAAGACAGGTCTTGCCGTGACAGACTTGACTTCCCCAGTGGCGGTCCGTTTCACCTGGACATTGCTTTGTAGTGCCCTGGATTCATTTAGCTCCTGTAAAACAGCCAAACGTTTATGGATGTCAAAAGGTTTTCCATCTGCCACTGTTCCTTCACAATCAAGATCAGGTACCCACATTCTCGTCCAAAATAGGACCTCATAAGGAGTGACACCCCCTAAAGAGCTTCTTGGCTTGTTGTTCAACGCTCTTTGAACTCCATACAGATGTTTTACCCAACTCACACCTGAGCCTAATACTCTAGCTGTTAAAGACTGCTTTAAGTCCCGGTTTTTCCTCTCCACAACCGAATTTCCCTCTGGATGGTACCGAGAGGAGTACCGCAATGCTACACCCAAACCTCCCATGGCTTCTTTGTAAGCCCTAGAGCTAAACGCGGGGCCACGGTCAGAATGTAATGTGCCAATTGCGTATGTCCCTATAAAGACTCGCAAATCTTTTATAGCAGTTCGAGCGTCAGCCGAGCGCTGGGGCCACACCCATAGGAATCTAGAGCAGGAATCCACTGCAACCATGATATACTTGTAAGCCTCATCTGTTCGTAAGGGGCCGCAGTGGTTCAAATAAACACACGTGAGTGGTTTGTCTGATATTAGCAATGGTGTCTGCGCTGGACGTGTTACGGTGGAGCCTTTCATCTGCTGACAGATGTCGCATTTCAAGACATAGTCCTTAGTCTGCTTTGTTAATCCTGGCCACCAATAGCGTTGTTTCAGTAAGGAAACAGTCGCCGTAACTCCTGCATGTGCAGAACCTATACCCTTGTATGCTGCTAGAATTAACCCTAACCTGCGATCCATATTTGGTATTACTCTATCCCCACTCCAGGAATCTGAGCAAATGGAACGTTGTTTGCATCTAACTTGTAGGAGTACTTGAGTGGAAATCTTTTCGGTACTGCCTCTTATTGCGTGTAGCAATAATTGCAACCATAATCTTGCCGTCTATTCTCGTTTTTGAACGAGTGATTGCAGCTATGGAAGCCGTCCGTACAGCCCCTTTGCGGCTTCGTCAGCCAATTAATTCCCTTCAACGTGAACGCCATCACGTTGATGACTCAGTGTGTGTATCACGTGAGCCCTTGGTAGTTCATTTTTCAACTCCACTACCTGTTCCCATAGCGTTTTATGCTTAATTGTGCCACCTTTTGCGTCCTTGAATCCATTTTGTTCCCAGTGGTGTAAGTATTCATTGTATGACTGTACACAGTAAAAGGAATCACACACATTTAGTGTGGGGAATTCTCGATCCGTATTTACCAGTGCCAATAACAGGGCGTTTAATTCTGCCAGCTGTGCCGTGCAGTCTCCTAGAGACTGGGTTTTTGTGCAACTTGGATGAAATTTTCCATCCTGCATGCATCCTTTAACGATAGCACACGTGGCGCTGTATTGCTATTTACTCCCTATGGCCGGCTGAGCAGAACCGTCAGTGTAAATGATATATTCATACTGATCCAGAGGCATTATTTCATTTGGTAGAGGATATTCTTGTTCCTATTACAGAAATGCTTGTGTTTTTAGACTTGGGTCGTACCTGTATTCTACATCTGTGGCAGTGAGAGAATTAGCCCATTGTATCCATCTTGGATGTAAGGCTTTAGCGTTGGGAACGCTTGCCTTTGTCGCAGCCTCTAAGGCTGGAACTGGGGTAACGACAATTATACGCTTCCCTTGAGCTAGTGCTCTTTCTCTCACTACAGCAGTCTGTACTGCGGTTAGAATTTTTTCTGTTGATGCAAAGCGCATCTCAGCATTCGTGTACAAATGTGATTTGTATGCTATTGGTAACGTTTCACCTTCATTATTTTTTTTTTTTCCATCTCACCAATTTTATTCAACAATCTCCAATCAGCATATAAAACTTGTATGGGACATTCTGCCTCTGTACTTCGGAAATGGGGCAGCAGTTGTGCTATTTCTGACACTTTCTCTCCTGCCACTTGGCACAGAAGGACTTACACAATGTTAGAGTCAGAGAAACCTGTATGGATGCATTTTAGCTACGAGGGGATAAGATATTGAGTCCCCGGAAACTCAGAGGCTTGTGTTAGCATACATCAAGACATACAATTTATTTCTGGACCTGCGGGCCTTTATAGACTATATTCTGCTCACTGATTTGTAATGGCCAGTTTATGTTTTTTTCTTTTTGGGGAGGTTATTGGGTTATTTGAGTCTTGGATAGGTGCATAAAGGAGAATTTCACACTGGGCATAGTCGAGCCATATTACACGATATATAACCAATACTACTAAATTAAAGACATAACCAAAAATGACCATTTTTAAATACAATAACACAGTGGCACTAAAGTAAACAAACAAACGGTGGCAAGGGCAGAGGTGTCATTACCTATTAGCTTTTGTACCGGTCATTCACTACACGAGTATTACTTTGGAACTCCAAACAAGTATTATGGAAATGATACAGAATGACAGGAGGTAAGGTGACATTTAAGCATGCTTGTCAGGTACCCCAGTGCTCAGGATGCCACACAGATTGATGCCCTCTGGATAGGGTGTTAGTTAACCACTGTCATCGACAACTTGAGTGCAATAAGGCTGTTAGCACCCATCCGCCTTACCTCACCCAAAACAATAAAATAAACATTCTGTCTCTGACTCAGTGGCGTAGCTAGGCACTCTGCCGCCCGTGGCGGTCCCTGCCTTTTGCCGCCGCCGCCGAGCGCCTAAGAACGGTGGCAAGGGCAGAGGTGTCATTACCTATTAGCTTTTGTACCGGTCATTCACTACACGAGTATTACTTTGGAACTCCAAACAAGTATTATGGAAATGATACATAATGACAGGAGGTAAGGTGACATTTAAGCATGCTTGTCAGGTACCCCAGTGCTCAGGATGCCACACAGATTGATGCCCTCTGGATAGGGTGTTAGTTAACCACTGTCATCGACAACTTGAGTGCAATAAGGCTGTTAGCACCCATCCGCCTTACCTCACCCAAAACAATAAAATAAACATGGTGGGGCAGATCTACAAGAAAGTGCCGCAGCGTGGCGCTGCAAGCCCTTTGGCTGCGCCACGCTGCGGCACTTTCAGAGCACAGGAATGCGACATATTTACAAGAATATGTCGCATTCCTGTGCTCTCCCCTGCGCTGGCGCACAAACAGCTGCCAAGCGCCGGCGCAGGCACCCTTGCACCATGGTGCAAGGATGCCTGCGCCATGGGGAGATTGTTTTTGTGCAGGAAGGGGCACCTTTCTGCACAAAAACAATCAGTACAGGCTTTTCCTCTTTCAATGCGTGCTGCAGAATGCAGCACGCATTGAAAGAGGAAAAAACGAGGAGAAATGAAAACATTTCTCCTCGGTGCGCCTCGCTACGCCACCTCTAGGGTGGCGTAGCATTCACACGCATCTCCAGAGTTACGATTTCTCGTAAATCTGGAGATGTGTCTTGTTCCATGGGTGTTGCGTGGGAACACCCACAGCAACACCCATGGAACGCCCCTTCAACGCAAAGTGCTGCGTGTGAAGGGGCCGTATTTACAAGGAGAGGAAAAGTCACGCAGGGTGGCTTTTCCTCTCCTTGTAAATATCGAGGAGCCCCCTGCGCCACCAGTACGTCACGAAAAGTGACGTACTGGTGGCGCAGGGGGCTTGTAAATCTGCCCCTCTGTCTCTGACTCAGTGGCGTAGCTAGGCACTCTGCCGCCCATGGCGGTCCCTGCCTTTTGCCGCCGACGCCGAGCGCCTAAGAGCGGGGGGGGGGGTGCTGGCGATAAATTTACCTGCCGCCCCCAAATCTCGTGCCGCCCCCTCCGCCCCCCCCTTGCTACGCCAGTGCTCTGACTGCTTCCTGCTCTGAACCCAGGACGGATCATACAACAGTAGTTGGTACCATCACTCTGATAGAGAATACTAATCGGAGCTGGCATGTCAGCCACAATTCCTCACCCCATCGCAGGTCATAAATAGCTCCGAAACAACGGCCAGTGACAAGAGCCCAGAAACAAATGCTCATATCTCGGCTCTTACATCTCTTGGAAAAGTCAACAGCAAAATGGGAGCTAGTTTAAGGCTTTCTGCTAAAAATGAAAAGGACTTTAATGAACCTGAGATATGGTCTATCCCTGGGCAGAGGAGGAGATGCTCTCACTGAACCTCTAATCAAAGGTCAGGAACACGGCAAAACATCTTTTTTACACATATGCAACGACACAACTCTGCTCCCTTCACCTTCTTTACACCGGGCAGGATGTTGGGCATCCAGCTGCTTCAGCCTCGCTTTGTTCACTGCCTTGCCTGGGGAGCCATTTTGCTCTTTAATCAAAATGTCTCGTGAACCGCGACGCATCAAAAGTAAATGACATTTTGATTGCCAGGTGCACATGACAGAACATTTCAAGACAACACAACAAACGAAACGCAAATGTCACCAATAAAAAAATTAGCCTCAATTCGTGATTGTCAGCATTAGTTATGAGTGGTTCTGCAGACAGACAGTCTGCACACAAACACACAGAAAACATGCACGATTACCCACACACGAAAATAAACAAAAATCCATCTTTAGGATTTACTGCTTTTGTTGGAGCTTGTATGCTGCAAACTACAAATGTGGGAATTGTTAGAGGTAACGGCGCTTAAAAAACACAGCTTGAAATGAGATACACAAGCTTCAACGTCTTCATTTATATATTCATCATTTTAAAGTCTGCCACAATGCCGCTTTGGTGCACCATTCAGTTGAGTTAAAGGGTGTTGGATGCGGCTGACTGTCTTGGCTGTGTGAGGATGACATGGAAAACGAAGTGAAGGGGCTAACAAGACTACAGAAAGAGTTTGACACCCACTGTGAGGCGTTGAATCATTAGTAGTGTGATGGGGAATGGAATTTTTTTTTTTTTAAATTTTTGTTTTTTTTAATTGATTTTCAGTGACATAACATGGCAACACTAAAATCAAGCAAAGACAGACACAGCAATGTGAATCAACACACGATAGTCAGTTCATACAGAAGCAGTTCATGATGAAAAGGAAATAACCACCCCATCAATGACGTTATTTCTGGGCCTCACCATAGAAATCAGGCTTTGCGGTCGTCAAAACCCCACTTACGGTAACAGCTGGGTGAGAACTGAGGGGGCAAGTAGTATTAATACAATGAAAATCCATAACCCATTATTTCCATATCGACATCGGAACATCTGGAAATAAGCATGGAGAGAGTGAGGGTGAAGTGTTGATACGGAGTGTACAGAGAAAGCATCCCATGCACATTGCACTCTTAAATATCTATAACGCAGGCTCTTCTTCAGTGACAGCAGGAGCTGCTAAGGGATGTGTGATAAGGTGGTTTTTCAGGGGATCCCAGATATCCTTGGGCCGGGAAGTCGAGGGGAGTAGTTCTGCATAAGTACTCAGTTGTTCCTGACAGAATGTTAGATCGGAGAGCCAATCCTTAAACTTCGGCGCTCTGCCTCTGCCCCATCTGCAAGCGACACGGCGTTTAGCCATTAACAAAGCAATTGCCAGGAAGCGACGGTAGGACCTCGCTATCGATTCAGTGTAGCCCAATAAAGCCACTAGTGGGGTGGGCTCTAAAGAAAGGGCTGTCATCTGTTCCAGAGCCTCAAAGACCTGCCTCCAATACTCATTCACAGCGGAGCAAATCAGCCCCAGCAGAGCCACATCTATCACATCGATCCGAGTCTTTCAGTTTGTACTTATACATTTTGACAGGAGTATAATATAAGCGATGCAAAAATTTTAAATGTGTAATGCGTAGTCTGCTGCTGGCCGAGATTTGTTCTGTTTGTAAACAGCAGTAAGCCCAATGTTCGTCCGTGAGCTCATAACCTAACTCTGTGTTCCAATGTAAGCGAGAAGGGCAAGGAGCCACCTCCTGCTGTGTGTGAACGGTGTGATAGAGTCTGGAGACGACATGCCCCGGGGAAGTAGCCTGTAAGACCAGATGCAGAGGGGCCAAAGTAGGGGGCTCCTGAGGGAACGCTGGGGTAATGCATCGCAAACCCTGTCTGAGCCGTACATAAAGGAATACATCTAATGGAGAGGGCCGCGACTCGAGAAATATCTGTTCTAGCGATTTGAACGTCCCATTAAGATAAAGGTCCCCCCAGGTCGCGATTTTCGTCCGTTCAAGGAGTCTAAGAAATCCCATCTCCTGTAGCAATGGTATGTGGGGATGGTATGACAGCGGGAGTAATGGAGAGTAAAGCAAAGGACCTCGTACTAATGTAAGAATGCAGTGCCAGGCATCTACTGTGCATGTGATCGTTGTGGATGTTTTGTTCCTTGGCTGAGGGACGGTACAAATCATGCCCGCAAGGGGGACAGGGTCTGCCAACCATTGTTCCACTGCTACCTGCAGCATCTATGCGGGTGGGCGAAACCAATAGTAAGCATAGTGTGCTTGAGCGCAAGTGTAGTATAACTCAAAGTTTGGGACGTCGATGCCCCCCAAAGCGTAGGGACTAGTAAGTATACTCCATTGTAAGCGCGGCTGTTTGCCCCCCCACACTAATCTGATCATTTCTGAACGCAGCGCATTAAAGAAGTGCCTACCTGGGTGGTATGGAATGTTAAGGAATAAGTATAGCAGCTGTGGGAGAACCACCATTTTAATTAGGGAGACGCGACCCGCCATGGAAAGCGGCAAGGAGATCCAACGGGTAACACAGCTTGCAATACGGTCGAGGGTCGTGCCATAATTAAGGCGCATTAATTCCTCCCGATTTCTAGAAATGCGTATCCCCAAGTAGCGTATATCGGAGCTACACCATTCCAGTGGGAAGTCCATGGGGAATTGTGTGGCAGCGGGTGTAAGAGGGAATACTTGCGACTTTCCCCAGTTAATGTGAATCCCAGAAAGTTTCCCAAAGACAATGAATTCTCGCAGGAGTGGGTTTATGTTGTACTGTGGGTCTCGAACATATAGGGTGACGTCGTCAGCATAGAGGGATATAAGTATTTGACGCAAGTTGCAGCGCAGTGATTTGTCCTGGTGGTGCTGCCAAATTTTAGCCGCTAAGGGTTCGATCGCAAGGGCAAAGAGCAGGGGGGAAAGTGGGCACCCCTGTCTGGTGCCCCTGGTTATAGGGAAGGTAGGAGACAGTCGGCCATTGATCACGACTTTGGCTGTAGGGAGTCGGTAAAGCAAACGTATCCACGAGAGAAATAGTGGAGGGAAGCCCATTCGTTGCAGTATCCCTAGTAGATAATCCCACTCGACAGAATCAAACGCCTTGGTGGCGTCTAGAAAGACAGCCGCCAGGGCCAGATCGGGATCAACGTTGTGCAATATGGAGAAAAAAGTACGTAAGTTATTTATTTATTTATTTATTTTATTTTTTTGTCCTCATTTGTCAGAACAGATTTTGTTTGAAGATAAAGTGGAATTCCGGCTTTTTTTCTGGCACACACTGTGTGGGGTGCCCGATCACTCCTGTTATGGAGGGGATGTGTTACATCTCTGGCTCCCTCCGAGCCTAGCCGCCTTTCCTTTTACTCCAAATCCACAGGTGCTTACGGATTCACCTTTCCAGAACTGCCAATCCCTCTTGGCTACTCCTGGGCAATCCCACACAACCTGTAATACTGGTTCTTAATAATAGGACTAATTTTAAACCTAAATAATATGCCTTTAAGGAAATAATGGAGAAGAAGAAAAAAAAAAAAAAAAGACAAAAGCAAGAAAGTTAAATAGAATGATAAGAAAGTATCCTATTAAAGAGGTGTAGTCTTACACCAATAATCCCACAAACTCCAGAATTTAGTTCTTTTCGTGTTATAGGTTGCCCTATCCATTTTTGCTATTCTATGTATCGAGTTAAGCCACTCGCATTCAAGAGGAGGGACAGGTGAGATCCATTTAATGCAGAGCTCTCTACGCGCCAAAAGAATTAACATAAAGATAAGAGTTTTGTATTATTTAGATAAAATATTTGTGGAGTCTCCATCCGGAATTACCCCAAAAATTACCAATGCTAAACTCACCTTAATTTCATGCCCCACAATACCTGAGAGAGTTGTGCCCACTTTCTGCCAGAAGACTTGGATGGAAGGACACCGCCAAAACATGTGTGCTTCGTCTGCATTTATTTCACCGCACTTTGGACATTTCTTCACAGCTTGTAGGCCCATTTTCGAGAGTCTTCGGGGAGTCCAATATGCCTTGTAAATGGTAAATAAGTGGTTTTTTTCTTAGAGGTGCAGACTTCACACTATACCATAAAAAAGATAAAGATACTTGCCATAGTGTATCAAGATCGTGATCCGGCAGCTCCTTCCTCCAAGTCGCTTTAAACCAGGCTTGTGGTTCTTCATGAGGGTGTATCAACATCCAGTATCATACTGAGAATTCCTTTTGACCCAGAGGGCGCAAAACTATTTTTGATTCGTAAAACTTATTTCCCCTTCCACTTTTTCTTAAGGTTTTGGCCCAGCTTAGCAGTTGGTAGTACTTACATTTGGAGACAGAACCTTCTGAGATCTCCTGCATTTGCTGCCAAGAAATTAGGTCCACACCCTCTAACAGTTGACCCCATCTATGAATTCCTTTTTCTTTTATTGGAACTGCTAGAGAGTCTTGTAGGCATGTTGGTGTTCCAGGTGATCTCCAGATTGGGGCGTAGTAGCTATAATACGGGATTTGAAGTAGACCCCTGATTTGCGACCATACTTTGCATGCCGCCTGCAGGATTTTTAGTCTCACCTTCTTAAAAAATTTCGGGTCTCCGAATTTAAAGAGAAAGAAGCTGGATTGATTCGCCAAAAGTGAGTGCTTGGAAAAGTGGTGAAAGATCGGGGGTATCTTTTAACAATTGCCTAAAGATTTTTAGATGGAAGGCTCTCTGATATTGGAGAAGATCTGGACTTGCTATGCTCCCGTTTTCCTTTTTTTCCCTAAACTTCTGCCAGGCTATTCTAGGTGTTTTTTTCCCCCAGATAAAACTGGAAAAGAGTCCTTGCACTTTCTTTAACCACTCCTTCTTAAATTCTAGGGGGATTGAGTTGAATAGGAAGGTGTATTTAGGTAGGATTGCCATTTTTAAAAGGTTGGACTTGCCTAGAAATGATAACGGTAAAGATTCCCACTGCTGTAGTTGTTTCTTGACTGTGGTTGTGACCTTATCAAAATTTGCTTTTGCTAATGACTCGAGTTTCTGGACCACTTCAATCCCTAAGTACCTGATATTTTGCCTAACTAGGTCACTCCTGTAATTTGTATTCCATTGCATAATCTCTGTCTTTACTGGATTAACAGCATAACCAGATAGTTTGCCAAAGCTCTCTAGTATTTCCCATATGGCTGCAATTGACAAATGTAACTGGCCAGTAAAAATCATCAGGTCATCTGCGTAAAGCCCGATTTACTTTTCCCACCCATTGCAGGAGAATGGTATAATATTCCTACATGTCCTTAGTTTAATAGCGAGTGGCTCAATATACAAGTTAAATAACAGGGGAGAAAGGGGACAACCTTGTCTGGTGCCCCTACCTATTTTGACTTGATTAGATAAGTTGCCATTCACTAAAACTCGAGCGGATGGGTTTTTATAGAGACCCTTGATTGCAAAAACAAAAGTATGACCCAGGTTAAAACGCTGAATCACCTCTTGGAGAAAGGGCCAGCTGACCCTATCAAACGCTTTAGCAGCGTCACATGTCATCACAGTTAGGGGCCTGGCATTTTCTATTGCTAGGTCTATTGTCCCAATTAATTCGTGGGTCAAATCTTGTAAATGCCTCCCCTTCATAAATCCCTTCTGATCACTATGAATCAAATGGCCGACCATCCGATCCAACCTTTTAGTAAGTATCTGTGTATACAATTTATAGTCACTGTTAAGAAGGGAGATCGGCCTATACGATTCACATACCCTTGGATTTTTATTCGGTTTAAGCAAGATAATTATTGTAGCTAGGTCCCAAGAAGGAGGAAGCTCTTGTTTTGATATATAGACCGAGTTAAAAAGATTAAGCAAGATATGAGCCAGCTCTTCTTTCAGATGGGAGTATATTTCGTTTGGGAGGGCATCAGGCCCTGCAGCCTTGCCTTTTTTAAGGCTTTTTATTACACTATAGACTTCCTCTATTGTGAAGGGGGCAGATAGTTCATCACTGAGGAGTGGGAGATCCAAATCCTGAAAAAAAGCTGTTATATGTTCCTTTACCGGGACTATATCTTCTGTATATAATTCCTGGAAAAATTGGACAAATGCATGTTCAATCGCACCATCGTCAGTGATGATATTGCCTGTCGTTTGACATTTTAGTTCTTTAATATCATTTCTGGCCTGATTTGCTTTGACCTTCCAGGCCAGCAGTTTACCGCATCCTTCCCGTATTCGTAATTAGCAAGTTTACTTGCTTCCCATTTTTGTTTTACCTTAATTTCCAAATAATCTGCTAGATTAGCTTTTGCTTTTACTAAATCCGTTTCTAGATCTAGCTTATTAGATGGGTTTAAGGTACGCCCTATACTTCCTTGTATTGTTTTAATTGACTTTTCTAAAGAATGAATCTCATTCTTGACTTTTTTGTTATGTGATGCGTTAATGCTGGCTAATATGCCTCTAAAATAGGCTTTGTATGTGTCCCATACCTTATTTAAAGGGGCTGAGTCAAGATTAAAAAGAAAGAACTCATTCGTTGAGTTTTTCAACTTATCAATTACTGAAGCATCTAGAAGTAAAGATCTATTCAAAGTCCAGCGCCGTTCAGATGCCTTATCTTTGACCAAAAAGTGAAGAGAGACTGCCGAATGGTCAGATAGATGCTCCGGAATATGGGAGACACTTTTGATATGATTACTAATTGCTGCCGTTACCAAAAAAAAGTCTATTCTTGATCGGTGACCATGTTTTTTATTGTAAAAGGTGTATTTACCCGATTCTGCCCCTCTCTTTACACCCTTAAGGTTCCAAATATCAACAAGGCCCAGGTCCTGGATTATATGCCTTAGAGCTGCTCTCATTTTGGAGACAGTACCCGCCGCCCTCTTAGAGGTTGTGTCTTGGGCTAGGTTGAGGACTGTTAGAAATGGGGGTCTCTAGTTGGCAATGGCGGGCCACTGTCCAAGTAGGGACCCTTCTTCCTAAGTCAGAGTGAGAGGGCTACCCTCTTTAATACCCCTGCTCAACCCTGTGGTAACGTAGCACGAGCAGGTAGGCTTATCTCAGAGGCAGGGTGTGAAGCATTTATGATCATACACAGTAACACAATGAGGAACACTACAAAGGGACACCACACAAGTAGTTATTATAAAAAATAAGGATCTTTATATAAAGGCAGATTTATCACAAGACCAATAACTGTAAAAGCCACAATACTGTCAAAAATAGGATAGCTGTTGAAGGGCTGTCAAAAATAGTTCAAAGGTTGCAAAAATAAGGTTCAAGTTCAAAGCAGTGGTCTCTGCGACCCTTTCTTTCACAAAGTACCTGGGTTTAGTTGCAAAACCAACAAAGTGTCGCAAAGAAGCTGTAGCGATGATTCTCGGCACGCGAGGCCGGCGATGCGTTGAAATCCTTGCCGCAAGGGAGGATGATGCGCCGATCTGCGGGATGCGTGCGGAGACGATGCGACAAACTTCTGCACGCTGGACCACCGATGCGATGACTTTCTTGCCGCGTGGGAGAAGTCGATGCGGTGATCCTGTTGCGCTGTGCGATCGTGTGGCGATGCGAAGACAAGACGCTCCGCGAGGGAGCGACGAAATTCGGTGTGATGCGATCAAAGTGGCGAACGCACGGCGTCCGCACTGCGATGTCTCGAAGCGATGATTTCTGTCAGGGTTGCGAGTGCGCGGCGACAGCAGCGCGATGATCTTTCCAGCGCGTCTCGGCTGCAGCGGCTCGCAAAGGGGCGTCAGCGATGGTTTCGGGTTGCGGGCCCTCGGCGGCAGCAGCGCGAGGATTTTCCCAGCGCTCTCGACTGCAGCGGCCCGCAAAGATGCGTTAGCGTCGATTTCTTACCCTCTTCTCTCTGATGCAAACTAGAGGCCCTGGAACTCACAGGAGCCTCCTCAGCAGATAGCAGTCCTCGCAGGGAGGAAGCAGGAGGTTGGTGGTGGAGTCTGTTGTGCCTGAGACTCCAGCAGGAGGCTAGCTCTTTTCCTAGCCCTTGGGTGATTGCTGTACAAAAATAAAAGTTCTCTCAATAGTTCCTTTTCCTCTTCTTCAAGGTCCAGTGGTCACTGCTGCAGGCCAGTGCAAGAAACAACACACAAGCACAAGGACAGTCACTTCCTGCAGATTCCTCCAGTGGCACGGACAGAGTTTCCTCTCCAGATCCAAAAGCAATACAAAAGTAGGGGGTTTGAGCACAGATATTTATACCCCAAAACAGGGACATCTTAAGGAATTTGGGGGCCCTGGGCCGAACA